>CM034148.1:508662611-509126406 GCA_019776745.2 Taxus chinensis | reverse complement strand
GCTCCATAGCCACCTCTTGCATGGCCAACAAGGTGGAGCTCTTTTTCACTAGGGTGGGGGTATTTTCTCCAAAACCCTTGTACATGCCACGGGGCTTGGACTGGGTTCCACTACCCACTCTTTCTGTTTCCAAATTTATGAAGTCTGAAAATGTTAGGGCATCACAAAAGAGATTGATATTCCTCAAAGAGAGTTACCACCTTGTTGACTTTCGAAACCCTGAGCTCTTCATTGAAAATACTTTCAGGCACCTTCATCAATCTGTCCACTGAAACCCTAGGCCTTTGAGAATCCATGCTCTGATACCACTGTAATGTCCCTTTTCAATGGTTTTCAACCACAAGTGAAGAATTTGACCAAATACCACAAAATACCAAATCTGATTTTTATGACAGCAATCTGAAAATGTGAAAAAAACAGCAAACTGTACTATAGAGAAATATGTCAAAACACCATGCAAAACTTGATATTCACTTGCCACAAAATTTACACATTCTATGCAATTTTAGGAGCCATAAATGATAGAAATATGAATAAACTCACTCTTGGAAAAATAAATAATAACCAGTTTAGAACAGCAACTTTGAAAGTGTAGATCTAGGGTTTGTTGACCTCCAAAAATCCCCAAATTTGAGATTCCAACCTTGTTGGCTAGATTTTCTGCATAGCACAAAACCTAGGCAGTCATGAGATAAATCTCCCTCATTTAACCGGTGAGGCTCCCGTGTCAAATTTGTCAATAAAAATGTGTTATTATCTATCAAGGGTTTTACTTTAACCACTTAGTTCATGAACCATAACTAAGAAGTTCTGCAACAAGTAAGCAATTGTTCAAGAAATGAAGTATTTTATAGAAAAAGGAAGTATTTTATAGAAGAAGGAAGTAAAGGAAATACAGAGAAGAAATGAGGAAGATGTGCATCCCAATTAGTAGATAGCAATGCTAATTGCATGCACATAAAAGAAACTTAATAGCTATGAACACACAGAATTATAAAACAAAGGCAGCTCTAGATCCAGATCTAAAATAACACAAAGTTTATTAAGAGATCTAAGATTTAAAGCAAGAAACAAAGTACACCGTGACACAAAGTTCTCCAGAAACCTGCTCCTTTGTATTCCTTTGCTCCAAGTTGCTCTCAGGGGTTCAGCACAAAGTCTAGAACACAAGATTGTTGCTTACAAATTCTGATCATTAACCCGAAGGTTCTTCCTCTACTTATAGAATGTAGAGGGGCAATTACAAATCGGAAACTTTTAGTTGAACTGGCACATGTGGAAGTTGGAAAAAAAACAACTGGCAATCTCCCTCCTGGAATTCCTCTTTGCATGACATGTATGATTTGCAACTGAAAATAGAACCTTCTATTTTGCACGTGCCACCTATCTCCAAGTAGTTGACTTCTTCAAGTAATGGTTTTTAAGCCAATCACTTAAGTTTTATAATTTAATTGATCGCTCAATTACTTTGTCGGAGGAAAGAAGAAGGAAGAGGAAAGCTACAATCTTGTCCTTTTTCATGTCTGCATGCAACTGATTCAAACTGGATCTAGAAGTAGTTGGATCTGAAAGCAAGCTAGATCTAGAAGTGATTAGAAGCAGCTGGATTTTGCCTTCGCCTTGTCTTCTCTTTTATCCTTGAAGCTTTTGCAGTTCTTCTCCAGTACATGCATCAATGCAATGTTTGCCGTAGATAACTCATCATCCTTATTTTTAATTGCATATGAGCAATTAAAAATTAGGAAAGCACTCCGAATGAATGAAAATTCAATGAAGGCTTCAGCTGGAAGATGGGAGCATTTGCACAATATCTTGGAAGGAATTTTCCATGCACTGTCTTCTTCACGGGCTGCATTCGAAACAAGAGGATGAAGCCTTTGTGCCGGAAGCTTTTGCAACTATGAGATTTGGATCTGAATCTACATATGGATTTGCATCTGCATCTGGATATGGATTTGCATCTGCATCTGGATATGGATCTGCAGCTGCATAACAAACTTTGGCAAGTAGGCTGTGGATGGAAAAGTTGCAGCTCGAATAATTCCACTGCTTTTAATCTGCACGCATGAGTGAAGTTTTTCCTGCACGCATGAGTGAAGTGTTTCCTGCTCTGGATTTGTCTATCAATTCAGCAAGAGGTTCCGAGCCTAGATCCGTGCCTCCAATATCTGCAAATTTAAAAGTGATGCATGACTCTGTTGTGCTTTCTTTTTCATCTTTCTTCGTCATAGCTTTGTCTATCTTTGTCTGAACAATTCTTTTTCTTCTTATTTGACTGGAATTCTTCAAAACTAGTGCAGATCTGGATAATCCTTCAGATTCGGAGGAAATATTCAATGCATTGGAAATTGATATAAGTTCCTTTTCTTTAGTAAAGCACCTGTAATGAATTTCTACAATTTATTCAAACAAAAATGGCCACAGGAGCATGAATAGTGAATTTTAATTGTAAAAAATCTGCACTTTTCAAGCCCGCTGCCCCAAAAATTGGTGTTTAATTTACACATAAAGAGAGCAAGAATCCTTTTAACAACACATGAACACCTATAACACCTATGCTGACAAAGATCAACCTCCTTCAAAGCATGCGCCAAATCTACAAGCTTTTAGCCTTGTTGCCACCTTGCCTGAGCAAAATCCTTCTTCAAATGGGGGCGCACTTTTCCTCTTGGTTGCAATTCTTTACCTGTGAATTAAATAATTCACCCATATGGCTGCCCATACTTATATAACCTTCACAATTCTATAATTAATAATTGCCCTAACAATTAAATGCAATTAATTAATTAAAAATCAAGCTCTTCTCTTTTAAAAAGAGCATGTTTAAGGACAGCCATCCAATAAATTAAATTAATCCAATTTAATCCTTCACACTTCACTTCACTTAAGCTTCACATTGTGCCTTGACCATAGCCACTGAAAATAGAAATTAATTTAATGATTTAATGCCTTAAAAATCATTAAATATCTCCTAAATGGGGCGCACTTTTTGAAAGGAAGGAGGCAGCCATGAAATTAATTAAATTTAATGCATTTAATCAATTTCTTTTATTCCCCTTTTGACTTGTTGATTTCTTCCAAGTTTGGGCGCACTTTTTAGAAGAATAGATTAATTAAAATAATCACTTCAAGGCTGCCATCATCTCACCAAAGGGGGCACACTTTTTTGCACATATAATTCTATTTTTAAAAATTTTTCACAATGGGATTCTTTACCCTGCAAGGCATGCACCAAAATCCCATGATCCACTTAAGTGATTTGACTTTGACAATGGGATTATTTACCCTGCAAGGAAGGCACTAAAATCTCATGATTTCACTTAAGTCACTTTCCTTTTATTTTATCATGGGAATTTTTACCCTACAAGGCAAGAATAAATTCCCGCCTGCCTACAGCCTCTAACTTTCCCACTGTAGCTTAAGTGAATTTTATATCACGGGAAAAAGTACCCTACTAGGCAGGTACAAAATTCCCACCTTGCCTGTTGCTTGTATTTTTCCCATTGCAGCTTAAATCCTTTGTTTTCCAAAAATGTGCCCAACCCCGTAGGGGCTTTTCCATGCACAACTTTGTTTTTTCCCAGTGATCCAGACCTCTAATGGCGACTTCCTCCAGGCATAATGTGCGTATATGTTTTCCAGCAGTTCCAGGCCAAAAATCGAGCTTACCCGGCAAAGGAATTGTTCTAGAGAAATTTCACAGAAAACGAAACAGGACAACACAAAAACACGAAAAATTGCCAAAAGTTACAAATAAAATCCAAAACTTATTCCAAGTTAAAACCCTTCTGGTAAATAAGAGTAATGACATATTCGATCATAACAGAGTTAAAACAGAGCGCAAATAGCCCCTCATACGGGGCTCAAAATAATTAAATACAAATTTCCCGCAGACAAATCCCGATGACAGAATATAACAATTTTGGGCATGTGGGTATTTGGCGAAAAAGGCTAATATGGCTCTTTAGGAATATCTTGACACAATACAAGAACTTTCAAGCAATAAAAACACAAAATGACCCATTATTTTAAAAGTATGAAAAAAATTCGGATAGGGTAGTCACAGATTTCAGGATGAAATCTGGGTGACACCAAGCCTTTAAAAATAAGCCAAATCAGATTGCAATTAAAAGAAGCCCAAAAAATTCTTCTAGGGTATCAAAACCCTACTCCAAGCAAG
Organism: Taxus chinensis; assembly: GCA_019776745.2. NCBI lineage: Eukaryota > Viridiplantae > Streptophyta > Pinopsida > Cupressales > Taxaceae > Taxus > Taxus chinensis. Next base: position 509,122,226 of record CM034148.1, on the reverse strand, counting down.
TCGCAGCCCTTGGAATAAATGCATACAATGAGGAATTTGCAATAATCTTCTGAAAGATCCCAAACCCGTTTTGTCTGATTTTTATTTTTTTTATATATATATTGCTCAGGTATAGAGCTGAACTGGTAATATCAAATAAACCCATGAAATAATATTCTCACACTGCCTAACAATTAAAATACTGCAAATTCCCGCAAACCGGGTACATATAGAAATGGCGCCTAGGGTTTAAATGCTTGATTTCTTCATTAATAACGCAGCCATACATTCAACACTGATTTCTAATGATAAATAATTAGGGCAAACACATAGAAATCTGCAGATGGAAGAATACAGAAACTACCCAAAAACTCAACCAGAATGAATCCCAGTCAAATCGATTTGGCATATATATATGGCTGAAATGTATAACAATTAACTATCATGGAAAATACCTCTAATAATGCATACATCAACTGTAGAACAAGTCGCCCCACTCCTAATGTTGCCTGAATGCCCACTGCTGCAATTTATTTCTCTATCTGACACTGCTGAAATGAAAATAACCTGTGTAAACAATGAAGATCCCTAGGTGGAATCTTCTCTCACTGCTCCTGGGGTTTCCGTCCGCAAGAGTAATAATCCAGAGGGTTTCTGTCCTTGGATTTTGTCTGCAAAAGCTCTGTGCTCACTGCTCTGTAAAAATGATAATAAACTGAATGCCCTTTCCCCCAAGTCGCATTTTCTTCATATAGCCAAAAAACCCTCCAAGTCTCCAAGTCGCACTTTTTGGCCAAACCCAATAATTAATAATTAATTAATTATTTTCCTTTTCTAAGTGGGTCGCATTTTTGGGTTTAATCAAACATACCCAAGCAAGTCGCACTTTAGGCTAGGAATTGCATTTAAATAATTTATTAATTTTATTTAAATACATTTTCCTAAGTCAAAGTTACCCAAACAGTTTATTAATTCATTATATGTGCTTTAATGATATTTTATTTTAATTTGAGCACCATATAAAAAAATAATAAACCGAAGTCACCCTTGAAAACACCCTTTTGGCCGTCGGGTAGACAAAACAGGCCAAAAGGTCTTCGACCGAACTAATCGAGAAAGAGGGACATTACAGTCCTCCCTTCCCGAGATTGCTTGTCCCCAAGCAACTGTAGAGCTGGATGCTGTAATATAATCTCACCTTCCCATGTAGCATCCTCCTCTGGCAATTCCTTCCACCTCACCAAGAACTCCCGAATGACCCTGTTCCTCAGTCTCCTCTCTCAGCTGTCCAAGATCTCCTCTAGCACTAGCTCTAACCTCCCTTCCTCATCCAAGGGTGGCAAATCTGTAGAAGAAATAATGTTCTGCCCCAAGGCTTTTTCAAGCAAGACACATGAAAAAACATTATGTATCTTACTCTCGGAAGGTAACTCCAGCTCATATGCCACTTCACCAACTCTCCTCAACACCCTGTATGGCCCATAAAATCTCGGTTTGAGCTTTTCAGCCCCACTCTTCTTGAGAGTACTTTGGCTGTAAGGCTGAAGTCGTAGAAAAACCATGTCCCCTATCTCAAATGATCTCTCCACTCGGTGCCTATCTGCATATATTTTCTGCTGATTCTGGGCCCGCTGCATGTTTTCCTTAAGCACCTTAAGGATTTCCTGAATATCCTGTAAACTCTCCTGAGCTTTGGGAGCTCTACTATCCCCAAATGCCATATCAACAAAGGATCTCGCATCATATCCATACAGAGCTCGGAATGGAGTCATACCAATAGACATATGGTAAGTGGTGTTATAGCAATACTCGCATAAATACAACAACTTAACCCATGCCTTCTGCTGTCCTGCAACGTAGTTGCGAAGATAACCCTCTATCCATTTGTTCACAATCTCTGTCTGCCCATCCGTCTGAGGGTGATAACTGGTGCTAGGAGTCAGCTCGGTGTATACCAAATGGAAAAGCTCCTGCCAAAATATGCTCATAAACCTGCTATCCCGGTCACTAACTATGTTCTTCGGTAGCCCATGCAACCTGAATATCTGACGGAAGAACAAATCAGCCACATGAGGTGCCTTAAAGCTGGTAGGGACAGCGAAAAAGTGTGCATATTTTGTCAACCGATCCACTACGGCGTAAATGCGATCATTCCCTTGCACCACGGGAAGACCTGTAATGAAATCCATGGAAATACTCTCCCATTTCTGTTCCGGAACTGGCAAAGGCTGTAGCAAACCTGCTGGGAAAGTATGCTCTGACTTGTTCTGCTGGCAAGTCATACACTCACGGACATGGCGCAGGACATCATCCTTGAGACCCTTCCAGGAGAATCTCTCTCTAATCTGCCTGTATGTTTTAAAATACCCAGGATGTCCTGCCAGTGGTGTATCATGGAAAGCATGCATAATCTTCTCTTTAAGTTTAGATTCAGGAACTAGGTAAATTCTGCCCTTATACAAAATCAAATCAGTCATTACCTTATACCGATCATCCTGAATTTTTTCATCCATAATATCACATGCCCACGTGTTTTTGGAATATTCAACTGACAGTTGAGATTTCCAATCTGCTGAAATCTCGCTCAACGAACATAGGACAGCGAGATGGGGTTTCCTGGAAAGTGCATCAGCCACTACATTCTTCGTCCCCTTGACATACTCAATGTCAAAATCATATGCCTGGATCCTGCTGACCCATTTTTGTTGCCTCTCATTGAGTTCTTTTTGTTCCAGGAAATATTTCAAACTGTTGTGGTCGGTTCTCACCACAAATTTTCCACCCACCAAATACTGTCTAAACTTTGCCAAGGCATGCATAATGGCAAGCATCTCCTTATCATAAGTGGAATACAGTCTCTCATTATCTCTCAGCTTCCGGCTCTCAAAGGCAATAGGATGACGATCCTGCATAAGAACTGCACCAATCCCCAATCCCGAAGCATCACACTCTAAAATGAAGGGCCGTGAGAAATCTGGAAGAGCCAAAACTGGACAGGTGCTCATAATTACCTTAAGCTTCTCAAATACCACCTGTGCCTCATCTGACCAACTGAATGCACCCTTCCGTGTAAGATCTGTCAACGGAGCTACCAACTGGGAATAGCCCTTCACGAACCTCCTGTAATAACCACATAACCCTAAGAATCCTCGCAAGTCAGAGATATTCTTGGGTGGTGGCCAATCCTGCATTGCCTGTATCTTCTCCTGATGAACCTTGACCCCATTGGCCCCAATGACATGCCCAAGATACAGTATCTCTGTAAGCCCAAATTCACATTTGGACATCTTAGCAAACAAAGACTGAGTCTCCATTATGCTAAGTACCTCATCAAGATGCCTCAAATGATCACCCCATGTCCTGCTATAAATCAGAATATCATCAAAAAACACCAATACAAACTGCCTCAACTATTTGTTGAAGAGATGGTTCATACATGACTGAAATGTAGCAGGCGCATTAGTGAGTCCGAATGGCATCACCAAGAACTCATAGTGCCCATAGTGACATCTGAAGGCTGTCTTATGGATATCCTCATCCCGTACTCTAATCTGGTGGTAGCCTGATCGAAGATCAATCTTCGAGAAGTAGATAGATCCATGCAGTTCATCCAACAACTCATCAATGCGGGGAATGGGATACCTGTTTTTGATGGTTTTCTTGTTCAGTGCACGATAGTCAATGCACATCCTCATGGTCCCGTCCTTCTTCTTTACCAGCACCACTGAAGAAGCAAAGGGACTAGAGCTAGGACGGATGTGTCCCATCTCCAAGAGCTCTCTAATGGCCTTCTCTATCTCATCCTTGTATGTCTTAGGATGGCGATAAGGCGTAGTCATCACGGGCTTAGCACCCTCCTCAAGCTCTATAACATGCTCAAACCCTCTATCTGGTGGTCTACCTGGAGGAATGTCACCAAACACTGAACTGTGCTTATCCAGTATGGACTGGATGTCAATATGATAAGGCTGCTCATCGTCTGAAGAAGATTTGGACGAAATGAAACACTGGGCTGCCCATGCAATCTCTCCATGTCTCGCAATAGACTCCATCCTGCGTGCTGAAACAACTCTAGGCCCACCGTCAGAAAGAGCCCGAAGCACAATCTTCTTCTTATCCACCATAAACTCTAACTCCATCCTGCGGAAATCCTGCACATATCTGCCAAGGGACTGTAACCACTGAATACCCAATACTGTATCAATCTCACCAAGTCCAATAACATAGAAGTCATCGGTCAATGTATAGTCCCCCATCTGAATACTAAGTCGTGGAATCCTCTTAGTGCAACTGATAGCAAATCCATCTGCCACCCGTACACTAAACCCATCAAATTCCTCAACCTGTAATCCTCGCTTCGCCGCCAACCCCTCATCAATGAAATTGTGCGTAGCTCCACTGTCAACCAGACAAACAATCCGCTGCCCCTTAAGCACTCCCTTCAGACGAAAGGGATGGTACCTAGGAACGCCTGAAAGTGTGGCAATAGTAACATCGGATGAATCCAATGCCTCGCCCTCGCCAAGCTCTATTTGGGGCTGCTCCCCCTGTGCATCATGGTCACCGCCCTCATCCTCTACATCTGTACCTGGCGAGTGATCATCCTCTCCATCTGAAATCACCTCAATGAGATGCACCTTGCCTTTACCAAGGCAACGATGTCCAGGCTCCCAATGGTCTTTGCAATGAAAGCAAAGCTTCTTCCTCCTTAACTCGTTACGAGTCTCCTGATCCACCTTAGGAGGTGGTGCACTCTTCTGTGGGACGGTAGAGCGCTGAAATGGCCTGGAGCTCGTGGGAAACTTCTTATTGGGCTGATAAGAAGTGGGCTGATAGGAAGTGGGAGATGTGTCCAAGTCCAATGCCGTCTGAATGGCATCATGCAATGTCCTAGGCTTAAGAGCCTTGACCAATCCTCTCATCCTATCATGGAGGCCCTCTATAAATAACATAACCACCCTCTTCTCAGGCATCTCTGGAACCATAACGGCTATCCGCTGAAATTCGTTGATGTAAGAATCAACATGTCCACTCTGTCTGAGCTGTGCCAAGTCCCTGTAATATAGCTCCACATCCTTGCGATCAAACCTCGCAATCAATCTATCACTGAAATCCCTGTATGAATGTAGAAGCTCATGACCCTGCGTAACTAACCCATGGTGCCACCAATCATAAGCCACCCCCTCCAGGTGCAATGTAGCGAACTGTATGGCCTCCTGCTCCCTCATGGGCTTGAGGGTAAGGTAGGTGTCGAGCTTGTGAATCCAAGCCCTGGCACTGATCTTTCCACTACCATCAAAAGTGGAAAGGGTTACCTTATTGGTAACCTGCTGCAAATCTCTGTTTTGCTGTGCTCTAGGTCTCCTATCCTGTCCAATCCTCATACTGTCTCTCCTCTGAGCACAATACTGTGGGAGGGGAAATGCATCCCTCACATGCTGTGGCAAACTCCTCCACTCATCACTGACTGCCATGATAGTATCCGGGAAAGCTGCTTCTACCGGCCGTCCCTCAATCTCTGGTGGGTCACCTCTAGGCAAGAAGTTAGGCTGCATGGGCCTATCTGCCGTCCGTGTAGGTCTCCTCTCGTCTGTATGGGTATGCCTCCGCTCACGGCGTGGCGATCCCCTAACACTCCCAAGCTCTGAAGGTGATCTGCTATGACCCCTGTAGCTACTAGCAACGGATACGGATCTATCCCTCCTGCCATGCCTGTCCCGCGGCCTATCCAGTGCCAACCTGTCCAAAGTAGTACCCATGCGCTCCATGGTCTGTAACAACTGCCTCTGTGTAGCTGCCATATCCCGAATAAAATCCCTATCTGGATCTGCATGCTCCTCTCGAGGACTCTCAGGTCTCTCGCCCAAATGTTCCATTCTGTCACCACCTGCAATACCAGCTTCGAGCCGTGCTCGTCTGCGGGTGTAGTATCTATGTGTACCGTCCTCTCTGTGATGCATTCAAGGCTGATTTCTGTTTTAATGCCCTGGCTGTTCCTTCCCACACAGGCTGGGAGGATACACTGCTCTGATACCACTGAAAGATCCCAAACCCGTTTTGTCTGATTTTTTTTTTTTTATATATATTGCTCAGGTATAGAGCTGAACTGGTAATATCAAATAAACCCATGAAATAATATTCTCACACTACCTAACAATTAAAATACTGCAAATTCCCGCAAACCGGGTACATATAGAAATGGCGCCTAGGGTTTAAATGCTTGATTTCTTCATTAATAACGCAGCCATACATTCAACATTGATTTCTAATGATAAATAATTAGGGCAAACACATATAGAAATCTGCAGATGGAAGAATACAGAAACTACCCAAAAACTCAACCAGAATGAATCCCAGTCAAATCGATTTGGCATATATATATATGGCTGAAATGTATAACAATTAACTATCATGGAAAATACCTCTAATAATGCATACATCAACTGTAGAACAAGTCGCCCCACTCCTGATGTTGCCTGAATGCCCACTGCTGCAATTTATTTCTCTATCTGACACTGCTGAAATGAAAATAACCTGTGTAAACAATGAAGATCCCTGGGTGGAATCTTCTCTCACTGCTCCTGGGGTTTCCGTCCGCAAGAGTAATAATCCAGAGGGTTTCCGTCCTTGGATTTTGTCTGCAAAAGCTCTGTGCTCACTGCTCTGTAAAAATGATAATAAACTGAATGCCCTTTCCCCCAAGTCGCATTTTCTTCATATAGCCAAAAAACCCTCCAAGTCTCCAAGTCGCACTTTTTGGCCAAACCCAATAATTAATAATTAATTAATTATTTTCCTTTTCTAAGTGGGTCGCATTTTTGGGTTTAATCAAACATACCCAAGCAAGTCGCACTTTAGGCTAGGAATTGCATTTAAATAATTTATTACTTTTATTTAAATACATTCTCCTAAGCCAAAGTTACCCAAACAGTTTATTAATTCATTATATGTGCTTTAATGATATTTTATTTTAATTCGAGCACCATATAAAAGAATAATAAACCGAAGTCACCCTTGAAAACACCCTTTTGGCCGTCGGGTAGACAAAACAGGCCAAAAGGTCTTCGACCGAACTAATCGAGAAAGAGGGACATTACATCTTCTATCAATCAGTCCTTAGGAATGTCTTTAATGCCTTGAGAAGGGTTTTCGTCCTTCCCTCAAGCCACAAGAAGGGTTTTCGTCCTCCTATGTGACCTCACAAGAGGTTTTTTGTCCTCAAGTGGTGAACAAGTAGCCCCAAAGCTAACTTTGCCATTTTAGAGAAAAATGCGCCAAAATAGATGATGAAATGAATGCCTTTAAGCTCCTTTTATAACCTCCTTTTGGCGCCAATGCATAATTAGAACAAGGCCAACCTGGATAATGCAATAGAACACTAGAAAGAAATATAAAATTGTTAGATAAAATATATTATAAAGAGCTCAGGGTCTTCTCCTTTTCCTCTTCTTTGCCATGGAGAAGGAATAGCAAGAAGACCAAATGTCTACTCTTAGGTGGGAAAAAAGGACATTACACAATAGCAATACATGATAATAATGAAAATATCTATTTAGAAAATGCCATCCAAGTCTTCTCCTTGCTTCTTTCCTTGAACCCATGGGGAGGAAGAATGGGTTAAGGTCTTTAATTCCACCTTCTCGAGATTGTTTGTCCCCAAGCAATTACAAGTACCCGGATCCCAAATAAATCTCAGTTGCTCCTCCTTTGATATACTTGCACATGAAGCAAACTATAAAGTCCCCTTTTTCAAGACATTACTAATATATCTATTAATCTCCTTTATTTGCATTGTAACGCCTTGGCATGCCTAGCGCTACAAGTGGGAGTCTCTAGTTAGTTTAAATGTGCACATAGGATAGTTGTTTTTATTATTTAATTAAAAATAATAAAGTGTACTTAGTCTTAGTTTATTAGAGACTTTATTATAATGAGAGTTTATATTTTCCCTCCAAAAGGGAAAGATCGGTCTTTTTGAATGTTGCGCCCCTTAACTCTATGAAAGGAGGCCGCATTTCCTTTAGTGGGGCTATGTTGATTGAACTTTTGAATTTACTCCATGCTTGGAGAAATGGGATGTATGCCCTAGCTCTTGCATCGTGCTCTCTCATTGTAAGCTTCATTTGGATCCATTGTTGAAGATATTGAAGACTCCATTGTTCTCTTCATTGTACTCTCTTGTATTGAGTGTGTTTATGTATGGTTTATCCCTTCTAAGCTTTGGTGACTTGGCTAAAAGGTTTGGCAAATTAATTTAGAGTAAAATGTGCATTGTATGTGAAGGGTTTGAAGTACTTTTGTGACTGTTATTGCTGCTGCAATTTCTTTAGCCATAGCGACTAGGATCGGGGTTTATTTTATCATGTTTTGGTGTCATATGTGCTAGATCTGCAATCTGATCCGTGTTAGCATTATTATCTAAGTTTGGGGCAATTATTTGGACTGTTTTGAGGCTAAAGAAGGGCTGATAATAATTTATATAATTTTATCTAACCCTGGCGACTTGAAATCAGTTTTCTAGGGCTGTTTTGGAGTGGTTTTGTTGATCAGAAAAATCAGATTATCAATATAGTGGAAATCCCTAAATTTCTAGTTTATTTTGCATTTTGTTTCATGGAAAAACACTGATTATTGAATGAGTTATGAATTTTAGAAGATTTCAGCTGTCTGCAAGCTATCTAGTTGATATCAATTAATATTTATTTTAGATCTGCAATTTCGGATCAATTTAATATTGAATTTGGTTGTAGAAATTACGAGGAATAAGGATAAAATAATTTTATTATTTTTGGAGTTGATTTGATGCCCTAAATGTGATGGGCGACCTACTTTTTAGGGAAAATTTGGGATTTCGTGTTGGTTGTGCGAAATCTGATTTTTGAATATTATTCTTCATATTTTTGTAGCCCAAAATCCAAAGCTTGAAGGTTTTTGTTTGGATGGTTAAGCGGGAAATAATTTTGGAAGATTACAGCAGTTGGGGTGTGATTATTAATTATTTTTCAGCTGTTAAAAATCTGATTTGAATGTGTCTAAATTTCAATTGTTTTCCTCCAATCTATCCCACCATCTTGGCTAGTTTCAACCCCATTTGGGTTCGAAATAGCTAACATTGGGATATTTAAGGATGATGCAAAAGGGTTTATCCATTCTTTGCTTGATCTTGATAAGTACTTCTCCATTTTCTAAATTGTCCTAAGAGGGGACATTACACAAACTCATTAAAGAAAAAATGTGTCCCCTTCTTCATCCACTCTTGTTTTCTGGATATGATGACCAGGTCTTTTTCTTTGTTTGCCAAGGCCTCATAAATACTATCCAAACATTGGTTGTTCCCAATTTCCCTCATGTTGTCACAAACACCAATGTAATCTTGTTTTTTCCCTTTAAAAAAAAAAATGTTAGTGGCTAGAAACCACCTTAAATCAGCCATGAACATGCTAATGTTTGTAGAAGCTTGGAATTCCTTCAACCATATGATTGGAAGCTCTTTCCCTAGCGTCTTATAAGTAGGAGCGTAGCTGGAAAAGTTGTGAACAACAGATGAAAGGAAAGTACAACAGTTGTAAGCATGACATCTCTTCAAAAATTTCCACGCTATCCATGAGATGGGGGTTGGAATGTAATGTCCCCTTTTCCCACTTAAGGACCTGATTTTGGACTTCTTGTCATCCCCTTTTTCCATAGCAACGAAGTAGAGTGGTTGGGAAAAAGGAATTGAGCTTCCTTTGCATTCATTTTCTAATTTTTAATTTTTCTTTTTTAGAGTGTTTTTGTTTTTAGCAGGTTGGCTGGGTTTGGTGCATTGAAAAAGCATATTAAAAGATTATAATGAATTTGTCTAGTTCGGCCTTTTCCTTCTAATCCTTGGCACCAAAGATGAAGGTATAAAAGGAGATGGAGACTTCATTTGGAAACATCTACTTTTGGCGCATTTACTCTAATTGGACTTGTGGGATGTACGCTCATTGTTTTTCCACTCTTGGGTGAAAATCCAAATGTGTGGCATCTTCCAATAAGGACGGAAACCTTTCTTGTGGTTGATTAAAGAACGGACACCCTCCTTATGTGGCTTCAAGAAATATTGCAAATTTGAGAAGAAAAATTCATAATCAAATTTTTATATGCATTATTGAGCCTCTCCCTTGTGGAGCAACTTGCATTAGTGTATGGTTTGGTGCCATCTAGGACATGACAATCAAATTTGAATTCATATTTGGCTTCCTTATTATTTATAAGGTTGGAATCAATATTTACTTGTGGAGTTAAAGGTTTTTAAACCCTCATTTCATAAATTTTATTGCAGTTGTACTTCGTTGGTTTTTAATAAATGTCTAACAATGTTTTGGATCATATTTCATATTTCATATTGGTTTGGTGGATGCCAAAAATACTTGTATCTATTTTGGAAAATTTGTTTGAAGCTTTTCAAGGGTTATTCAGATTCAAAATGGATGACGGAGACACTATGTCTAGCCACAAGCAATCTGAAGTCTTTTATCAAACAACTCATAGAATATAATTTCAGTTTGCTGGTTGATGAAATCGAGGATTTGCCATAAGTCATTTTGATTTGTGCTAATTTCCTACTTCTAAATTTCAACCCTTGAATGTCATTTTTACAGTGGTCAATCAAAGTACGATTCTTCAAACTTTAGAAGCCTATGATTTCAGATCTCTTAGTTGAAGGCAACAAGAGTTTTCAATACTACCAAAGAAGATACAAAAGATGATCTTTAACCATGGGAAGAAGTGCACTATACCATAGTTACCTAGATCCTCAGGGAGCGGGGATTTGATAGGGATTGACTGAGGGACAAGAGGTTTTCAGGACGGCAAAAAATGGACTTCCTTGCCCTATCTCTTGGGGAGAACGGTTGAACGGGGGCGGCTTTTAAAATAATACATAAAAATTAATATTTCAATATTTTAACTTTTTTCAATGCACGACGACCCTATTTGGGATTTAGCCCACTGATCATTTACATGGCCCATTTTAGGTACTGTCAAGATTGTAATTTGATGTTCTTGGTAATAATAACATCTTTTTAAAAGTAAAAACCATAGTTACCAGGTTCGGCCGGATTCGTATGAAATCCGGTTCGAACCGTATTTTTTGAAGCAACTGAATAAATCCGGTCCGGTTCGGTGTTATTTTTGCAGGAAAAAAAAAATTCTTTTTTTGGTGAGAAAAATCTTTTTTTGGATTTTTTTCATAAGGGCAGAAAAAAATTGCCATTTTTGGAAAGGGTCCGGGAAGATGTAGCAGCAAAAACTTGCATGTGCCATAACTTTCATTCTGTGGCTCCGTTTTAGGTGGCATCTTCTCTAAAAGTATATATTTTCTCGAGTTCTACGCATTGATGGCAATATTTTTCTTATTTTCATAAAATCCATTTTTGTACCTTTTTGGACCAAGCAACTTCTTGCAATCTTTTGAAAGAATCATTATGATGATGATGATTATGGTAGATGGATGCTTTTTTGTATGATTTGTCTATATATAATGATATAAGTATACAATAATATAAATTTATAATAATATATGTATATATATTCCGAACCGGATTTTTCCGTATTTTTTCAGATTTTTTCGAGAACTCCGAATTTTCGGATTTTTTTGCCCTTCCGAATTTAATCGGATTTCCGAACCTGGTAACTATGGGCAAAACATTGCCTCAAACTATGAAGAGTATATGGCTCTTCCAAGAGAGATTCGTGAAGCTATTTCACTAGCCAAGTTCATTGGAGTGAATAGAGGAAGACCTAGGCCCGAGCCTAGACATCATATGCCAGATAAGGAAGTATAGGATGTGTTGGGGAAGATGACCTTCCTCACATTTAGTGGATCAGCCAAAGGGATAGCTAGGGCTTGGATTCAAACGCTGGATACATATTTGTCTTTCAATCCCATGATGGAGGATGCTATCAAGTTTGCTACCTTGCATCTTGAAGGAATTGCTCATTAATGGTGGTTTCATGGGTTAGCGACACAAGGGCATAATGAGATTCATTCCTATGATGATTTTTTTCAAAGACTCATTGATTGATTTGATAGAATCGATCTAGAAGTTCACTTTCGTGAGCTTTCTCATTTGAGACAAGGCACGGTGGCGGAATATGTAAAAGAATTTCAGAGGCCGTTATGATCATGGATGTTTCACAAAGAAGGCTTGTAGTGTTTTTCATTGAAGGTTTGATTGAGCCCCTCAAGAGTTTGGTTCAAGCCTTTGATCCCTTGTCTCTTCAAGTGGCAATCAAGAAGGCTTTAGATCTTGAAGATGCTGCTCCAAAAATAGCAATGAACAACAACCTTTCCAAGGGAAATTCGAGTGGAGGACAGCCCACTAGACAACCTAGAAACCCTCCCTTGGACCAGCCAAGGAGGCCACCCCAAAAGATGCTAAGTACTCACATGGAGCTACCCAAAATCAACAATGAAAAAGAATCTAGAAACGAGCTTCGAAGAAAGAATTTGTGCTTTTCATGCAAGGATCCATGGACTATTGGGCATCATTGTTTAGGCAAAGGTAAAATACATTATATTGAAGTATTTTCGGATTGTGAGGATGATGAAAGTAATGTTGATGAGAACAAGCTTGATAGTATGCCGGAAAAGGATCCGGCAAAGGTTGATAGCACTCTTGCTACATTGAAGGGAGCACCTAGTTACCATTCATTCCGTATAAAGGTAATCTACAAGGGCATGAAGTCATAATTTTGATTGATGGTGGAGCTACCCATAACTTCATAGATGAATGCTTGGTGGCCAAATTGAAATCGAAGGTTGAAGACTTCAAAGGGTTCATGGTGAAGATAAAGGATGGTCACTCGATGCTAATCACCAAGAGGTGTTCTCAACTCCATATATTATTGGAACCATACGAGGTATGTGCTGATTTCTATTTAATTAACATGGTTGATATGTGTATCGTGCTTGGAGTCCAATGGTTGCATTCGTTGGGAGAGCTCACTTTCAACTATCAAAGCATGGAGATAAGTTTCATGGACAAAGATAAAAAGATTACTTTACAAGGTATGCTTTCGGAAACACCCCAAGTTAATTATTTGTAGAAGATATTTTGCTCTGGGAGTCACATTTTTGCTCTTTATTCAAGATTACAGCGGATTGGAAGTCATTAATTACAGCTGAGTATGTCAAGAACAAGTTTGCTAATGCTGTTTTTGAAGGCGAAATAAGTGATGAAAGGTACAAGGTAATGGATGAGCTTATTCTTTTACAAAAACCGAGTCTATTTGGTGCCCGAATCGAATGTGAAGAGTAAAATATTGAGAGTTGTTCATGATGACCCATCAACTACTCGCCCATTTTATTTTAAGACATATAAACGTGTGAGGGAAAGATTCTATTAGAAAGGTAATAAAGGGGAAGTGCTCCGATACATTCGAGAATGCCTTACATGTCAACAAAACAAGGTAGAACACACGTTTCCAGTAGGTCTCCTACAACCTCTTTCCATTCCCACTCAAAAATGGGACAAGCATCTGTATGGATTTCATTACGGGGCTGCCTATGGTTCAAGGTAAGAATCCTTGCCTATGGTTCAAGGTAAGAATTCTTTATATGTAGTGGTTGATAGACTCACTCAGTATGTTTATTTTTGTCCGCTTCCAGCTAAATATAATGCTCCTATAGTGGCTGATGTGTTTTTCAAAGAATTGTTCAGACTTCATGGGCTGCCCAAGGATATAATAAGTGATAGGGACGCCAAGTTCATGAGCATGTTTTTGCAAGAGTTGATTCAATTGGTGGGCACCCAACTCACTCCTGGCACTAGCTACCATCCCTAAACGGATGGGCAAACTGAAATAGTGAATAGTTGGGTGGAAGGATACCTATAGAACTACATTGATGGGCAACAATCCGCATGGATGAAGTGGCTATACATGGCTGAGTTTTGTTACAACACCACCTTCCAAACATCCATTGGTATGTCTCCTTTTAAAGCTTTGTATGGGTATGATGCTTCCTCTTTTGTTTATTTGGTTATAACAGATAGTAGAGTGCCTAAGGCTCAAGATTTGATTGAACAAAGTCATGATATCTTAAATGGGCTCAAGGAGAACCTTCTACCTGCCCAAAATCAACAGAAGTTATACACAAATCAACATAGGTAAGAGGGGACATTTGAAGTGGGAGACATTGTATTTTTAAGGTTGCAGCCCTATAGGCAATCTTCTATCAAACAAAAGGGTGCGGAAAAGTTAAAACCTCGCTTTATGGTCCTTGTAATGTAAAGAGGAAGGTGGGAAAGGTTTCTTATGAACTCGAACTTCCAGAATATAGCAAGATACATAATGTTTTTCATGTCTCATGCCTAGAAAAGGCACTTGGACAACACCTTACTCCTTCACATGAGTTTCCCCCATTGGATGAGGAGGGAATATTGGTTCTAATTCCGGAAAATATCCTAGAGGTTCGTGAGAAGAAATTGAGGAATCGAAGTATCAAAGAATACTTGGTTTGTTGGAAGGGATTACCCCTTGAGGATTCTACATGGGAAAGTGCAACAATATTAGAACATCCACAATTGCAATTGCTTGGGGACAAGCAATTTTGGGAATGGAGGATTGCAATGTCCCATTTCCCCACATAAGGACCTGATTTTGGACTTCTTGCCATTCCCTTTTCCATGGCTATGAAGTGGAAGAGTTGGGAAAACAAATTGAGCTTCCTTTGCATTTTTTTCTTCTAATTTTTAATGTTTCTTTTTAGTGTTTTTGCTTTTAGCAGGTCGACTGGGTTTGGTGCATTGAAAAAAACATATTAAAAGATTATAATGATTTATTTGGAGTTGGTCTTGTCCTTCTATTTGCCTTGGTTTTCAAAGATGAGGTATATTTTTTTTAGATGAAGACTTCATTTGGAGACATCTACTTTGGCGAATTTTCCAAGAAGCACGAATGAAACCGTTCTAATGAAGGCATCAGTTACATAGTATGAAGAAGTCGTTATTGTTGATTCCAAGCCTTGATGCCATTAATGTTGGATGTTAATAAGATCAGAATAGAGGGTTCACTTGTTGATCTAGACCCTTGGCATCCTTTAGTGTACTTAATTGGAGCATAGCTATCAATTAGAGTTGTCATGTTAAATGCTAATTAGGGAAAGTAAACATCCTTATGCAACCTTGGTCTCTAGAAGGATGAAAACCCTTATTGATGGAGGCAAATGAGTTAAGAAAACAATTGTAATCTTTGTTAGACCAAGGGGTAGTCCGTCCTAGCATTTCTCCGTATGTTTCTCTTATTCATATTGTGCCTAAAAAAGATGGTTCATTGAGGATGTCTATTGCTTATAGGGCCTTGAATAAGATAACTATGAAGAATATGTACAATCTTGCAAGGATTGATAGCGTATTGGATGAACTTCATCATGTCATATATTTTAAAAAGTTTGGTGATTTTTGGGGGGTTTCTAAGCCCTATCATCAAATAAGAATCTAAGTGAGCTGCAAGTATGCATGTTCATAACAAAAATCAAGGCAAGGCAAGGTTTGTATGAATGGCTTGTATTTGCATTTGGGTTATGTAATGCTCATGCTACTTTTATGAGGTGATGAATGAGATATCGAGACCATTAAAAGATTTTTCATGGCATTGTTTGACATATTTTGTGATAGATATAGCTCATTGCTTTTAGCATTTACAATATGGCATTGCAATTTAAGACAAGTTTTTAAGTCTGCATATTAGTGTGTGTGGTGAAAACCCACGAAAGGGTCATTAGAAAAATGTGAGTTTGCACTTTGAAATCTATTGTCTAACTTTGGGGCAATGTTTCTTGTAGATGGAGAGTTGATGATTAATCTAGCAAATGTGAAAGCTATTTTGAAGTGGCCTGATCCTTTCAATGTGACTGAAACAAGGAGTTTTATAGGTCGGCTTTGTCCTTCTAATACTTGACGCCAAAGACTCAAGGTATAATCAATCTCCGCAATAGCGGCACCTTTGAATAACATAAAACATCTAATGGAAAAACATTTACTTGGAGTAGAATTCAGCAAAATGTTCTTCGACTCTTTGTTGAATTAAAGCAAAAGATTAGCAATGCACCAATTTTGACACTACCTTATTTATTGTTAGTATTAGTGTTGGAAATAGATGCTATGGGGGTTGTTCTATTGCAAGGAGGTAAGCTCATTTGCTATCATTTAAAGCTTTTTCATGGAGAAATTATTAAGCCTACTTCATATTTGGATAAACTTGCATTACTGTATGCTCTTGTTGCAAACAGTCTAAGAAATGACAAGCACTATTTGAATAAATACAAGGCTTCCTTATTATCCACACGGATGGAATCAATACTACCCCAGTATTGGCAACACAATCAAATCACAACACAAAACTGTAAATGGTTGTGTGCCTTGTAACAGTTCCATTAGGTTATCAAGTATAAAAAAGGTGTGCCTAACAAGCTAGCTGATATGCTGTCCAGACCAACATGGATTTTAGCTTGCCAAAAATGGCATTATAACTGAACCTGAACCATTTGTCCATGAGGCTTATAGTGAAGAATATGAGCATGATGCAGATTTGAACAGATATATCAACCATAGTTCAAAAAATCGTTATTGGCAATTAATTGGCAGGCCAAATTTTGACTCGAAAATCTTTGGTATTTGTGCTAATTTATCGGCAACTTTTCAGTTTCAGCTACTTTTAAAAACATATTAAATTCATAACAACCCCAACTTAAATTAAATGTGTCCCCAACATTGTCCAAGATACCTGGTATATTATTAATTGCAATAAATAAGACTACTTGACATGACAACATTATTATGATAAAGATCTATATTATTATAACCACTGTATACATATCAATCATCTACTGTATATTACCGTAGATTACTGTATAGTTTAACAGTTAATTGTTTAGTGCAATAGACTGTATTGTAGTATACAATTATACTATTATGAATTTATTTATATTACTGTATACTTATTTGTTTTTTTTGCTTATGATCCCTAGGGAGAAGGCCCTAGCCTCAAAAAAAGCTTCCCTCACCAGTCCATGATATATACAATCATCAATGGACACATAGGAAAAGTGAAAGGCTCTTTATCGTGCATCAAAATACAAAAAATATTTATATCTACATACTACAAAATATTGGATAACCTCTTTACATAACTCCTAAAACTAGAACTTAGCAGCCATATCCGACCCAAAAAGCCCCACCAAGCATCAAAAATTGAGACCACATAAGATCACACCTCCATGCCTGAAGTAGACGACTTCTCAGCCAATAAATCATCCCACCTCCATGAAAACGCTTAAACTGTTGCTGTGAAGATCGCAGGAAAGTGTTATCAACGCATAACACTCGGCGCATCAATCGCGACTAAAATGGCCTTTTCAGGAAGCCGAAAGCCATGATTCTCATCGACTGCCTCCAGACCATGTGAGAGGGCTTGAATCCCATAAGCCATTGCATGGATGTGATACTGCATACTCGACCAAATCGATTTCCTTTTTCTAATGCTTTAGCTCCTTATTCAGGACTCGTAATTGGCTTCGACAAGTTGCAAGATTACTCCATTGGCAAGCGCATTAAACCTGGGTAGGAGGGCACATTGCAAGTTCGTTTCGTCCTCCCCACAGATTGGCCGGGGGTCTAGCATGAGCTTCCAACAGTTTGTGGCCATTTCAGATGACCAATCCATGCCTCTAGCAGGTCTGCAATCTAGTACTACTAAAAATACCGTCCATAAGTTGCAGTCCAGCCAGCCACACATCGCCACATATCGTTATTACTAATACAGTAATATCTCAACCAGTAATGCGTAAGGATTTTTTTTCAATATTAATATCACTAGTGTGGGCATGACGTCGCTTTTGACTAGACCCCTCCACCAAGCCTTCCTTTGACACCATGCGGCCCATTGCAGAGCGACGCAAAGCAGTTCGAGGCATAGCGATGCAGAGCAGACCGTGAAGAAAAATTTTACATTTAATTTAAGGGCAGATTTTATGAAAGCTCAAGGGTTGTACAAGTCGCGACACAGTTGGTCCCTCTTTAATACACATTTTTTGCCGACCCCCCGATTTTTGATTCAAATTTTATACATGCGCCATTAAGCACCAAAATCTTTGCCCAAATCTTTCAGCTATGCATTCGGCATCACACAATGGTGTGAGGGAAATGAGCAGCTAGGAAGGCATCTTCTTTATGGATAGTGCATTCTTCAACAATCACCAGACTGATGCCATTTTCGTGCGTCTCCTGCTAATTTTGATTTCTTCAGAATTTATCATTTGGAATTTCAGTTCTTTATCATGATAGTTGAGGGTGAATTCCTCCAATGTTTGCAACCATTGAATCCCAAGAACAATTTCATCATTAGTTAGTTCAATCACAAAAAATTTGTCCCATACCTCATGATTTCCCAAGAGAATTGACAGCCAAACTAATTTCCATGAGCAAGGTATGATGGTGCCACTCTCTGCAAGCCTAATGACCCTTGGTTATGAATAAGACCCTTCCACCATATTCTCTCCAGCTCTTCCATATTCATGGAATCATAAAATGGAAAATCAGACTTATCATCATTCCCTTGATGCCTCAAGCATAGATATTTTCCCAACACTGCACCTATATTCCACATGCAAAAACAATTTTGAAATTGATCCCAAGAATCCATGCAACAAGAAGTACTTACCTCATTATTCTGTGGAGTATGAGGTGCATAATGATGTCCAATCAGCGGTGACATAAGGGGATACAACATGCATGAACCTAGTTGTCCACAACAAATCTGAAATGACATATTAGCAAGCAACAAAACTGAAATAGTCTTATACCATGAGCTGCCTTTAACCCTCTTTTGACTCAGAATTTCTGAGTTAGGAACAACACTCAGAAAATAATCTAATGGGTACCCTTATCTCTAGCATAATATCATCCTCATAGGCCCTTAGTAAAACCGATTCGACTCCATCATGTGACTATCATGTATAACCATTAAAATCTAATAATTATCCTAGAACATCAAAGGACTTTTACCTTTCTTTGGATGATGACAAAATTGGAATTGTTCTTTCTTGATATCCCCATTGATTGGCTCCTTGGTGGTGGCTGTTTGGGATAGTCCAGCAAGTTGAATGTTATTAATCCACTTCACAATTTTTGTAAACCAGGCTAGATGTTATTATCTTGAAAACCATCATAGTAGGATACCATATACATCAATATGACCTGTTGCATATGCAGATCCATCGTAATAAAGGTCATATCCATAATATTTTGGGAGGCTTTGGGTAAATACAAGAGGATGAGGATAACATTTTTGTTGTGTATGAAGGTGAGGAGAAGAATTCCAATGAGGGAAGAAAATTGCCATGAATGTATAACTTCATGAGAACAAGGAAAGCAATGGATGGAAATTGTCTGCAAATGAGAGAAATGGATTCTTGAATCAGTGGAGTCGTCAGGTGCTTGAAAACATTATTTAGAAACAAAATGAGCTAAGAACACACCAAAACCTAGCTATAAATTTGAAAGAACATGCACTTGCTTTTGAAAACACTAGAAATCTTTTAACAAGAACACACATAAGTTTGCAATAGAACATTTAAAAAATGAGAACATGATCTAAACAAAATGTCCAAACAAATTGCCCCACCGGGCATGCCTGAAATTGTTTGTGCAGTTGAAGACACCAAGGTGGCTTGAATGTTTGCAATGGAACAATTGAAAGACGAGAACCAAATATAAACGCAGAAATGCCCTACAAGACGTGCCGGAATGTTATGTCCCTTTCTAGGAATGAACTGAAAAGCAATGAGATAACACAAACCAAAACTGAAAATATTCTGATTTTTATATCAGCCAACTGAAAAATGGAACAGCAGTAAACAACAGTCTGATTTTTACAACAGCAGCAAGGAAAAAAGAATAATTCATCAAAATATCACCATTCACATCATCTAAAGTATGTAGAAGCACTTTAGGAATACTATAGAATAATTATCGAACGAGAAATCAGCCTGTAAACACAACTGAAAATTAAATAAATGACAGCAGAGTATGCCCTTATGAAATGGTTGGAAATGAATGATTCCAAGCCCTAAAAATGAAGTACAAAGTAGACTCCGGCTGCCAAAAATATGGAAAATGCAATGATGGTTGAGTTGATTGCTTGCGTGCCCTAGAAACCACAAATCTCTTCCCCAAGGTGGTTCGTTCCCCTAGGAAAGGGCCTGAATTTCTCCTTAGAACCAAACCCTCGCTGAAAATAGGCCTTATCCACATCTTTCAAGTACTTGGAACAATTAATTGAAGAGTTTTTGTTCTCTAATTATCAAGGAAGGGCTTCGTCTTCCTTGTTGTAGCCACACCAAAGGATTTTCGCCCCTTAGTGGAAGGAAATTGAGCAAATAGCCCAAAACCAAGTAAAGTATAAATTATATGCCAAAAGATGATGCCCAAATGAGGCCAAGCAACCTCCTTTTATCACCCTTTGGTGGTGTCAAACACAGTGAGGGAGTTCCCCCATGACCGACCTCATAATGATGTTACTTTTCTTTTGTCTTTGGTTGTTTACTCCTCCAACCCATCCAACCTAGCTTAAGTGAGAAACCATGAAAGAAAATGCAAATGCTTATGAAAAACACTGAAAAACATGACAAACACTTTCTTTGTTCACCTCCTTTCCCACGGAAAGTGGAATGGGCTAGAAGTCTCCAAAATGAATTAGTATGAAAAAGAGGACATTACAATCCTCCCTTCCCGAAATTGCTTTCCCTCAAGCAATTGCAAAGTTGGATGCTTCCATAATCTGCATCCCGAGCATGTCAAATGAAGGAGCTTTAACCCAAACAAACTCATACGTCTACTGCCCCTCTTTTCATTGAAGCCCTCTTCATCCTCCATTTCAAAAACAGCAGTAACAACTTCTTCCTTTGCACACTCAGCTGTATAAAAAACCCTCTAGACTGTTGTAACCTCAGCCATAGAGCAAAAAATTGGTGAATAACCAGCAGCTAGACAATTTAATCCATGTCCCAATGTGGCAACCTCATCTTTTGTTCCATCCTTATCAACTAAGGTGGAAGAACACTCCATATTCCCAAATAAAAATGCAACTAAAATTAGGTGGGGGTTGTTAGAAATGCTGACAGCGGCATCGATGATAATAGTTTGGCTCATGGTTGCCATAACAACACTTCCCTTCTCACTAGGGGTAGATAACACTTAATTCCCCAACTCTTGATTGCATTCTTCGCCTAACGGAAAACTTGAGCAACATGTAAAACTGATCCAAACACCTAGAATTGCCTTGTTGTAGTGGCCTTCGTGGCTGCCCAAAAGATGGTCTAGGCTACCCTCTTCCCGTTGTCCTAGGTTAGGTTATACCTTCCTCAAAGTCTTTATGTTTCACTCCTAATCCAAGTATTGAAGGATGTAATGTACTTTTTTGGGACAAAAACTGAAGAACAAGGAATTAGCACAAATCCCAATAATATCAAATCTGATTTTCAAACCAACAAACTGAAAATTAAACCTAATTCACATTAGTGATCATATTTTCAGAACAGCAATACAAAAATGGATGAAAAACACTTGAGATTCCTCAAATAACTTTGCCAAAATATAAATAAGTATTTTAGGCATCAACCAAACTACTTTCCAATATGAATTTTGATAGAAAAACATTGCTGGAAATTAATTATAATCAGAGATGTACAGCTGCAATAAAAATTATAAAATAAGGGTTTACAATCCACAAACTCCACAAAGAATCATTGATTCCAGCCTTACAAATAATGACAAATTTGAATATGAAATAAAATATCATATATGTGCCCTTGAAGGCACCAAATAACACACTAGTGCAAGTCACTCCAGCTAGGAGAGGCTAAACAATGCATGTAAAAATCTGATGACTTCTTTTTTCCTTTAATACCCAAATTTGCAACGTATTCAAACCAATAAAGGATGGAGGGTTTTCGTCCCCCAACCAGCCATAAAAAGGGTTTTCGTCCTTCTTGAAAAGAACCACACACTTGGATTTTCGCTCAAGAGTGGAGAGAACAATGAGCAACAGCCCAAAAGTCCCATTTAGATCAAATGCACCAAAAGTAGATCCGTGCAAATGAAGTCCTTACTCTCCTTTTATATCCCATCCTTGGCACCAAGGGCCAAAAAGGCAAGGCTGACCCATATAAAATTTATTTTATCTTTTAATTTGCTTTTAAAATTCACCAAACCTAGCCGACCTGCTAAAAAGAAGAAAACACTAAAAGAAACACTAAAAATTAGAAAATAAAGGTGGAATGAGAGTTCACTTCCTTTCCCAGCTCATTCTACTTTGTTGCCATGGAAAAAGGGAATGGCAAGAAATCCAAAATCATGCTCTCAAGTTGGAAAAGGGGACATTACAGAGGGACTTTGTTTCTAAGAAAATTGAGACCTTTTGCACTCACAAACTTGTCATCCTCCATTATGGCATCTTCATCTTCAGCTCCAGTCCCATATTCTTCATCACATGCTCGGATGGATAACAAATTCAGTTGCTCTTTCTTCTTTATTCGTGTGCCTACACAAAACAAAAACATTAAAAGAAACAAAAGATCTCAATATCATTTCTTCATGCCTCGTAGGTATGGAAGTTAGCTCCCTTTCATGGCTTGGAATCATTTCATTTTCTCCACTCAAGTGATGGATATTCAAAAGTTCACCTAGGTTGTCTTAAACACAGTTGTAACCATGTGTTTTGTCCCCCAAAATTAGAAGGATAGTGGCCGAGATCCTTCTTATGATAGCTAAAAACACATCAATGATGATAGTAAAATGGAACCCTTCATCCTCATGATTGGATACTTATCTCTGACTATCAACAAAATGGATAGGGAGCTGAAATTGTTGTGGACAGCAAATATAAAATAAGTACAACAGCAGTCAAACTGAAAGCCCTTCATGAATCTCTTCCAAAAGAATGTAGTGCGGCCTAGGAATGAGTCGTTATTGACTGAAAATGTTCTAAAAGAATGGAAACTACCCCTTCTCATGATTGTCCTCTTTTGTATGGCATCAAACAAAATATTGGACAGCCTAGGAATGTCTATAAAAGCAGAACAAAAACACATGAAAATATGCTTTAAGTCCCACAGATCAAGACTTTTCCTACTTCCAATCATACCTCCAAATCTTAATTGAGTTACAATGCTTGGAACAACAAGATAATAACCATCCCACTCTATTTCAAACACAAAATTCATGAACTCAAATTTTACTTTTATTGGAGCACTCCCTCCAAGAGCCCGCTTATCAATTAGGAATTCAAAATCCTTATAGCATGATTGTTGTTTTGATATTAAAATTGTAGGTTTTACCTTATTATGTCTTGCCCATATGTCTTGCCTTCTTCTAGAAATTTTTCCCCTCCTCTTGGCTGTAGCAACTTGAGGAATCGCATGTGTCATGCATGGAAGCAAAACCTCTTGGCCATCAAGCTCTAGCCTCAACTCCATGATTTGGTAGTCTTGGGTAAATTTTCCCAAGGAGTGTAGCCATGGCACTCCAAGTAACAAATTTGTATCTTCATTACAATTCACATAGAAATCACCACTTAGAGTGTTCTTCACTTTATCATTGTGTCCACTATGTTGTCCATGATGACCATCCATTATACTATAAAGCATCAACTTTGACATCGGCTCAATCTTTTCAACAAGCTGCCCATGGTGCCACAAGTATGGTAGCGACATAGGAAGACACCAAAAAACTGATATGCAATTTTCATTATCATACCTTGTGTTGTCCTTCACTTGTTCATCTTCTTTTGCCAAATGAAGCATGGTTGAAATCTCTTCATATTCAACTAGTGAAACTCTTCCAACCCTAACTTCATCCCTATTTTGTTGGCACATGCATGGAGCCTCTTCGTGGTCCTTGCCAAAGTCATGAACACCCTCAACTTGTCTCTTATGAATTGTTTTGAAAATTCCAAGAAGCTGGTCATTATCATAACTATGCAAATTGAGTTCTTCCTTCCTTGGTTCAATCTTTGAAATGCTCAGAAGATGGTTAGGGGCCTCTTGGAAAAGATCATTTTTCTGTTTAAAACCCTTCATCCTCTCATCTTTGTTAGAATAATCCTCATGATGATCAAAACCTTACAAACACAGTGTGTAAGGGTGATGCAATAAATTAAATTGCTTACTATTTGTTGTTGATATGTAAATTCTAGCAAATTGAAAACCAACATGAGCGTCAACCTTCAAGTGAGGCCTCCTTTTCAAGCGCATGCCTCTCAACAGGGTTATCTCGAATCTCAGTCTCATGAGCCTCTTGTAGATCGGATTTTCCTTCAACGTTTGTAATGTCCCCATTCCTTCACTGAGGGCCTAACAGCCATTTTTCAATCTTAGCCTTGGTCGTACTTGAGGGGCTAACGACGCTATAGGCTATTGCGTATGGATACATGATTACCACCTTGCTTTATGTTATATTTTGTCGTTGACATTAAGTTGAGTGACTTGGTGGTAATAATTGTTATATTTTGTCGTTGGGTGACTGTATGGCACTTTATTATTCTATTTCTTCCTTGGGGGTCACCTAAGTTAGTTTTGGCGCATGGGGGGAAAAAGGTAACTTAAAATCATATTATATTTGTGGTTTTCCCAAGGGGTCAATTGGGGTCTTTTTTGGGCCTCTTATTACATGGTGAAGTTACAAAAGGAGTGTTTGGGGAGAGTTATTCATTCAATCATACACTCACCTATTTCGATATTGGAGCAATGTTGTTTGCACTTTCTTTGCTTGTGGAGTAAGATTCCACAGGAACCCTAGCTTTGGTGGTGAAAGATCCACACCTAGCTAACAGAGCACTCTTCGGTGGTGAAAAATCCTCCCTAGTTTGCTATTTTGGAGCTTTATTTAGATTTTTGGATCAAATCTGGAGAGTAATTAGAAATTCAGTTTTAGAGTAAGAGGACAACCCTTCATCAAGGGTTTCAGTTCAGATTTGGAACAACTATTTTCTAAGGTTTTATCTACTCAGTACCAAATTTGCAACAGTGTTTTTTAGGGTTTCCAGGTGTCCATTTTCAGATCTGGAGGTTGGGATCATTTCTATATATTTAATAGATGTTATTTCCAAAAAATCATATTTTTATCAGTTGTCTTCACATAGTTATGAATTTTTGAAGTTTTCAGCAATTTGGGGCTTTCTGAAAATTACTGGCAGTTATATATTACTCAGAAAAATCAAGAAAAAAATTTCTAGTCTTTGTTTTCGCCTTAGCAAGCTCTCTATAAAATTTTGTGTGATTTGGGCAAGTATTTTGCGAGATATCTATAAATTTCAGTTCGCTACCCTAGTTGGTTTATTTCCGGAAATTTCATAATATCATTTGCAGCAAATTTTTATTAAATTTTGTCAAATTTCAAGATTATCCCACAAGGGATATTTTAGTGGTATCAGAGTTGGCTTTCCTCCAGCTTGTTGGGTAGCGGAAAGAAGGTCAGAATATGGCATATCAGAAAGAACTCAATGTGGGTTTTATGAAGAAAATGTTCATCAACATGGTGAAACAACAAGAGACAACCAACTTCTACTTGAGTCAGCTCACACAGAACATGAATCAGATCAAATCTGGGAATAATGGGGAAAAAAGTGAGAACAGGAATAAAGGGATGCCAGTAGAGGTGATTGATGAGGATTCTTGTTGGAGGAAATACTAATCTTTGGGTAAGGATTTCAGAGATAATATGCCATTTCCAGATTATTGCATGATGAAGATTGGTAGCAAGCCCAAGCGAGATCATCATATGCTGGTACCTGAATCACAAAAGTTTCTAGAAAGATTCGATGTGCAGAATGGCAAGGGTAAACGAGGAAATGAAGCCATGGAGTCTACACCCATGAAGGAGAACAAATCAAATCTACAGCCAAATGAAGAAAAAGAAGCTTCTAGAGAAAAGGGTATGACTTTTAATGAGCAAAATATGTGTTAGTGGGGAAGGAAAAGAGGAACAAACATGGTTGGTTGGTTACAAAATTGAAAAATATATTTCAGTTCAAAAGGTACCTATCAATCCTCCAAAGAATAAGTCATTATCATATGGGATGGATTTACCAAGCAGTAATGAGCATAAACTTGTGAAAGATGTTGATTCTTGTTCCACTTATTATCCATCTAAAATCATGAATCGCAATAGGGATGGTGTTGTTTTGGAGGTTTTTAAATCAGTAAAAGAAGGTGAACCTTTTGATGATATTCTTTATAAGGAGGTTGGTAGTAGCATGGATTTCTTTCATCATCTTCATCCTATATCATTACAACAGTTTTATCATGATGGTATTCAGCCTGCTGTGGATAAGAATTCTAAGTATTCGGTACATCAAAGTCAAGTCATCATGAAAACAAAGAGTGATCATCTTCTTTATGAGGAAATACAAGAGAAGAAAAGATGGAAGACCTTGCATGATACAATGGTTCATAGGCATTATAAGGTATGGGATCCTGGTAATATGTTGCAATTGTCCAAAACTATCAATTCTGATTTTTAAAACCTTGTAACTGATTTCATAAGTTAAAGAAAGAATTCAAATGTGTCTTTTGGGATTACAAGTGTTGGCAAGCACAGTTTCTTCATCGGAGACTCCGGTGCAAGAAGGGAGAGTACCTTTCAAGGTACTAGCACTGATTTTCTTATTGCTAAAAAGGGTAAGAGAATATTTTTTTATCATCTTCAGCTTGTTGGACTATGTATAAAAGCAGTCATAAAGAGAGGAGAAACAACTTCATTAATAGAACCCATGACTGATTTTTATATCAGCTACATGGTGGAACCATTGGAAGGGTTAGTGGGGGCAATTGGTCCTCAAAGTGCTCAAAGAATCAAGGTGCAATCTCCTGATTTGAATTCAAGGGGCATTCATAAGAATGGTTACCATTTTCCTAGTTTGTTGAGTTCTCCTATGTTGTTGCCATGTTTCTATCATTTGGGACGGCGTGCACATGCTTGGATGATTGAGGAAGACTATTTCATAATCAAGTCTCAAGGTATGCTAGATGGCATAATCACATCCTCCTTTCACATTGCTCGTGATTCAGGTAATGAGCATATGTTGGCAAAAAAAAATAATGCAGCAGCCCATGATATTGAAAAGACATGAAGTATGTGGTATATTTATTGTGGGTGATTTTGCTAGAGGTAAGACTATTTTTGGGATGCAATGGTTGCATGATATTAAGGAAGAAGATAATGCATGGGTTGAAAAATCGACGGAGAATGAAGATGTTGATCCTATATCATACATTTTGAGTTGCGAAGGTGTGATGAGCAGCCCCAATTATGCTATTTCAGATGTGTTGTCTTCACTCATGAAGAGGATCAATGGTTACAACAAAAGGTATGGAGTTCCTTATGATGAAGTTTATGGATGCATGAGTTCTAATTTTGATTTCCCTTTCTCTTGTATTTACGACAAAATGAAAATACGGGGAAAGAGAATAAAGTATGATGAGGAAGCAACCATGTATATTCCCAACATAGAAGGAATTGGTGAGTTATGTCCATGAAAAGACATGCCTTGCACAAAGAAGATAACTCATTTCTTTATTGTCATTAAGAGGTGTGGAGTACTTGAATGTGTTTGTACATTTGGGCTACTTAAAGTTGGAATCATTCATTGGACACATTGGCTACCATATTTTGGGAAACTTGCATTCATCCCTCATGGATAAACTGAAATTTTTTGAGGAAAACAAAGAAATCAAACTTCATGGTATACAAAGGAGGTTGCATTTTTGCAGTTCATCAGCTGATTGGGAAGGAGAAATCACAATTGAATTCGGAGGAGGTTCTGATTTTATTTGTTTATCAACTGATTATCCTTTTTACAGCCTCTTTATTGGTTTATTATCTGCTAGAAATATGAGTTTGGTAAGATGTTTGATAATTGTTGAGGCAACTCTTTTGGTAGAATGCAAATGGGCACTCTTTGAGGATCTAATCCTTCAATTTCAGTCACTTCAGATTTGCCCACATTATAGATTCATTACTCTTATGATCCATTCTTGTCATTTTCGGCTGATTTATGTCATGAAGGGAATTAATTTTCAGTTTGATGAGACATTTCCCAATCTGGTTTTTAAGGGAAAATTACAGGGATACTGTGGCATCAGGATAGTACCGCAGAAGTTTGGGACACTCATCAAATGGATGAACACATATCAACTAATCATCGGGCTAGAAGGGCTAATGAGACGTCTTGTTTCTTCTAGTATGTTTGCTTCATGTGCAGGGTTAAAGATAAGCAGGGAAGGTGAAGAGGGATTGTTGTCCTATATATTACATGATGGTATTCTTGAGTGGGCAGCCTTGGAGCTTAGAGAGGCTTGTCTTGCTATGGATTCATCATACACTGGGGAAGGTATAACATGGATTGGATTTCATGTTTTTCATAGCTGATTACACTCATACTTGCATTGACTTGATGGAAGCAAGTAAGGTTGGCATATTCTCCCAAAGGCTTCATCATTTGACTAGCACCGGATTAAGACTTTGGGAGCACTACATCATGTTCTCTCTATTGCACATGGCACTAAGGGAGATGGGTTTCCATTTGCTTGGGGACAAACAAATTTCGAGAAGGGCGGACTGTAATGTCCCAATTCCTTCACCGAGGGCCTAACGGCCATTTTTCAGTCTTAGCCTTGGTCATACCCAAGGGGCTAACGACGTTGCAGGCTATTGGGTATGGATACATGATTACCACCTTTATGTTATATTTTGTCATTGACATTAAGTTGAGCGACTTGGTGGTAATAATTGTTATATTTTGTCGTTGGGTGATTATATGGCACTTTACTATTCTATTTCTTCGTTGGGGGTCACCTAAGTTACTTTTGGCACATGGGGGGGGAAAAATAAAATTATATTATTTTTATGTCGTTTTCCCAAGGGGGTCGATTGGGGTTTTTTGGGGCCTCTTGTTGCATGGTGAAGTTATAAAAGGAGTGTTTGGGGAGAGTTATTCGTGCATCCATACACTCACCTATTTTAATATTGGAACAACTGTTGTTTGCACTTTCTTTGCTTCTAGAATAAGATCCCATAGGAACCCTAGCTTCGGTGGTGAAAGATCCACACCTAGCTAGCAGAGCACTCTTTGGTGGTGAAAGATCCTCCCTAGTTTACTATTTTGTAGCTTTATTCATATTTTTGGATCAGATCTAGAGAGTAATCAGAAATTCAGTTTTACAGTAAGATGACAGTCAAGATTTGGAACAGCTATTTTCTAGGGTTTTATCTACTCAATTCCAGATTTGCAGCAGTTTTTTTAGGGTTTCCAAGTGTCCATTTTCAGATCTGGCGGTTGGGATCATTTCTATATATTTAGTAGATGTTATTTCCAGAAAAGCATATTTTTATTAGTTATATTCACATAGTTATGAATTTTTGAAGTTTTCTACAATTTAGGGCTTTCTGAAAATTATTGGCATTTATATATTACTCAGAAAAAACAAAAAAAAATTAGTCTTTGTTTTCACCTTAGCAAGGTCTCTATAAAATTGTGTGATTTGTGTAAGTATTTTGCAAGATATCTATAAATTTCAGTTCGTTGCCTTAGTTGGTTCATTTCAAAAAAATTCAGAATATCATTTGCTACAAATTTTTATTACATTTTGTCAAATTTCAAGATTATCCCACTAGTAAAGCTCTTCATATTCAACTAGTGAAGCTCTTCCAACCCTAACTTCATCCCTATTTTGTTGGCACCTGCATGGAGCCTCTTCATGGTCCTTGCCAAAGTCATGAACACCCTCAACTTGCCTCTTATGCGCTGTTGTTTTGAAAATTCCAAGAAGCTGGTCATTATCATAACTATGCAAATTGAATTCTTCCTTGGTTCAATCTTTGAAATGCTCAGAAGATGGTTAGGGGCCTCTTGGAAAATATCCTTTTTCCCTTTAGTACCCTTCATCCTCTCATCTTTGTTTGAATAATCCTCATTATGATCAAAATCTTGCAAACACATAGTGTAAGGGTGATGTTGATAACAAAACTACATATTTGATAATAAAATTTAGCAACAACAATTTGAGATTAACACATGAAAATAGGAAAAATCTAGAGACAAATAAAATATAGAAAATAATTGAGTATTTTTTATTGAATAGGAAAGGCATTTTATAAAATTGTTTTCTCCTATAATCATGGAGACCAGTCTTATCTTTTTATCCCCAAATCTCTCCTCTATTCCCTAGTCTTACACCCACACCCCTATCTATGAGTTGTGCATGACAACTATTTGTGCACACTTATGATTTATTTAAATATTAAATAATACAACTATTCTAACCATATGTTCACACTATGAACACTTATTTCCTAAAACTCACCCCCTTAGTGTGAATATGGGTGAGTTCTGTCTAATACCTACTCATGTTCTACAATCCAATGGTTTTCAAGGAGTACCATCAACTCCAACACCTTTTCTGGTGGAGCCATTAACCACTTTGTATGTTATTTTCTAAGAGATTCACAGTCTCAAATTGGTTTTCTAATGGACCACCAACCACTTTCATAGCAGGCATACACATTTCCCCATCACATTTTCAAAAGAGAATAAAATATAGGAAAATATGTTCCTAACTATGAATAGGAATTATCCATTTGTTCTATTATTTACTACCACACATTTTGAAATTAAACACATTGAACACAACTGATAAAATCTGGCCACTAAAGCAATATTGCGGCCTCATCAATGGTGCCTGACGAGAGGTCGCTAAAACGCCTCCTTCCCCCATTGCCTCCAGCCCCTATGTTTTCGCTACTGACTTAGCTGAATTTGTCTTCGAGGCTCATTTTACAATTCTATTGGGTGTCGGTTTCAACTGATAATGCACCACCTCACTATGGATGTCGAGTACAAGCAAAAATGGGCTCGCAAGATTTTTATTTTTAATGATATCAACACTTTTGACTCAAAACAACAATACAAATAATCCTAAGATCACCTATTAGACATCTTTTACAAACTTCTAAATGATTACGACTTGTTAGGAAGACATATAATCTTTACGATGGACAAAAACATATTAAAAACTATACTAAATAATTTAAAATGCTGAAAAGTCAAAAGTAATTAAAAATTACTTTTTAATAAATACATGACTTAATTAAAGACTAATTTTGACAAAGACACTAAATAAAAACACTAAATAACAAGTAATTAAATTCATACGACATTTTCATGCATGTAGAAGTTTAATGCCATGCTTGGACAAGTGTTGGAATAAATTGGGGAATATATCAAAGGCGTCCTTGGCTGCAGTTCAACCAGCTCCAATGTTGCTTTGCACATTGGTGCTCTGTTGTAGATCATGTCTACTTGGAAAAATAAATAGATTTCACCACGTTTTCTTACAGAATAATCAGAGACGTCAAACTTGTT
This sequence comes from Taxus chinensis, assembly GCA_019776745.2. Taxonomy (NCBI): domain Eukaryota; kingdom Viridiplantae; phylum Streptophyta; class Pinopsida; order Cupressales; family Taxaceae; genus Taxus; species Taxus chinensis. The sequence goes on along the minus strand of CM034148.1, from coordinate 509,090,804 downwards.
TCCACGATTTATCCTAAAATAAGAACTGGGTTTTTCTAAATTTTTGATAGAAGTTTCCCGTGATACAAATAAACAAACCCAAAAAATTGCAAAAGATTCGAAATTTGGGTTTTTGAGAAAAATACGATTTACCAGTCATTTTTTTTAAGATCAGAATCCAAAAAATGACGACAAAAGCTTCAAAACTCTCAAATCTACATCTTAGAAGCTGTGGTTTTATACTACAATGACTCTCATAACTTTTCCTATCCTTCTCTGACACCAAATGATAACAAAAATATATCTTTGATAATAAAATTTAGCAACAATTTAATATTAACACATGAAAATAGGAAAAATCCGGTGACAAATAAAATATAGAAAATAATTGAGTAATTTCTATTGAATAAGAAGGGCATTTTATACAATTGCTTGCTCCTATAATCATGGAGACAAATATTATATTTTTATCCCCAAATCTCTCCTCTATTCCCTAGTTTTACTTCCACACCCCTATTTATGAGTTGTACATGACAACTATTTTTGTACACTTATGATTTATTTAAATATTAAATAATACAATTATTTGAACCATATGTTCGCACTGTCGAACTCTAGATTGGTTCCAAACAGATGCAAGGTAAATCTCAAGCTAGTTTACAAATTTGTTGCTAATATGGGTAAATTCCAGCTAATTGAAAGTGAACATGAGTGGTCAAGTCATGTCTCCTTTTGGAAGACTGCATGCCTCTCAACAGGGTCATCCTTAACCTCATTCTCATGAACCTCTTGTCGGTCTAAGGAGGAAAGCTCACCGTCAAACCATCTGGATGTATATTTTTATTGTTGTTTAGGTAGTTATTTCATTTATTATCAAAGTATCCTATTAGGAAGCCTTCACGCTCCAATTTGAAAGACTTAAGTAGTTAGGAAATAAAGGTATTATGATTTCATGTAGGCTTGCCAAATCACCAATTGATATGTAATTAAAAGCACTATACCTTAAGGTTGTCCTTCACTTGTTCATCATCTTTATATTCGCAATGAAGCACTCCTTGTGGTTATATAAGGAGGGTCGTCTTCCATTATTCAACTAGTCATGTTCTTTTAGCCCTAACTTCATTCATAGTTTGGTTAAGGCACCTGCTTGTAGCCTCTTTGTAATGTCCCCTCTTAGGACAATTTAGAAAATCGAAGGAAGTAATTATCAAGATTCAAGCAAAAAGAATGGATAAACCCTTTTGCTTCAACCTAAAATATCCCAATGTCAACTATTTCGAACCCAAATGGGGTTAGAACTAGCCAAGGTGGTGGGATAGATTGGAGGTAAACAATTGGAATTTAAACACATTCAAATCAGATTTTTAACAGCTGAAAAATAATTAATAATCACACCCCAACTACTGCAATCTTCTAAAATTATTTCCTGCTTAACCATCCAAGCAAAAACCTTCAAATTTTGGATTTTGGGCCACAAAAATATGAAGAATAATATGCAAAAATCAGATTTCGCACAGCCAACACGAAACCCTAATTTTGCCCTAAAAAGCAGGTCGCCCAGCACATTTAGGGCATCAAATCAACTCCAAAAATTATAAAATTACTTTCTCTTTATTCCTCTTAATTTCTACAACCAAATCCAATATTAAATTGATCTCAAACTGCAGCTCTGAAATAAATATTAATTAATATCACCCAAATAGCTTGATAGGCAGCTGAAATCTTCTAAAATTCATAACTCATTCAATTACTCAGTGTTTTTCCATGAAACAAGATGCAAAATAAACTAGAAATTTAGGGCTTTCCACTGCATTAAGAAATTGAATATTTTCTGATCAACAAAACCACTCCAAAACAGCCCCCAGAAAACTAATTTCAGGTCACTAGGGTTAGATTAAATTATATAAATTATTATCCAGCCCTTTTTTAACCATCAAACACACTCCAAAATAACTGCACCCAAACACTAGATAATAATTAATAACACACAATCAGATTGCAAATCTAGCACATATGACACCAAAACATGATGAAACTAAACCCCAATCCCAGTCACAATTGGCTAAAATAAATTGCAGCAGCAATAACAGTCGCAAAAGTACTTAAAACCCTTCACATACAATGCAGATTTACTCTCAAATGAATGCACCAATACTTTAAACCAAGTCGCCAATAGCTTTAGAATGGAGAAACAATGCATAGATTCACTCAACAATGATTGCAAGAAAGGCTTCAAAGCTACAACATACATCCCTTGGGCATGCATCCCTTTTCTCCAAGCATGGAGTAATTTCAAAAGTTCAATCAACATAACCCATCTAAAGGAAATGTGACCTCCTTTTATAGAGTTAACAGGTGCAATATTCACTGACCAATACTGACCTTTCCGTTTTGGAGGGAAAACATAAACTCTCATTATAATTAAATATCTCTAATATACTAAGACTATGTGCACTTTATGTATTTTCTAATTAAATAAATAAAAATAACTAACCTATGTGCGCATTAAACTAACTAAAGAGACTCCCACTTGTAGCGCTAGACATGCCAAGGGGTTACAATATAAATAAAAGAGATGAACCTAGATATTAGTAATGTCCCGAAAAATGGGACATTACACTCTTCTTGGTCCTTGCCAAAGTCATGAACACCCTCAACTTGTCTCTTATGAGTTGTAGTTTTGAAAATTCCAACAAGCTGGTCATTATCATAACTATGCAAATTGAATTCTTCCTTCCTTGGTTCAATCTTTGAAATGCTCAGAAGATGGTTAGGGGCCTCTTGAAAAATATTTTTTTTTCCCTTTAGTTCCCTTCATCCTCTCATCTTTGTTAGAATAATCCTCATGATGATCAAAACCTTGCAAACACATAGTGTAAGGGTGATGCAATAAATTAAACTGCTTACCATTTGTTGCTGATATGTAAATTCCAACAAACTGAAAACCAACATGAGTGTCAAGTGAGGCCTCCTTTTAAAGCACATGCCTCTCAACAGGGTCATCCCGAATCTCAGTCTCATGAACCTCTTGTAGATCTAATTTTCCTTCACCGTCTTGCCACCACATGCAATCATTAGGAATCAATAAAACATCATTTATTGTTAAAAAATCTTTACCTTCACGCTGCATTTTGGTCTTCTTTTGTTCTTGTTTTATGATTTCTTCTTCTTGCCTTATCACCAAGGGAGAATCCTTTTCCTCTTTGGCTAGAAAAGCTTTCCCCTTTTTCTTTGGCATGGTAGATTCCTCCACGAGTTGTTCTCTCTCCATTACTTGCAGCCATGATTTTTCTTCTTGCTCCCCCATTACAATTTGGAAGTTCTCCTCTTTCTTCAGGCATGTTAAAGATCCATTTGCGGTCCCTGAGACCTCGGTCCTTGCCTTAATCTTCCTTTCTTCACTCCTATGAATTCTACTAGGGATAGGGCATCACGAATCTCCACTGGAAGGGCCCTATACTCCTCATAGTTGGCCGCAATGTTATGACCCACTGAATGTTGTGTTTTCACCACCGGAATGACTTCCTTTCTTGGAAGGAAGGTAGGCCGGAACGACCTAGATGAAGAATCACTCACGATTCTCGATGGCTAAATATTATTGCTTGTCTTTGAAGAGCTTCCGTCACCATTTAGATTTTGCATGGCATGGATCAATTGTGTCATCTTATTCGCTAATCTTTCTTGCCATAGGGCAAGCCTCTCAACCCTAACATCATCAAAATGTATGTTCGCCATTTATCTGCTCCTTCTGAATGAAACCCTCGAGGCTGGGAGGATCTATGCTCTAATACCACTGTAATGTCTCTTTCTAGGGCTGAACTGAAAAGCGATGAAATAACACAAACCAAAACTGGAAATATTCTGATTTTTATATCAGCCAACTGAAAAATGGAACAGTAGTCTGATTTTTAGAACAGCAGCAAGGAAAAAACATTAATTCATTGGTTGGGTCTTGATTGGGTTCACCATCAAACCTAGCAGGTTTAGAAGCCAAATATGGTTTTGACTCTTTGAGATCATTCTCTTCCTTTTTAGCAGTCTTTCACTTATCTCTACGGTTTTTCGCTTTTGTGGACAATTAACCGGTCTAAGTAGCTATTGTTCTTGTTTCGGTGGGTATAGACAATCAGCTCTAAATATTTCTTGGCAGCTGATGTCACTTCCTCCCCAACCTTATGTTCAGCCTTTGATACTTCCAATTGTCCAATTTGTGCCGATAATGATTCAACTTCTTCTGACAGGAATCTCATTAATATTGATAGCAGTCAAATGTCTTTTTCTCTACAACCTTACCAACCTTCTCACCTCTACCTTTTGCTCAATTGTTCGCCTATTCTTAGGTGTGTTAATGCTGCCTTGACAATCAAAAATTGTTGCTCACTAATAATGACAACTTTTGTTATGCTCCTATGTCAGGTTCAACAATGTTAACAAGCATAAGGTCTAAAGTGTTCTTTTACAACTTATACGGAAAGAAAAGAATCAGATATAACAGCAAAATAAAATAGTACACGCTATACACCACTTATCTATGTATGCAATAAAGAGCTATATAATACAATAAAACAATGATGTTTCAATACCAAAACAACTGACTTAGGTCGCTAGGTCTCGAATTCAATTCCTGATTTAAACACGGTGCACTATGTGGGGCATGCAATGCACTACCCAAGGTTATAGGGGAGCTCGCCCCGTGGTTTAGAGTCAGCGAGGTGCGTCATTGCGCACTACTCTAGATCACTGGGCTTCCAATTCCTCGGCATCAAAAAAAACCAAAGAAAGTGAACATAAATATGAGTCTAAGTTGATCATCCAAGGTCGCGCCATTCATGATACCTTTTCATAACCAAAAGAAATATGTCTTGAACAGCATAACATAATCAGGTTACATGGTAATACTAATCTACCCAAGTACCCACTAAGTTGTCTACAACTTTCAAATGATCAAAAAGATTAAACCCTAAGGGGTCTATACTAACCAGTGCCTTTGATTATGTGTCAACAAATAATTTGTCCTTGCATTACAGAAGTGAAGTACATACTCACATTCACAATGGTTGTATACTGTTTGTTATATAAGCTAAACTACCATAGGAACATCAATCACATAATAGCAAATGCATACCACAATGCAGCATAGAAGAACGTGAGAGTAATTACACTTTTATTTAATAGGTAGTGCTAAATACAAGTTGTTCGGTACAGGGAAGACTTCATACTCAACACCCTTAACCTGACGTATATCATTCTATTTATGGGGAAAGACTCAATGGTTGTTGGTTAAACATAACTATCAACAACCAAACATAGCTAATGAGTTATTTAGATACTACCTAAAGCCAACAATACAATCATTAACAACATAACATTGTCGGCTACCAAATATGTAATTAGTAATAGGTTGATAACAATGACAATACTAACATGACAGACTACTTATCGATGTACTACTGTTTGCAAAGATTTTATCTGTCTCCCACTTTCCTGAAGGTCTATAGAAACAGCTTGATGTCGTTTCTCACTTTAGTGAACTTTGTCAGCTTGTTCTTAACTTTCAGTAAAACTAAGATCGTGGTCTTCAAAACCTTCAAGGGAATTATTTCTTGGTTTCCAAAGGATAACTTTTGGAAATTACAACTTATAAATCCTTGAGAGTTTAATATGTATACATATTAAAAATCATAAAATGCTTTAGTGACATTTTTCTTGTTTGGGGCTTTTTGGCATTTTAATTTCCCTTGAGTGTATGCATTCACATACATTGGGGTCAGGCTGGGATGGCTTCTAGCACTTCGCGAGAGGTGTGCAGTGCCCCATCTAGCCTAACCATACCTATTGCTCTTAATAGATACATCCAACAAGCGAAATCATCTGAAACTCGGAGCGAAGAATCTTCGAAAAATCTAGTTTTATTTGAGCTCCTTTTCGCACGATGGAGTTGCTGATTTTTCGAGATATAAAGGACTGAGTCCCTCTAATGAAAAATTCATTTTCCCGCTCATTCAAATGAAGGAATCATCCAAAATTTGGAGCGAGGAATCTTGGAATAGAACCCATAATTTCAAGACTACTTTCATTACAATCTAACACCCACGGTGAACTTACTAAAAATACCATGTATCCATGGCGGGGCATGACTAAAAAGAGAAAGTGGTCAAATGAGGTGAATTCTCGACATCCGTGGTCCTCCAGACAGGCAAGAAACATTAGGGAGTGAAAACAGGGCGAAATTGCCAAAAATAGCAGCCCTAGCTAGGACCTGCTATAAATAGAAAGATCCCAATTTCAGTATGGAAAGTTGTGGTAACTCCAATTTTGCTTATATTGTTGCTTTTTGATGTCATTGCAAGGTTGGGAAGTTGTATCATGGTCCAAACAAGGAGGAAGTCACTCTGATCAAAGTCATCCATGAAAGGAGCATCGTGAGGTCTGAGACATCAAGAGCTTCATTCAAGTCCAAGTCTCCAAGTGGACGATCATTGTGAGCTTGTTTTGAGAAGCTCACAATGAGTGAAGATGTAGGCCACCTCAATCAATGCTTAGCTCAAGCAGTATTTCTAAACACTTGATCCATGCTTGATAAAGATCTCACATCTTGTGAGTCAGAGGAAGGTTGAGTTTGCAGTGTTTCAATGCAGGGTGTGGGATAAGAACGCAGAGCTCATTTTCCAAGAGGTGTGTAGTGCCCCATCTAGCCTAACCATACCTATTGCTCTTAATAGATACATCCAGCAGGCGAAATCATCCCCGAAGATCCGACAGGCGAAATCATCTGAAACTCGGAGCGAAGAATCTTTGCAAAATCTAGTTTTATTTGAGCTACTTTTCGCACAACGGAGTTGCTGATTTTTCGAGATATAAGGACTGAGTTTTTCTCAGTATTCTGCCCCCTCTAATGAAAAATTCATTTTCCCGCTCATTCAGATGAAGGAATCATCCAAAATTTGGAGCAAGGAATCTTGGAATAGAACCCATAATTTCAAGACTGCTTTCATTACAATCTAACACCCACGGTGAACTTACTAAAAATACCATGTATCCATGGCGGGGCATGACTAAAAAGAGAAAGCGGTCAAATGAGGTGAATTCTCGACATCCGTGGTCCTCCAGACAGGCAAGAAACATTAGGGAGTGAAAACAGGGCGAAATTGCCAAAAAATAGTAGCCCTAGCTAGGACATGCTATAAATAGAAATATTCCAATTTCAGTATGGAAAGTTGTGGCAACTCCAATTTTGCTTATATTGTTGCTTTTTGATGTCATCACAAGGTTGGGAAGTTGTATCATGGTCCAAACAAGGAGGAAGTCACTCTGATCAAAGTCATCCATGAAAGGAGCATCGTGAGGTCTGAGACATCAAGCGCTTCATTCGAGTCCAAGTCTCCAAGTGGACGATCATTGTGAGATTGTTTTGAGAAGCTCACTGTGAGTGAAGATGTAGGCCACCTCAATCAATTCTTAGCTCAAGGAGTATTTCTAAACACGTGATCCATGCTTGATAAAGATCTCACATCTTGTGAGTCAGAGGAAGGTTGAGTTTGTTGTGTTTCAATGTAGGGTGTGGGATAAGAACACGGAGCTCATTTTCCGAGAGGTGTGTAGTGCCCCATCTAGCCTAACCATACCTATTGCTCTTAATAGATACATCCAGCAGGCGAAATCATCTAAAACTCGGAGCTAAGAATCTTCGAAAAATCTAGTTTTATTTGAGCTACTTTTCGCACGATGGAGTTGCTGACTTTTCGAGATATGAAGGACTGAGTTTTTCTCAATATTCTGCCCCCTCCAATGAAAAATTCATTTTCCCGCTCATTCAAATGAAGGAATCATCCAAAATTTGGAGCGAGGAATCTTGGAATAGAACCCATAATTTCAAGACTGCTTTCATTACAATCTAACACCCACGGTGAACTTACTAAAAATACCATGTATCCATGGCGGGGCATGACTAAAAAGAGAAAGCGGTCAAATGAGGTGAATTCTCGACATCCGTGGTCCTCCAGACAGGCAAGAAACATTAGGGAGTGAAAACAGGGCGAAATTGCCAAAAAATAGTAGCCCTAGCTAGGACATGCTATAAATAGAAATATTCCAATTTCAGTATGGAAAGTTGTGACAACTCCAATTTTGCTTATATTGTTGCTTTTTGATGTCATCACAAGGTTGGGAAGTTGTATCATGGTCCAAACAAGGAGGAAGTCACTCTGATCAAATTCATCCATGAAAGGAGCATCGTGAGGTCTGAGACATCAAGCGCTTCATTCGAGTCCAAGTCTCCAAGTGGACGATCATTGTGAGATTGTTTTGAGAAGCTCACTGTGAGTGAAGATGTAGGCCACCTCAATCAATTCTTAGCTCAAGGAGTATTTCTAAACACGTGATCCATGCTTGATAAAGATCTCACATCTTGTGAGTCAGAGGAAGGTTGAGTTTGCTGTGTTTCAATGTAGGGTGTGGGATAAGAACACGGAGCTCATTTTCCGAGAGGTGTGTAGTGCCCCATCTAGCCTAACCATACCTATTGCTCTTAATAGATACATCCAGCAGGCGAAATCATCTAAAACTCGGAGCTAAGAATCTTCGAAAAATCTAGTTTTATTTGAGCTACTTTTCGCACGATGGAGTTGCTGACTTTTCGAGATATGAAGGACTGAGTTTTTCTCAATATTCTGCCCCCTCCAATGAAAAATTCATTTTCCCGCTCATTCAAATGAAGGAATCATCCAAAATTTGGAGCGAGGAATCTTGGAATAGAACCCATAATTTCAAGACTGCTTTCATTACAATCTAACACCCACGGTGAACTTACTAAAAATACCATGTATCCATGGCGAGGCATGACTAAAAAGAGAAAGTGGTCAAATGAGATGAATTCTCGACATCTGTGGTCCTCCAGACAGGCAAGAAACATTAGGGAGTGAAAACAGGGCGAAATTGCCAAAAATAGCAGCCCTAGCTAGGACATGCTATAAATAGAAAGATTCCAATTTCAGTATGGAAAGTTGTGGCAACTCCAATTTTGCTTATATTGTTGCTTTTTGATGTCATCGCAAGGTTGGGAAGTTGTATCATGGTCCAAACAAGGAGGAAGTCACTCTGATCAAAGTCATCCATGAAAGGAGCATCGTGAGGTCTGTGACATCAAGAGCTTCATTCGAGTCCAAGTCTCCAAGTGGACGATCATTGTGAGCTTGTTTTGAGAAGCTCACTGTGAATGAAGATGTAGGCCACCTCAATCAATTCTTAGCTCAAGCATTATTTCTAAACACTTGATCCATGCTTGATAAAGATCTCACATCTTGTGAGTCAGAGGAAGGTTGAGTTTGCAATGTTTCAATGCAGGGTGTGGGATAAGAACACGGAGCTCATTTTCCATTCAAGGATCAATCTTGCCATCATGGAGGAGGAACCTATATTCATGAGGAGCAATTGAGCAATGTTTGAGTACCATAATCATGCTTCTACCCAAGTGGTATCTCGGTCGAGGAAGTGAGTTGTGAAGAAGGAAAGGATGTCATCATGATCATATATGAAATGAGAGATTCATGGAGCAAGCTAAGGACAACCTCTCCTAAAAGCAGGTTGAATTATGCTAATTGAGCTATCAAGGCACTCAAGATCACCATGTGCAAAGAATCAAGGACTCACCTCATTCCATTTCAACAGTGGCCACTTCTCAAGAATCTCATTCGGATGCAATCCTCTCTCCGCAATGTGAGGGTCTGTTTTGATGAATGAAAGTTAGGCATCAAGGGGTTTGTGCATCATGGAGCTGATTTTGTGACCACTAATGTCAATTGTGAAAGCCTAAGGAGAGGGAAAGTGATCATCACTCTCATTGTGAGATTAAAAAGGAATCATCATGAGTGATGCCCGTAGTCATCTCAGGTTCATATTGGGAGGTCTCACAACAGTGTTACTAAACACTTATTCGGCAGTCTGAAGTGTCTATGCATCTTGCAGAAGGAGGAGATTGTGATCACCATACCTCAAATCAGCAAGTTCTTCATCAGTCAACTCTTTCTCTCTTCCTCTTCTCTCCCCCTTTCTAATTTTTCATTGTATGCAATCATGGTATTTTGTCCTATTTACTTAAGTGACAATAAAATATTTGTAAAATGTAAAAGTACTCTCTCAAATTATAAGAGAGGTACTTAATTTGTCTCTTCTAAGGGAAATTTAAAAGTCACAAGTGATGGGACATGAAGAGTCATGTGGGGGGTAGATAAAGAGTTGTGGTGTCCCCAAGATTTCACCCTGAAATCTGGGACTACCCCTTTTTAAAGTTTTCGTTCTTTTTAAGTGAAGGGTCATGTTTTTGCATTTTGTTTTCTCTGCAGTTACTCACGTTGCTCAAAGGTATCCCCAGGGAGTTATAAAGCCAGGTTCATCAAATACCCATATGAAAAAGCTCACTCAATTCTTTCGCCAGACTTTGTCTGAAAGCGTTTTATTTATTTTTATACTAAATAAATAAAATTCTTTTAAAAATAGATTGAGCTAAAATTAGAGAATTCGGGTTATATAAAACACTTCACCCCATCATTGTTACCACACCAGTATTACTTTCACCTCAAAGTGGAGCATTCACCCAGGGAAGAGTTTTACAAATTAGCTAAATAGGAGAATTCTTTTCGAGCAATTACCCGTAAGCTTCTTTTAGGTATTTTGTTTTTATTTATTTCTTGTGTTCTAGTTTTGGTTTTTCTCCGTTTTTTCACCTGACAATCGTCGTAGCCTTCTTTTTCTTCCTACGCCTTGGGTTTTTATGAGCTCCCCATTGTTTTTATTACAATTCGACTTGTCCCAGCTGTAATTAAATGAATTCCTGCAAGCATTCAAGCCAAGTCGTGGTTTTTTGGGCATGTGCAAAGTCTAGTTGCAGTTTTTAAGAGGCAGAGGTTTTCTTTAATACAACTCGTGGATTTCCAGTGCTTTGTCTACCAATTGCAAGTTGTCACCCTCCAAAATTCATGATGGTCTTTTAAGTGCAAATCGTGGTTTGCAAGCTTCCTTCCTTTTCTAAAATTCACATTGCCTTCCTCCTTAAAAATCCACGCAATATCATAAAGAGCCAAGGCAAAACGTTTTAAGTGCAAATCGTGGAAATACAAGTTGCCTTCCACCTTTGAAATTCACGCGAATATTAAAAAGAGAAATTGCAAAGCAAGTCTTGGTTTTTAGCCACCCTTCCTCTTCAAATTCCACACATTTTTAAAAAAAGAGTTTCACTTGTGCAAATCATGGAAATACAAGCTGCCTTCCACCTTGGAGATTCACGCTAATACAAGTTGTCTTCCACCTTAGAAATTCACGCGAATATTAAAAAGAGAAGTTGAAAAGTCAAATCGTGGATTTTGAGCTGCCCTTCCACTTAAATTTTCACGCAATTCTTAAAGAGAAATTCCACTTGTGCAAGTCCTGGTTTTTAAGAGGTTTGTCTTCTAATTTTTTCCTGCCTCATTCCTCCATTTTCCACGCAGCCTTCCTTCTCATAATCCACACAGCTTTCCCTTTCTATTTTCCACGCAATTCCTTAGGCAAGTCGTGGTTGTTAAAGAGTTGGTCTCCTATGTTTAACACACCTTTTGAAGAAAGAAGTCAATTGTTATAAATTTAAAAAAAAAAAGCCAAACCTCCTAAAGTGCTTGCGTGAATATTCATGACCTTGGCTTCTTAATTACAATCATCCCAACATTTACACCATTCACTTATCCTTGCATCCACAAAGTTTTATAAGGGAAAAATCTTTTAAAAGTTGTGTGAATTCCAAATACTTTGTCTTCCAATTTCAACGCAGTTGTTCTTTGTCCAAATGCATTCCATGAAAAGGCATGCAATATCTCCCAGTTCCCTCTCAAAGCTCATGCATGTTATTCCCTATCTCCCAATTGAGCCCATGTTGAACCTACTTCTCTTTGCTTTCATCCGAAGTAATTCCCAGAGTTCAAGGCTGCCCATATGCAATTAAAAATAAAAGGGGGACGAGTTGAATGTTTATCTAAGTTCTTTCCGGACAATTCACTTGTGCACATACTTGAGAAGAATTGCAAAAGCTTCAAGGACAAGAGGTGACGACAAGACAGAGGCAACATCCGCAAGCAAATCACAGTTAGTTGCTCAGGGGGAAATAGATGAAATCATTATTCCTCTCATGGGTTCCTCCCACGGGTAATCCAGTTGAGAAGTTGATAAAATCTACAATGATGTCAGACCCAGTTTGATGAGAGTCGAATGAGAGTCAAAGGAAAGGATTCAACAGCATATAGGAGAAAGAGCTTCTCATATTCAAGGCAAAGATATCATTCATGAGGCGGAAGTACAATACATGTTGGATCAGCATACAAAGTATGGAAGGAGAACAAGACTCGGAGTGTTGCTGCTAGATTAACTTCTAATTTCTTCTCTTCTTTCTTCTTCTTTCTCTTATTTTATCCGACAAAGTAATTGAGTAATCAATTAAATTGTAAAACTTAGGTAATTGGTTTAAAAGTTGTTACTTCGAGTTACTAGAAAAAGTCAATTACTTGGGAATAGGTGGCAGACATGCAGGGCATTGATTTAGTCTTCAGTTGTAAATCATGCATGTCATGCAAAGAGGAATTCTATGAGGAAGTTTGCCAACTGTTTCCTTTCTTATAGCTTCCACATGCAGGAATTCAATGAAAGTTACCTATTTGTATTTGCCCTCTATGCACTATAAATAGAGGAAGAACCTACGGGTTAAGGGATCAGAACTTGCTTAACAGAGGCTTTTGTAACTAAAGCATTTTTAAGATTTCAGACTTTGTGCTCGAACCTTTGAGGTGATTTCTGTAAAAGTTGGGATTGAATAAAAGGTGGATTTTTGGAGAACTTTGTGTCTATAGTGCTTTGTTGAGTACTTCTATTCAAAGGTTTTAGATAAACTTTGTGTTATCTTAGATTTAGGTTAGAAGTTATTTCTTTCCCTTACTTGTTGAATGTTGTGATTTATCTCGTTTATTTAATCTGTGTGGATGAGACCAACTCTGATAACTATTGGTTGAATCAGCACATCTTCCTTTCTTCTTTCCCTAATTCTATTTTTTTCCCTTCTGCAAATACTTCCCATCACAGTTGCTTACTTGCTACCAAATTACCCAAATGTAGTTCACGAGCTGAGGGAATTAAAGTAAAACCCCTGAAAGTAGTTATTAGGATCCACCAATGCAAAATAGATAAACATCTTACAGGGGAGCCTCACCGTTAAATGAGGGAGATTTATCTCATGACTGCCTAGGTTTTACGTTGTGCATAAAATCTAGCCAACACAGGTAGTACCCTTGGGCATTTGCCAACACCTTGCAAGCAATTGCTGTATGCCCTTCAAATGCCAGCTTGAAAGTGACTCCTTCTGTAGCAATCTATGCCATTGTGTGTAGCCTGTGCAAGTATTGTATCGACATTACTACAATATTACGCAGTATACCAGCTACATTTTTCATTCACCTTGCAACTATGCAAGATCAGTGAACTAAATGCTCAAAACTCTCAAGGGTATTCGGCACACCAAGTCACAGCTATCCACGTGCACACCATGACATATCCACTTATCAACATATTGTGGCATTAAAAGTCTAGCTGCCGCACCAACCGGAAGTATAACCATCAGTCGTGGGTAGAAGATTGATTCATTCTTGCAACCATCGCTTACATTGTTGAAACCGTCATCTAATTGTAACAGTGGACCTTCTCTAGTAATGGTTATATATAAGCATCCATTGCAAGTGCCTACTCGGACAATAATAACCCTAAAGAACGAACATCCCCATCGTCTCTCTTATCATGATAGCATCGTTGTGACCATCTAGCATCTATTGTACTCATTGTACAAACAAGTTGCCACAAACTCAATGTAAATCAGTTTGAGCGACTGCCTTCGTCCTTTCTGGCCACCCCAGAGAATTCCCATTCTCGTTACATTGCAATAATGGGAGCACAATTAAACCCATACCCAAGTTTTTTCTTATTCGATGGAATTTGCACTAGAATCTGCAACATTCTTTTGCATTCAAATGTGTTTCGGTTTACTGAGGTAAAGAACTTTTGATTGTTAATGATATTCCCTTGCAAGCCAAATTATTAGCTTGTCCCAAAACACTAAGGCATCCTTGGAAGCTATGAGGAGCAAGATGATATATAAAAGATTTGTTGCAGACGCAAGCCTAATGACTTATAATAGAAAAAACTTAAACATGGTTAAGGAAAAAAATATCCAGAAGATACACACCCTGTTCCAGTAGGAAACATGGACTTGACATCAACACTTGTTAACACCTTTCCAAATGTTGTCAAATGCATGACAAATTTATACTTAAACCCAACAAACGACAACAATGTCATGAATGAGGCTACGATAAACAGTGGCAAGTTGTAGATGTCCCCTGGTCCACGCTATAATTAACTAAAGCAAGTTAAATAGCCTTTAATCCACTTCCCTTAGATTAAAAGGAATTTTATTTGGGGAAATCGACTTTCTCTTGTAAAGACATTTAAAAATTAAGATTAATTATGTTGGGAACATGTCAGACTATAGATCTACCCAACATTGCAATTATTCACTTGTCTTTGTTTAATTACTACTTGGTGGTAAATCGATTTAATTAAGGCAAGTTGAATTCCTATTGGGCATTAATTATTATTTTTTATTCTCTCTTATATTTAATTTGAAAATGATTTGGAGGGTTTAATATTTTTAATGAAGTTTGACTTTCAGGCCATGAAGACTCTTTTGAATTCAAATCTCTCCCATTTAGAGAAGTCGCAGCATTTGCATGTTTTTATTGTCTATGCAAAAAATTTGGAACTTTGACATGTTTAAATATCCTCTCAAATAAAAGGGGATGAGGCATGCCACAAGGCATGAGATTCACGGTGTTATCTAACTTACCTTCATGCTTGATAACCACCGGTAGGTATGCCCTAATTGTTATCCATAAATCGAAGGTGTTCTTCAATGTATGCACCATTCGTAAGAAGTTTAAAAGATTAAGAAATCTTTAAAGTGCTCTACTAGCATAGCATATAAATGTTTCGAATTTTGGAAAATCACTGTTTGTAACATCGGTAAACTGAAAACATTCCTTTAAAAATTAACATCAAGGAATCTTCATTTCAAATACTAAGAAATTAATTTTCACCCACCAATAAACTTTGGGAGTGAGTCTATTGCAATAATTTTGGTGGGTGGTATGTGGAAGTGCTACGAATGAACTGAACTATTTCTAGATTTTTAGCATGCCTAAATCGAATTGAAATGAAGGACATTTTAGAAACATGCATGGAGATTTGACCCTTTCCTTCTTGAAACATATCTGGAAAATTTTGCCAAGCAACAAGAGGTATACCTTCTTTAAAAACAAATATAAATTAAGATGATAAACTGATACTTAAAACACAAAGATAGAGAGAATAGAAAAGAAAAATGAGACATAAACATGAAAGAAGGTTGGTTTATTAACCAATAATAAATAAAAATCAGGGCATTTCCAAAATTGCTTTGGAACCTTATAATAATTTGTAAGAGTCATGTAAATACAGAGAATTCTAAGCATGTTCATAGCATTTATAGATACATCTAAAAGTAGCATTTGTTAATCAAAAACATCATTATGAACTGAAGGTATAGGTCTGTCTCAACCAGTTAACAATGTACACTAAGATATCATTTGCAAGTAAGTTGTCATGACAAAAATAAAAATCCTGAGTTGGGAAGCTTGTTCCCCGATTAATTTTCAAACTTCAGACATGATCCTCTGTACATAACAAACTTTACTTAATGCTGCAAATTAAATCCTAATAAAGTGAAGATTAAATTCCAACTGGCTATGCCCAATGGGCGTGCAACTGATATTCTTTGGCTCAAGTTCAAATTATCTAAAAGAGGATAAACGGAAAAATTAGAAGCGGAGAAAACATACCTCTTCTTCCAATTCCCGACAAATCAAGGCAGTTCTCCAGCGAAAATGAACCTTGGATTGGCTAACATCTGTATAGATATGATCTCCAACATACAGAATTTCATCTCCATGGATGTCCAAAGCCTTTTCAACCATTTGCGCACTACCACCAGAATATAACCCACCTACAAGACACATCAAGGATTTTGTGAAGATTGTTTTTTTGAAATACAATGAACCCCACCTTTAAAGTTAATAATAATGGGGTACTCCCATGGTGCAAAGGCATTACCTGGGTGCCCATGGTCACCTTCAGTCCGCTAGAATAGTCAAGGCTCAAAGAGCTTTGCAAAGAATTTTTATCAGCAAAGTTAAATGTATTCACCAAGCCATAGCAAAATGGCTGCCTGCTGCCCCAGAATAGTCAAGTCAACTTTGACAGAGCATCCAGCAGCAACCCAAGAGCTCCCTCCTCCGATCCCATAAGAGGGCCTGTGAGGCTGCCTCGACTTCCTTCAGTGCTTTTGGGACAAATAATTTGGCTGAAGCTTCAGCTCTAGTAGATGGCCTCCAACTTGCCCTCTGATTTAGTTGGGAATAAGGGCAACTCACAAATTATTATTAACTATCAGAAAAGTGAAGGAATGAGTGAAAACAATTCAAGGGATCTCCTTCACTCATTGCTTCAGAGATGCAAACCACCCAGAAGATTTGGCATCCAATGCAGGGGTTGAGCTTGGCCTTTTGACAAAAATTAAGAAACGTGATCCCACCGAGAGGCCAGTTTGATGAGTTTGTCTGAGGTGGGGAAGAATTCTAGCATGGCATGTTCTGATTTTCTTTTATGTGTATTGTTAACCCATGGTTCAATGAAAGAACCGAAAGTAATATGGGAAAGGGGGAACAATTATGATGCCATTATGCTATTGTACACAATGTGCCTATTCAATTTTCTATAACCTGATGATGCTTCCAACTTTCAGTTTCAAGTAAATATTGTGGTTAGGATTTCGTATTAAAAGGTATGAATTTTGTTTTGACTTCCTTGTTCTAAGTTCAGATGCGGCAGCATTGTTTTCATAGGGGTCAATGAGAGAGCCATTCAAACAACTTTTAGAGGAATTTACCCTCAAAATTCACAAGGAGTTGGGGTTCCACTTGCAAGTGTGATGAAGTCAGAATTCATCCTCTTAAGCCCAAGATACTCTTTGTTGTTTGGTCGGTATGTCTCCTCCTGACGGCTGGGTCAGGGTTTAATATTGACAAGGGAATGGGAGAATAATGTTGACCCATGACAGATGGGGATTGTAGATGTCAAGCACCCCTTTCTTCTATTAGTAGGATCTTCTTTTAAAATTAGCCTCCACCACACCAACCTGTTTTCAGCCTATGTAAAACAATTTTCAGTCCCTACATTACTCATGAAATTGCCTTTCTGAATAAGATTTCAGTTTGGTAGTTGTTTTGTCATGGTTATAGGGCTGAATTTGCAAAAATCAAATTTGGGACTACCATTAGCAGCCATGAACAGCGGTGAACTTTTATTTTCAAAGAGAATTCCATTATGGGTTGATGTGAGAAGAAGGTTTCAGCTCATCTGAAAGCTATTGAGATTGAGTGGCTTCCTGCTCTGGAAATTCAAGGCTCTAAAGAATTTTGACTCCTTATTTGATACAGCCTCAAGGACAATATGCTTGTTTCGCTAGTAAGGAGGAATCTTGAGTAAATGAAGATGCATCCTTACCCACCACCTCCTCCTCCTCTAAACACAGAGCATGCAGGGATTTTAGTACAACTGAGCATGCAAAGAAAGGGCCTTAGGATATCTTTGTTGTTTTTGAAGTAGACGACTGGATTCGATGAAGACTTCCGCATGTGAAGAAAGGGGCAGTAGAGGTATGAGTTTGTTTAGGATGAAGCTCTTTCATCTAACAGCACTAGGATCCAGATTTCATGGGAAGGCACTACAACATGTTCAACAAATTTACTTTGATAGAAGATGATACTTGGAGGCATATGAGTTTGCAATTGCTTGGGGACAAGCAATTTTGGGAAGGGAGGACTGTAATGTCCCCTTTTTCGAATCAAAGATCCTAAAAGTGGACTTCTTGCCATCTCCTTTCCGTGGCAATGAAGCATGATTGAGCAAGGGAAGGAATTGCATTTTTATTTCAGTTTTCTTATTAATTTTAATGTTTCTTTTAGTGTTTCCCTTTTATAAGGCAGTTCGGCTGTGATTGGAGAATCATGGGCAAATTAAAAGATTAAAAGAAGCCCAAGGAGGTCGGTCCACTTCTATTTGATTTTGGCACCAAGCAAAGGATATAAAAGGAGATTTGTGACTTCATTTGCACCCTATCTTTGGCGCATTTTATCTATACTTGGTTTTTTGGGCAAAGTGCTCATTAACTTTCCACTTGAGGACGAAACCCCTCTTGTGTGGCATTCCAAGGAAGATGAAAACCTTTTTTGTGGCTTGGTGGAGGACAGAAACCCTCCATTGTGGGTGATTTGAAGATATTCATTGAAGACTTCTTGTAGATTTGGACCTAGGGCAATCAAGGAAATATCTACAAAGGTTTTACATGCATTTTGGAGCTCTCCCTAGAGGGAGCGACTAGGGTTTGATGTTATTTGGGTGCCTTCTAGGGACACAAATTGCAAATCTGATTTTAAATTCTGATTCGGCATAATTTTATAAGGCCAAAATTTATTTCCCAACCCATGGTTATTTTGGAAACCTCTTTTTCCCAAAAAAGGGACATTACATAGACATCTGTTGAAGTCCTATGTCAATTTCCAGTAGAGAGATGTAACCAATCTGAAAAAAAATGTCTTAAATTCATGTGTCCAACATTGTGATGAGTGCATGACTCAAAAATTGGCTAAGAAAATATTGTTGCCTTGTTATTCTTTCACTTCTTGTGCTTTATCACGAGATGGAACTCTTGCATGATCATCCACTTCATGATGTCCATGCATTCTCCAACTTGTCATGCATTTACAAAAACTAATCTGGCTTATATCCGAATGAATAATTGTCTCCTTGCCCAAGATGTAGTGGGGCCATTGCTTAACAGTACTTACACAATAACATACCTACTCTTTGTGTCAATATTACAGGTGGACTACCTTTCCACCATGTCGTTGAATGTCTCTGAGTGGTATGCAAGTAACATGTCACATGCTGCCTCAAATATTGCGTCGAGTGCATCGTCATATGCATTAGTGTGAAGTTTGAAAGAATTTGCAGTCGGGTATTGTAAGAACAAGCGTTGCACAAATACTGCATTGCTTAAGAACCTCAAAATCATCCTTGTTATGCATGCAGTCCAATAAAACTTGTCTTTTACATGGGATTATCTAGTTGAGTGGCCATATATGGGCAAGAAACCAAGGACTCTATTTTGTGATGGAAATTTTCAATGTCCAAGAAAATTGTCCCCTTTCAATTCTATGTGATTGCATAGAGTAGGCCAATCTTGGATCACTTTGATCTTCTCTGGATCTACATGTATTCCTATGCAGTCAATGATGTAGCCCAGGTATTGAATCTATGTTCCACTAATTGTGTACTTTGCTAAGTTGGCATGCAACTTATGTTTGCACAAGACACACGAGACATCCTCCTCCCAGGTCTTGTTGTAGATGAATACGTCATCCAAGTAGACGATGACTGAGGAGTTGAGGAAGGGCTTGAGTGGATCGTCCATCAAGCGCATGAATGTTATCACACGCATTGGTCGAACCGAAAGGCATTATACAACCATTCCTACAATCCTTCCCATGTCTTAAAGGTTATCTTAGGATGTGCTATATTCTCTTCAGACCAATTCTTAACCATCTCATCAGATGAACAAGATTCATCAGTTTTTTCAAAGATATCAACAATGACCTTATCGGACTTACCTCTAAAGTTGTGAATGGTTATGAACAAATTCTCTCTCTACACGGGAACATTCTTTTTCATCGTGGATTTTAACAATGCATGGCACTTATACCATGAGCGCTTCTCCTGATCTTGTTAAGAGTTTAGCACTATTCGAGTTGACATGTCTTTTTGCATCCTTTCATGGGCTGACATATTTTCTAGCATCATTCCCCATGGACCACCACTAGCCTTAATCTTCAGCTTGAGGAGCTCTTGAATGCGTGATGTCCAGCCTCATCCATTCAACAAAAATGATAGCGATCTAGGCTGAACTCCTCGGATGTACTTCTAGGACACTCAATCCTATGCAAATTTTGTAATTGTTTTACTACATAGTGGGACAAATCCTTCCACTCAACATGAAGACTTAGCCTTTGTTTTGTTGTTTCACACGGTATGCACCTGCCACTAAGTTTGTCTTTTCCTCTTTGTGTCGGTGTCTTCGGGTAGTACCATGAACCCACCATAAGAATGTGCGCGTGATGAAGTTTCACGACATTGGTTTCACAAAGACTGAAGTGACCTTATTGGTCATCGATGTATGACCTTAATAGAAGTATTTTTCCATTCTTGTGATCCATTCGATAACCTCTTCTAGATCCAAGTTCCCAAAATGTAGCATCACGAACATACATTTATGGTTTGCTTCCTAATCTTCATGTATCGTGCACAAACCTCAAGATACGATGTCACAAGTGGCATTACATCCTCCACTATGGCTTGCTTTATATTGACAAGTGCTTTCACCATAATCCTCACGTATCATCCTTTGTCAACGGCAGAACCATCCTTTAGCAAGTGTGGGCATGGATGCAATAGCCTAGGAAGGGCCTAAATTGAGTCTAATCACTTGAACCAAGTGAAGTCTTTTGACTCTCTATTATCAATAATGACATGGAGATCATTTCAACTCACAAAACTTCATGTGGAAGATTTTGTGACGCTCTCATACCTTCTGAAGCAACTGTGACAATGGTACTGGATATGTTTGACAACTATCTTCTAGATCACAATCGCCTAGTATTGGAAGCTAATGTAGCCTACAAAAGCAGTGATTCATCAGCAAACGGCCAGATTGATGTCTATACCAATCTCTTCAATAGGACTTCCGAATCCTCACTCTAATACCAAAAAATGATGCACTCACGATCAAGGTTCCCAAGTGAAGGGACACCTTATGACCATGTTTCCTAACCACTTTTCTAGAGTGAAACCTTCTATTTATTTTGCACAGGATCTTGAGCACGGTGTATTAACAAGTGCACAACACTTGCGTAAGCTTTATTAATGTAAGATGTGTCGCACTATGTACATCACCTTAGCCAACATCCAATCTACACTCTTATGACATGACTTCGCCCAAAGAGTCCTCCTAAGAATTCCAGTCCTAGACGCGTATATAAGCTTGTAAATTTTGCAAATGTACTTTTACAAAACCATGCTTGGCTCACACCCTCATACAGGTGCAAAACGTCTGATTCCTGGAACTCATTGGAATGGTCAACCTTCTATCCCACTATCCTAAGATGCCTTTTAAGTTTGCATTGTTGGAACTTCCATTTATATAATTCACATAGCTGTTTTGGGAGTACATATAACGCCTTCAGTAAGTAAATGTTCATCCTACAAAATATTCTCAGGTTGCCTCTCAGAGCCATGGATCAACTCCAGAAGTTCCTCTCTGTTGGATTAATCTTTGTCGCACAATGTCAAATCATTTTGCAAAGGTTGGTCATCTAGCCAGTGAAGTTGTTGACAGGGGAGGCCTCAAGGCTAAAGAACTCATGTTGATGTCGAATGATTCTATCAGACTTCAAATCTTTCCTTCGAACACTAGAATGTCGAGGCTCAAT
The DNA here is from genome assembly GCA_019776745.2 of Taxus chinensis. Taxonomy (NCBI): domain Eukaryota; kingdom Viridiplantae; phylum Streptophyta; class Pinopsida; order Cupressales; family Taxaceae; genus Taxus; species Taxus chinensis. Next base: position 509,069,121 of record CM034148.1, on the reverse strand, counting down.
TGGACATTGAAAAGGGTTTGATGTTGAACACACGTATGAGACACTTGGGAGAAACATGTGCATGCTCGTTATCGAGTTTAACTGAAACATCACGCTTGTGAAACAAGTAGAAGAATTCGATGCATTGTGCAACATTCTTAGGACATCCTTGATGAGCTTTTTGACATTCTGGGACTGCCTCAGGTTGCTTCTAGGCGTCATTCCATCTTACTCTTGCTACGGTGTTCTTCCAGGTAGGTTGAAAGGTAAAGGAATTGGTTTCCTTCTTTATCACGAATGCCCTTGCATGTTTACAAGCATAGAAAGGATAGAGCTATGCTCTAATACCCAATGATTTGCACCATGGAAACCAGGACCACATGCAAGGTTACAATTCTGCACTAGAGATAGCTACAAGGATTATAAGGACTAGCATAGGTTATTGAAACGGAAATGAACCAAACAGACAAGGCAATGTAGGGGAATTTCTTACTTGTAGGAAATGCAGCCCCTTCTATTCATTCAATGGAGATTGGGAGAAAAAGTACATAGGTGTACAATGTCACAATAAGGATAAGAGAGCAAGCTCTTCAAGTGATCAGCAAGGGAATGCTTCTTGTTGCTGATTTTGACTAGACTAAAGAATTACTATAGTAGTGTGAGTACTATCCAGAGCATGCAAGTATTCCTACGATAGCTAGTTCGGATCTCAAGGATGTTGACTACCTCATGGGCTATTGTGTATGTTACATATTTATAAAGCAATGTGGGAGAAGTGACAATTACAATTGCACCTACTTGGATGAATGGAAATAGTTACAAGTGTTGTTTCATCATTCTATTGATGTGCATGACAATTGAGCTTCATTTGCATCTATACAAGTTACAAAGCGAGATTCCCTGACAGTGCAACAAAACTGGGAATTGCCACTTAGCAAGCCGTATGGAAACCAAAGAGTCTCTACATGGATGTTGACAGATGTCCACACTCAAAAATAATGCAGGTATTGTGTAGGAGTGTGTTGCAAAGGTGACATACAGTGATGAGTAAGGTAAGCATTAAGTGGGGGCACAATCAAATGGTAATGGTTCTACACAGTGCTAACAGGCTTTGCACAGGGAGCAAAGTTCATTAAGCGGTACTTCAAGGAAGCCCAAGAAGGCCACAAGACTTGTGCATGTGCAAGTCCTATGCAGAGCTGCAAGCAAGCACAAGACCGACCCAAAATTTGTGCACAAACGTTGCTAGGGGCGTTGTGCTGTCAGAATTTGTTTTCACTCCAAAGCAAGAGGTTTGTGTAAGTTGTGCAAGTACACAAAGTTACAAGTGTGTGCACCTATGCACAGATTAGATGGCGATGTCCTTGTGGATTCTTAAGTAATCAATTATCTTATGGTGTTGACAGGTCTAAAGCAAGTCTTTATGCCATTTTTACTTAATATTTTGGATTTACTATTTGAGGTACCTTTAATAGAAATGCCTTCATTGTCATGACCCTCATTTGGATTTTCATCTCTATTTCTAGGGCCTCTATTTGCTCTTTTAACAGTCACATTAATTTTCCAATGTCTTGCATATCCATTCCTTTTAAGTACCTCGATGAGATGTCTTTCTTCATATTCAATATGTTTATCATTCGAGATCCTCAGTGCTCTCGCGAAGAGAGTGTTGAGAACTCCCACCTTTTGAGTTGGATGGTGGCGTGAGTTTTGATGTACACATCCTTGTGTCTTCTAGATGTTCTTTCTACATACATGATGTGAAAGATGCAAGCCATCCTTAAGTTACAGTTCATCCAAGCTAGCAATATGCTAGAAAAGGCAAGTTTACCATTTTCTTCAAGGGAGGATCATGTAATGTCCCCTTTTTGAAGCTAATTCGGTTTGGAGACTTCTGAGCCCATTCCACTTCCCATGGGCAAGAAGTAAGTTGAGCAAGGGAAGTAATTGTTGATGTTTTTCAGTCTTTTTTGTGAGCATTTACATTTTTCTTTAGTAGTTTTCCCTACATAAAGTCAAATCGGCTAGGTCTAGGAAGATGAAAAGCCAAGGGAAAAATAAAATAAAAGTATCCTTATAAGGTCGGGTCCTAGACATGGAGGCAACTCCCTACTTGGTTTTGGCACCACCATAAAGGGTATAACAAGGGTGTCACTTGGACTCATTTGTGCATCATCATATTGTCATAAAAATTATATTTTGCATGGTTTTCAGGTTGATTGCTCAAATTACTTCCACTTAAGGGGTGATTTATCCTTTGGTGTGGCTTCAACAAGGAGGACGAAAACCTTCCTTGCCTGATTGATGGACGAAAACTCTTCAATTTATTGAGGATTATCCATCCCGGGGTTTTCAAAGTGCTTCAAAGAAAATTGATAGTTGCATGGATTTTCAGCTGAGGGTTTGAGACTATAGTGAAATTTTAGCCCCTCTTTTAGGGGAGCAACCCACCTTGGAAAGAGTTAGGTGGTTTCTAGGGCACGGCATCGACTTCCAACTCATCCATCATTGCATTCTTCCATATTTTTAGTAGTCAGAATCTATATTTGGACTTCATTTTTAGGGCTTGGAATCATTCATTTCCAGCCACTTTTGTAGGGGTGTTCTTTGTTGTCATTTATTTAATTTCCAGCTGGGCTTACAGACTGATTTCTTGGTTGATAATTGTTCTCAAATATTCCTAAAGTGCCTCTACATACTTTGGATGATGTAAATGGTGATATTTTGATGAATTATTGTTTTTTCCTTGCTGATGTTCACTGTTGTTCTAATTTTCAGTTGGCTGATATAAAAATCAGAATATTTCCAATTTGGGTTTTGTGTTAAACCCTTATTTTTAGTTTCATCTCTAGAAAGGGGCATTACATTCTTGTATTTACATTAATTATGTCTTTCCCACAAGGGAGCAACCCATTCTTATGATTACATGTTGCCCATAAGGGCAATGCCACTCTTGTATTTCTATTGATTATATCTTGCCCATATGGAGACAACTTGATCCTATGATTACACCGATTCCATATGCCTACATAAGGCATCTTATATTTTGTCCGTACATTAATTATATTTTACCTATATGGGGGCAACTCATTTTTATGATTACATTCACCCAGATGGGGCATAACACCTTTGGAACTTCATTGCTTACACTTCGCCCGCATGAGGCATGACATTCATATGATTACACTGCTTATACCTTGCCTACAAGGGGCCTACTACACTTGTGCTTACATCAATGTTATCACACACCCATATGGGGCATCTTACCATACTTGTGCTTACATAGATTATACTCAGACCCACTTAACACAAATTGCTTATGGCATACATGCTTTCACAATCATATCAATGCTTTTATTTGTCTATCTTACATATGTTATACAGAATCTCATTCTTTTGAGATATATGTGATTCATAGATTCATCCCACACCTCAGAGGGGGGCATGCATTCTAATTATTTTATCTCCAAACTCCAGGTCTCTAGAACACTCCATTGCTCTCGCACGTGGAAGCAATTGCAAAGAGTTTTATCCAAGTACATAACATACTTCACTTGGTTTCACCACGAAATGCATATACATACTCCACTTGGTCTTACCACAAGACACACACACACACACACATACACACACATTCAAAATTAGTGCAAATTCAAAGATTTGGATTTCATAGGGCATCTTCACAATTCTACACAATCAGGTTTAATCATTTCTATTTTTCTTTTTTTATATTTCAGGAGTCCATTGATTATGAATTTACATAAACACTTATTCACTTGCATAAGTTGACCATATGTTTGCAAGAGCATGAGTTTCTATATCCTATACACAAGAGCTGATATGTTAATTCAAAGATCTTTCTAGCCCTCCACCATGGAGATCAGGTGATCTCTTTCTTTTTGACTTTCATCTCATTATAATCCATATATTGACTTGAAGAATTCTCAACAAGTCTCCAAACGATCACGACGACTTCTCTATATCCACTTAAATGCTTTAGTTTAGTATGCATGTACACACACATAAAAGTGCGGTATTATGTAGACACCTAATTTTGGTACATGACTAATTATTTGCTATGGTGCAAGTGTATTTGTGTGTTTATTGATTATTGGTTTAGATTAGGCTATTGTTGGCACATGTTCCTTGTGTTTGGTTGACTTTCAATGTGTTCCTTGTGTTTTGTTTGACTTTCACCACACTTATTTTTTCCACTCTTGTCATTTCTATATTTCTTTTTGATGGTTTCTCTATTCTTCTTTGTATGTCCTTGTTTCAGATCTATTCCTCTTGTTTTCTCTCTCCACCCTGGTTTTCTCACTCTTCCCCATGTTTCTTATTGTTTTGGGATTGTTTCCAAAACCGTATTAATACAGTTCTAATTTGCCATACCCATATTGCTATGGTTCTAGTCTCTTTCTTTGTGGGCCTTTTTGATCTTTTTCTGGGTCCCCAGGGATGTTTGGTCCTTTTCATTGGCTTTTTCCTCTGTTGTGTGTCAACATACACGCCAATAGCATCCTAATTTGAATTCAAGAAGTCTATAAATATATAGTTGCATTAGTGAATTTAGGACAATCGTTCATAAGGAGAGGAGTTTATTTATTTCAAGAACATCCTCGTGCCAAAAGCATATTTTGAGTATTTGTAGGAGCATCTAGCATCTACTTGTTGCATGTATTGAAAGGATAAAGGTTGAGACACTTGCATTATACTTGGTGTGTAGTTTGCAAAACTATTCAAAATCCAAGGGGCCTGATAATAATGGAGGGATAACATGAACCCCCAATAACTCCCTCTTGTTTTTACGGTTTTGCAAGATGTTGCAGGCATATTAGGGTTCAAGGAAAAAGCAAGTTTTGAAGGACTTGCAGTGAATTCTTAAAAAGCGCACGAAGTTTTAAGGGCCTAAAAGCAGACAAACAAGGTTGTCAAATCAGTTTCTCACTATCTGGTAGTTTCCATATCTATGCTATTGTGTTTTTAGTCTTGCCAATTATGAATCATTACGGTCCCAGTCAACCTTTTCACTTAATTTCCTGGGTCTGCTTCACCTTAATATTTGGACCTGTTCTGCACTGTCTTTTTCTGACTACCATCTACTGAAGTGCGAGAAAAACATTTCACTCTAAAACCCATTTCCTTCCCAGCATTTTAATTGTTGTATGATCCTTGAGTATTCCAAGTACATTATTTTCGGTAATTAACCCTGATTTTCTGAATTGTATCTCAGATTAAACATAGTTACAATGTCATATGGTTAGTTGTACTATATTGCTAGAGTAAACCCACTTTCCATATAGACTGCTGGTTCTAGTGGATGTCATTAAAAAACAATCATTCATTCATATCTACATACGTGCATGCATATAAAAACCACCACCGCCTCTATTAGCCTGAAAAGTAGAGAATGTAACCTGTGATATAATTAAATAATAAAAATGCAAGAGATCTTACATAATCATAATAAAATGCAGCAAATTAAGAGCCGTAGAGGTGCGTTGTAGGTTGAATCCGCTCTACACCCACATTTTCCATTCTTAACATAACATGCTCGTAGGAAACACACTCACTTGCCACGTGTCCCTCGGAGAATTCCTGTCTCCAATGCCTGGTGTTCCGCAGCTCAAGCCTAAGGACATAGTTTCATTGAACCAATCTATATGTGGGTCAATTATGGCTCTCTCTCCTCCGCGCAATCATCCAATTTGAAACGGCTCCCCAATACCCATAATGTTCTTTGGAAAAATGAAATGAAGTGGTTATAATTAGGTTCACGAGACCGAAAGGTTTAGAGTATCATGAAAACATCCATTGTTTAAAGACTTGTGGGTTTAATGGTATCTTTTAAAAGGTTGTTCTTCCTTTTATAAATTTGAGTTAACAACTCCCCTAAATTTTTTATTTGCTTTCATAGAATAGTTTTACACATATGCAGGGCTTCAACATCTACACAAACAGTAGGATGAAATCAAATAAAAACTTTTTATCGTCTACGAGGCTAAAAAATAGCCTATGAGATAGTAAAACTAGTTTCTTTTATTTTCATCATTTATGATGTTTTTCTGTTAATCTTGGTGATGAAGTCCCCCATTTTAGCTATCAATTCCTCATTGAACATAACATGTAATGACAATGTCGTGAAATTGATTGCATATCTCAAACGAATGTCATTATAAGCATTGCATTCTATAATAAAGTGGTTTTTTGATTCCACTGCCCCGTCTGAGCAAAAGACGCAAAGTCTCTCTTCCCATTTTTCTTTAGGCCTTTTCCATCTACCTATTTCACATATAAGCCGATGGGAATTAGTCCTTAGTTTAGCTATGAGAATTGTAGCTCTCCAAGGGATGAGGACCCTTGTGTAGGCCTTTAGTTGATGATCACAAGTGTAATTAAATTCTTCGAGGTAGTATCTCTTTTTCTCCCCATTTTTTCCCACGTAGCTTTGTAGAACTTATCTATTACAAATGCTTTTATTTCTTTATTGTCATTGGGCCATGCATTCCATTCAATATTCCATCTTTTCATCCACTTGATGTTTTGATTCACCCATGACCTTTTTCTCTTGTGTAATGGCTCTTTGAGGACTATGTTGGGCCACCTGCTCGTTGTCATATGTTCAATTTTGTTGAGGTATCTTAGAATTCGAATCATATCAACGGCTTCAATTGGAACTAGACATGTTTCAGCTAACAAATAAGGGTTCGACAAGATTAGGGCTTCGCATACAAGGACCTGGAAAATGTCAGTGCATGCCTGGAAAAAGACAGTGAGGGTATAGGAAAGATTGTTAAGGACCCTAGAAAGACCGGTGCATCCCACAAGGACCCCGCCGCTCACATGCAATGTTGGTATGTTTTTAATTTTCCCATTGTTTTATTTTTAACTAAAAAGAGAAAAAAGAAAATAGAGTTACATCTTTTGGGGTTGGTTGTGGGTCCATTGTTAGGGGAAAGCTTTAGAGGGTTTAAAATTGATAAATAAAAAAAGGAAACTCCCACAACTCTAAGGTCTATTTTCACTATTAATGGGATTTAATATTGCTAGTAGATTTGAGTTAGCAATTAGCAGGTTCTTTTTGTGAATCCATAGTTAAAGGTAAGTGGCAGTGCAGTAGGGTGTCTTAACTCAAGGGTTTTAGAGTGTAGAAGTAAGTTTCAGAACTTTGATAGAAACATAATATTGATGATCAAAATAGGGGCACAAGTGTTATCAAGGCTTGTAAGGGGCACAATGGAGGAAGCTCTCCCATTGAAGGAGAAACCATTGAAACTAGGGTTAAGAGAACAAGAAGTTATACCTATTGAAAACATGGATGAGTCAGTAATAACTATAGTGTCATAGTGCATCGCAGAACACCAAGTGGTCTCAACATATACACTCGCAAACTCTATCACCAAAAGGAACACTATAACATATGGGGTTAATGGAGCACAAACATGCATATACTCCCAAAGGATAGGGATCCCACAAAATTTCAACAAGTCATCTCAGCCAAATGTAACAACACCAGAAGTGGTCATAAAGATGATTTAATCAATGCCAAATAGTATTGGGGGATTCTAAGGCGGTGACAAGCTCGAGCAAGAGCAACGGAGATGAAGAAATATAAATAGAGGTCAACAACAAAGCTTTATAACCTAGTAAACAAAAGCAAGATGGTAGTAATGTATTGCGAGCAACCTTAACTTTTTTGGATCGGAAAGCTCAATCGAAGCCACAAGTGGGCCAAGAGAGAGAAGTAAATGGGGATTGAGTTGGACCTATAATAGCAAAGGAGGCAGATACAAAATTACGCAAGGAAAAAAGAATCATAAAAAGAGAATAAAAAACATGTATCACATAAGGTAGAGGTCGCTAAGAAGAGTTTCAAGATGGTGAGGAAGCATATAGTCCCATAACGACTCCACTGATTTGGTCATCAAAGCTCTATGTGCAAGAATTAATGAGTTTGAAAGTAAGACTAGAAAGCTTATAAGCAAGGGAGAAAATATATGTTATCAAAATGGAGGAATTGATAAATGTCACATAAAGGCTATAAGAAGAAAACAATAGGCTCAAAGCGTAAGTGACAAAACTAGAAAATCTCACAAATGTGGGGCAACATGAATGGCATGCCCTCAAGCAAATTGTTCATTCCTCAACCAATACTAAAGTAGGGAATGAAAAACAAACAAATGAAGTGAAAGCACTTCATAACATAGAAATGAGAGAAAATGAGGTACGAAGTAAGCTAGAGGAGGAAAAGACATGAGTACAAGTGGTAAAAGAACCACTAAATGAGCATAAGGAGTTGATAAAGAGGCAAGTCAAGAGTCAAATGATAGAAAAAAGAGAAAGACGAGATAAAATATCAAATATAGTTATCAAAGGGTTGAAAGACTATGAAGAAAGGGAAGATACAAGCAACATGGCAAGGGACTTCCTCTTAGATTGGTTACAATGGAAAGGGAAAATTAAACAAGTAAGTAGAACTGGTAAACTAAAAGGAGGAAGGGACAAGCATATTCGGGTCATAATGGTAAATTATGAGGATAAAACAAGATTGCTAAGAAATAATGGTACGTTTAGAGGCTCACACTACTATCTTGATGAATATTTAACCTTCGGGCAACTAGTAGAGAGAAACAAGGAGTAAAAAAAGGTTAAGGTAACAAGGAATGAAGGGAGATGGGCATACTTAAATAATGCAAAAGCACATATCTCAACTAGGAAAACCAAAAATAATAAGGAATATGGCACGCCCAGGAACATCTTACAACATTGGTAGGTTGGAATTATAGAGGCTACCCTTAGAGAAGAGGACTCGGGTTAGGGCCCATAGCTAGAGATAAAGATATCATCAATTTGATAGAAAATCATGAACATGATGGGTACAAGACACCAGATTTCAAAGGGTACAAAAAGGTCCGACAATTTGGAATAATGAAGCGGAGAATGGAAAAGGACACAAGAGTATAATGGTGTTAACTAAGGAAGTTTGGGGAATAAATATCATATTAGAAAAATAATATGAAAACAAATAATAAATATAGATAAGAATAAGAGAAAATGACAATATTATTAGCATAATTGCATGTTATTTTGCACCCAAGAATTCCAAATTTTATAAAAAAACATTATATAGATAAGGAAGACCCATACTAGTCCCTAAAGAGGGACATTTCAGCCTACAATAGGATTGGGGAGATTTTGTTGATAGGGGACTTCGATGCAAGGACAACAAACAGACAAACCAACATTTTAGGAAGTAACAAGGATATAGATATGAATCCTCTTTTGATGACAGAAGTAGAAAAATTGCAATGGCTCATAATTTCAGATGATGAACATGGGGTTATCACGCACTATGAAGAAGAATTATTAGGCTTATGCAACATTCACAACCTGATTATATGTAATGGTATGAGTAAAAGGGGAAAATCGGGAAGATATATGTGCAAGACTTACTATGGGCAAAACGTAATCGACTATATTATTTTCTTGCAAAATTGTGTATTCATAAGAGAAGAACTAAAAGTAGAATATTCTCTAGTCGAACTTAAAACAGATCACAACCCAATTTTCTATGAAAATACAATGTCAAGAAGACAAACAACATGATAAACACACTAGGGTTAACCAAAGTAAACCACCACACCAAGGAAACATCCTATTAACAAAGGAAAATCAACAAGTTTTCATAAATCCATTAAAAAACAAACTCCAAGAAAAATAAAGTAACAGAGTGCATGTCAATGATATAGATTACACTAAGAGCGAAAGGCTAATACACACCACTGAGGAATCCTAGATGTGTGCAAGATATCTAAACCTAAAAAGAAGGAAACAAACAACTTTCCAACAAACTTGTGATATGATAAAGAGTGCACAGCAACATAGAGACAACTAAAGATAAAGGTTACAACAAGCAAAACTAAGACAAAAAAAAATGTATGCACAATGGTGAGGAGGAAAAAATAAGAGTATATTAGAAGTAGAAGTAAGGAGTTGATTTACTTAGGGAAATATGAACCAAAGAGATTTTGGAGGGAGATTTGCAGGGACAAAAAACAAATAGAAAGCAACATAACAAGTCAATGGCTGGGATATTTTATAGTTGTATGAATGTGAAAATGAATAAGATACTCCTCCCACTATCTATGTTAATGAATAACTATTTACAACTAATTAAAAAACTAGCAATATGTAGAACTTGAGACATATACAATATTCAAGCAGAGCATCTAAAATGGGGAGCAGATATCCTAGCACCTGAAATCAGAAAAATTTTCAATGATGTCATCCAAAATGAATTCTTGGCAGAGTGGACAACTAGTTTTAAAATACCTCTATTCAAGAGTGAAGATTTAAATAACCCATTTAATTATTGAACTATCATGGTGAATCCTCTTTTTGCAAAACTATTTGGGATTATGATAGAGTGTAGGATCAGTAGTTGGGAAAAGGAAGGAGGAAAGAGAGAAAAGGGGCAGCCAAATTTTAGGCCCAAAAAATCAACCATTGATCAGTGTGTCATGCTTAAACACCTACTTGAAAAGGTTTGGGATAAAAAAGGGGATGCATGTTGTTACTTTATATAATTTAAAAAAGTATTTGACACGATGCCAAGGAGAAAATTGTGGAGCATAATAGAGAAGCTAGGGGTTCTAGCATACTACAAGGCATCAATACATATATTATATGAGAAAGTAAAGGCTAAAGTCATAATGTAGGCAGGGTTTTCTAAGTGTTTTGGGAGTGATATAGGCATTTTTGGAGCTCAAAATTTCACCTACCTCGAATCAAGATGATCCAAGGATTTGAGTCAACATGTGATTGTCTCCAAGTTGTTCGACCTTACACTTGAGACAGACCTCTGGAGAAGGCTATCTTCCTCTATTTATTTCTAATGCTAAAACTACTCATAGGAAGGAAAATGCAACTATCTAAATCTACTCTATGATTCCAAAGGGATATGGTGAGAAGGAGATGCATAAAATGAAATCATGGAATAAGGGGAGGTGATAAAACTAGAAAGAAGGGGATGAACACTCTCAAATGAGTGAAAATGCAAGAGAATGGGTGAAGGAAGGGAATACATGTGTGCCACAGTCCAGAAAAGCATTCAAGCTCTCATTTTCATGGAGCACAATAGAAAAGAAACCCTGCAAGAGATGTAAAACATGCATATCATACTGTTTTTGTAACAAAAAGGAAAGAAGATATAATAAAACATTAGTCAGAGCATAAGATAGCCACGAATTGCAACTTTTGTTTCTTTAGATGAATGTACAGGCGGTTACAATAAAAGGAGAAGGTAAGAATCCACATGCAATGGTCTAGATCTAAGGTCTACAACTCAAAATGCAAAATACACTACTCTGAATAATGCTCTTGCAATCCAAGAGGATCCAACCTTTACAAATGAGCGTCATTCTACAATACATAGAAGAATATGAGAGAAGAGGAGGAAAAACATAGGGAAAACTTGAATTTACAATCACAACCACCAACAAGATGTAATAAATGCTTGTGAATCTACATGGAGATCTGTCAAATCCACTTGCTCACATCATTTTTCTTGTGGAAGAAGGAAAGAGGCCAAATCCCATGCAATTCAGCTAGTTAAGTCGACTGGATGTGTGCATTAATGACCTGAATCATGTTTTCCAATTTTCACCTACCAAATCCTGCCAAAATCTGATTTTGAAGAGCCTAGAGTGTAGACCATGTCAATACTTTTCCAATGAGACCAAATGCACATGATTTTAAGCTCTGTGGAAGGAGTTATGGTGATTTGACATTTTGTTGTGAAAGAGAAACGTTGGCCGGTAGAATGTTATTCATCTTTATCACGTGTCGTACTTCCATTCGCTACAAGGATTGGAACACATATGGTGCTTTCCTATTTTTCTTTGTGAGTTGCACTTTATTTGACAAGCTCCCAAAGTTGGACAAGTGGCGTGCTAGAATTGGTACAAAGACTATAACCTTGAGCACATGTGTGGGTTTAGGAAGCAGAAGAAGTCTGTCGGTATGTGTGAGAGAGTGTGTGGGGGGGAAAGGAAAGGGCTACATATTTGTATAAATGAAAAAATGTGCAAGAAAATTATAAAGGCCCTCCAAAGGAATGCGCAAGAGTTTGGAAGGAGGTGGCATGTAATGGTTGTTTAGAGGAAACAATAGGTGCGTAGCGTAAGGTTGTACAACAAGAAATACGAGCGGGCGAGGAAGAGAGCGTGAAGGAAAAATGTGCGAGGGAATAATACAAAGGAAACTAAGTGCACACGCAACGATACTTGAGACTCGAGGAAGTAAAGGAATTCATATAGGAGGGGAGTATATCGAGGATTTTCAAAATGCAAGACAAGTCCATAGATTTGTGTGAAGGAATGCGCAATATCCGGGAGAGGGAAGCGAAAGCGTGAAGGAATGTGTGTAGGGGGAGAATGGGGTAGATAGTAGAATGTAAGGGATGAAAGTGAGATCATGAAAAAGATGCTTATAAGAAAACGAAGGAAAGGGTAAAAGAAAGGAGAGTGCATAGGGGTGCGCGCAAAGAACTACAACCAAGGAAATGCACTAAGGAAGGAAACCAATGGCACATGTAACTTGAAAACTTGATGTCAGAGCTAGAATGAAACTATAAGTTGCTAAATAACTAGGGGGTTATTTTGGGAAATAATTTGGCAACTTTTAGGGACATCTTCCTAGTAGATGATGAAGATTAGTGACCTTGAAGCATCCATTGGGCATGGAGTCAACTTGAAAATATGAAATTTTGATCTATAATTTGAAGAATTTACCCCTGGAGTCACATGAAGCACTGTCTAAATTATTTATTGTACACACAACTGCTTGAAAAAATTCTAGCAAGAACACTTCTCTGAACTTGTTAGCACAAGGAATGATACTTGGAAGCAACAAAAGAGCATGTGCAAGAGCATACAAGAGGAAGGAAACTATGTACAAATAGAACACTACACAGTGTGTGTTACATTTCGTGAGAGAAAAGAAAAATTATGCTAGATGACATAGATGTGCTAAACAACTTTGTACAAAAATAAAAATCATACATGTTTCAAGGGGAAACATGCAGAGTGTGCACAAAGACTTATTTTTTTGAAAACAAATCTAAACTAACTTCTACTAACAAGAGGAAAAGTAAGCTCAGATAAAAATTGCAACATGTAGGGAGAAGTAGCTGCCTTTACTCACAAACTATGACCATGTAATTGATTTGGCATTGAACATGGTCTGTAACAAGTGTGAAAAATTGTTTTAAAGTTGGTCCTCCACCATTCTTCTTAAAATATCAACAACAAATAAAACAAATACCTCTGTTAGTTGTTTTGTATTTGGCTATGGGAGGCATTGTTGCTGACCTTTAGCACACTGAAGCTCTTCCTAATGCTATGAAGTGAGCATGACCATCAGAAACTCTAGTTTTGGCTCTGAGTTAGCTAGATATTTGATTGGACATGCTCTAATCCTTGTGATTTTCCCATTTTCTTGAAGTTGAATCCTATAGATGGAGACATCATACAAAATTTCCTTTTGAAGGTGAATTTTTGTAGGATGGGTCACACATTGTTTATCCTTAATAAAAAAAATTTCCTCCTTAAAAACTGCACCCTATGAGTCCGGTTGACTTCCTTTTAAAGTAGATGCCCTCTTTGGAAGTTAACTTTGTGCAATATCATCTTCCAAATTAGATTCATACTATTATTTAATGGTTCTACAATCATCATACATTATAAGACTAGTTGGAGATGGTACATACATGATGGTATGTTGGCTCATCATGTAATTAGACAGAGAGGAATGAAATAAAATGGAAGAGCAGCTGTAAAGAGAATGTGAGGGCATGCAAGGGAAATGGGTTTCCATTGGCCAACCCGAATAAGACTCTTCTCAGCTAATATGGTAATGTCAAATGCTTGAAAAAGAGTTTTTTCCCCTAGATCTTGGATCAATACAACTAAATCAGAATCCAATGACCTTAAATAATACAAGAATTCCATACCTTGTGAGGGTATGAATTGTTGAGGATTTCTTTACCAAGTCATTGTGAACCTAATGTTCAAGTCTGAGATGTATTATGTTGAAGCGCATTATATTGTACTGAGATGTTCCATGAGGATAATGAGATATGTATTCTCCTTGAATTGATTACAAAATTATTCTCCCAACTAATCCCAAGTGGAAATGGATTGAGGACCCAAACTTCTAAACCAATCTTTTACTTTAGCTTTGAATGATAGAGCCAGAAGTCTAAGGAAAACATTTTCTTTGCTAGCATTATGAATGATGCAATGGTTGACAATGTCTTGGATATGATAAATAAGAGATTGATCTCCATGTTCATGGAAAAGGGGAAAATTTATCTGGCATGTCTTGGGGATATCATCCTATTGCTACAAATGGAGGGGAGAAGAACTGAAATGAGAAAATTTAAGATCTCCTTGAAGAGCCTTGGATGAAGTGAAACATGAAAATCAATGGAAGGGTGAAGGGGAAGGAAGAAATGGATTAAAGGAAGAATTTGTAATTGAGATAATGGATTGGTTGAATCATTGGATTTGTTAGATGTGCTTAGAAATACCTCCAAAGGCTGAAGATTTACCAAGAACACATCAACTTGGAAAATTAATTAATAATGTGCATCCTCCCATGTGTGCAACATGGTCATGTGCTAACTACTACTCAAATGATTCACGCATTAGCACACGACTATCTTAATTGCACCCTTTTCATGAAACAGGGTGCACCGACCTTTTTTGTTTTGATGTGTGCATATTTCCTTGAATGTTGTTTTATGTGCTTGATAAAAATTCCTCGTGCTTCTTTTAATGCCTGTCACACACCAATCCTATTTGAATCTCCTTCTGATGAATGAGGGCATATAGACTATTGAAAACAGTATATATGGATGCTGGGAGTCACCAAATGTGTTGAGATATTCCTCCAAATGTTGGATCTCAAAAATAACACATTAAACTTATTGAGATGAAGATGTAAATATATTTAAACTACTCCCATTGGGTATCCCAAAAATTCTTGGAGCTCAAAATTGCACTTTTCCAAGATCAGGATGAACAGAGGATTTGAGGAAACATGAGTCTGTCTCCAAGTTGTGGGAATTGCACTCAAGAAAAAAATATGGAGGACAACTCCCTTTACCTATTTTTAATGCTAAAACTACTCCTAGGAAGGGGAATGCAATTATCTAATGCCACTCTATGATTCAAATTGGTCAGGGTGAGAAGGAGATGCATAAAATGAAATCCTAGATTAAGGGGAGGTGATAACACAAGAAAGAAGGGGATTAACACTCAAAAATGAGTGAAAATGAAAGAGAATGGATAAAGTAAGGGCATATATACATGCCACAGTCAAGAACAACATTCAAGCTCTCATTTTCATAGAGCACAACATAAAAGAAACCCTGCAAGAGATGTGAAACATGCATAACATACCAGTTGTGTAATAGAAAGGAAAGAATATGCAATGAAACATTAGTTAGGGTAGAAGATAGCCACAAAACACAACCTCTATTGCTTTAGATGAATGCACAGTTGATTACAATGAAAGGAGAAGGAAATAATCCACACACAACGGTCTAGATTCGAGGCCTGTAACTCAAAATGCAAAATACTACTCTGAATAATCTTACAGCAACCCAAAAGGGTCTAACCTTTACAAATGAGAATTATTGTACAATATATAGAAGAATAAGAGAGAAAAGGATGGAAACAAGAGATGGAAAACTTGAATTTCCAATCACAACCAACAATAAGATGCATTAAATGCATGAAAATCCACATGGATCTCTGTCAAATCTGCCTACCCACGTCAGTTATCTTGTGGAAGAAGGAAAGAGGTCAAGTCCCATGAAATCCGGTTGGTTGACTTGACTAGAAGTGTGCATTAATGACATGAATCACATTTTCTAATTTTCACCTACCAAATCCCACCAAAATATGATTTTTAAGATCATAGAGTGTAGCCCACATCAACAGCTTTCCAATGAGACTAGGCATATATGATTTCAAGCTTTGTGGAAGGAGTTATGGTGATTTGAAGTTCTGCAATGCAAGAGCAACATGTCAAACATGTGGCACGATCTGATTGGTCATGGAATTTATTCGGTAGATTGTTACTCATCTTTATCATGTGTCGTACTTCCATTCACTACAATTTTTGGCACACAACTGAAACTTTTCTATTTGTCCTTGTGAGTTCCAATTTATTTGACAAGTTCCCAGAGTTGGACATGCGACATTCTAGGATTGGCGTGGAGGCTACATCCTCGAGAAAATTCATGGGATCAGGGAGAAAAAGAAGTCCATCAACATGCGAGAGGGTGTGCAGGGTAAAAGGAAAGGGCTACATATCTACATGGATGTGTAAACGTGCAAGAAAATTCTAAAGACTCACTAAAGGAATGCCTAAGATTTTGCAAGGAGCTGGTGCATGAGGCATGCTAAGAGGAAACAATGGGTGCGTAGCGTAAGGGTGTGTGGAAGGAAATATAAGTGTGTAAGGAAGGGAGTGTGAAGGAATAATGTGTGAGGTAAGAACGCAAAGGGCACTGAGTGTGTACACAACGATGCATGAGACTCGGGGAAGAAAGGCATGCAAGCAAGAGGCGAGGCATGTTGGGGATTTGTAAAATGCAAGGAAAGTCCATAAATGCAAATGAAGGAGTGCGCAATGGTTGGGAGAGGGAAGAAAATGTGCGAAGGAATGTGCGTAGAGGGCGAATGGAGGGAGATAACATAATACAAGGGAGGAAAGTGAGAGCGCGTGAAATGTGCATAGAAAAAAGTGAAGGAAAGGGGAAAAGCAAGGAGAACATGTGAGGGTGTGCGTGAGGAACTATAACCAAGGAAGAAAACCAATGGTACATGCAACCTAACAACCTAATGCTAGAGCTAGAATGGATTATGCATCAAATATGGTTTCCCTCTTACACCAACTTTATTTGGGATATACATTGACAAAATAGAAGAGTGGATTAAAAAATTTGGAGGGAAAGGGGTACACTTGGCTAAGTATGTGATAATTTTTTTTTTATATTCCGATGACTTAATTTTAATGGAAGAGTCAATCTAAGACCTAACAGATCACCTACATTCTCTAAAGATATTTTGCAAAGAATTTGGTATGCATGTAAACATTTGCAAAACCAAAATTATGATTTTATCAACAAAAAGTAAGAAGCAACATCTCGAATTTCAATTTTTGGGAGAGTTTTTTGAAGTGGTGTTAGAATACAAGTACATTGGCCTTGATTTTCACAACAATCTCAACTGGGATACTTTTAAAATGAATAAAATACAAAGAGGGTGGAGAGCTCTTTATGCACTTTAAAAGAGGTGTAGGAATGTTGAGTTATAGGACTGGAAGAGTCATATTTGTTTTACTAGTCACATTGGTAGTATTGAATGGTTGTGAGATACATGTTAGTCAAATGCAAAGTTCAAAATGGAGACATATAAATGATCTAAAAACACATAATAACAAATAATTCCATAATCAAGGATAGAGTTCTTTATGAAATCATCTTGTCTGAAATCGGTACTTTTCCCTCTAGAAGCAACCATCCCCATCCACAAACTAGGAAAAATCATCTTTCGATAATTTAGGTACATAAAAGACAAGAATATTCAAGCTTTTGCAAGCTCTTGGTTGTCCCAAACACATCATAGGTAGTAAAATCATGAAAAACATGTGATGGAAGTGAAAAGTTCTTGGAAAGAACAAACAATGTCATCTAAATCCCATTACCTCGATAGAAAAGATAAACTCCTATGGTTTGGGTTATAATACTGATGCTTCCACATTCGAAGTGTCTACTAGTACAGAAACCAATAGTGAAGACATTGAATCTAATAATGAAACACATACCACATGAGGTCTCTTTCAGGATCTCACCAACAAAACCTTTTTTTATCAGATTTTCATCCAAACCATTGATATCGTCTATCCTTCCCTCATCAGTCAGGATCACCTAAATCACATTTCTAAAGACCTCTTCCAAAATGATGAGGCCATTAAAGAATTTCTTGGAAATTGAGATTACATACCCCCTTCTGATCACAATAAGGGATTCAATATCAATTCAGATGCTACAACATACTTCGGTGAAGATTTTTTAATCCCTATTCCACCCAAAACCAAAATGAAAAATTAAAAAGAGGTAAAATATCCCATAGTGGAACTCATTGAGATGTTATTAGACAAACAAAAGAAAAAAAATAAGAAAACTCCACAAGACTCCTCCCCTCACGAAGAGGAATCTCAAATAGACAATTTACATCAACATCAGGCATCCATTACAAAAAAGGATACAACCAAAATGTTGGTAGAAGAAACCATAGACATCAACATTGAAATAAATGAATACCCTATAGTTTAATCCCATAACAAATAAAAGTGTTTATCACACTTTTTACGAAATTTCAAGATATATTTGCATGGACATATAATGATATGTTGAGATTGGATATTGCTTTATTTGTACACCACCTTGTTGTTCACCTTGATGTTAAGCCAATAAAACAAAAGTTAAGAAAAATGCATCCCAAAATTTCATTATTAGTCAAAGAGGTATTACAAAAACTCCCAGTGGTAGGTTTTATTAAACCCATCGATTATTCAAAATGGATATTCACTAAAAAGACTCATGGCATTAGAATTTTTACAAAATTTCATGATATCAACAAAGAATGTCCAAAAGACGACTTTCCATTACCTAACATTGGTATGATTGTCGACTCAATGACAAGTCATGAAATGTTGTCTCTCATGGATGGTTTTCTAGATATAATCAAATACAATTCACAAGAGAAGATCAACACAAGACAACATTTACCACACCATGAGGAATATTTTGTTATAAGGTCATGTCTTTTGGCCTAAAAAACACGGGTGCTACCTATCAACTCACAATGACTATAATGTTTCACAACATGTTACATACAATAATGGAAGATTGCATTGATGACATCCTAAGAAAATCCAAAACTAGAGTAGGAGATCCATAAGTCCTTGACCAAATATTTAAAAGATTACATTTATACAAAGTTATACTAAATCCAAAAAATGGTGTCTTTGACATTACATCACGTTAATTATTGGGGTTCATTGTTTCATGAAGAGGTTTAGAAGTGGATCCTGCAAAATTCTGCATGATAATGAAAATGCATCCTTCCAAAAATGTACGCCAACTAAGGAGTCTCTAAGGAAAAATCTAATCCATATGACACTTTGTATCACAGCTATCAGATAAGTGTCATTGCTCCAACTAATTATTTAAAAAGGATGTTCAATTTCGATGGGATCAAGATTTCCAAAACTCCTTTGATAAGCTAAAAACATATGTAGTTGGTCCTCTGATGCTCATGCCACATATTCCACACAAACCAATGCTTCTCTATGCATCAACCATCAACTATGCTATATGAGCATTACTCGCATAACACAATGATCACGAACATGAAAAAAAAATCTACTATCTTAGTGGAACTTTGATTGATCACGAACACAAATATTCACATATCGAGAAAATATGTTTGGTAGTGGAATTTTGTTTTCATAAGTTACACCACTATTTACTAAACTGTACCACCAAAATCATCACAAAAAAAGATCCTCTCAAACATCTACTTTCTAGGCCATATCTTAGAAGATAGATGTCTAGCTAGATTGTTATCCTTAGTGAGTTTGACATTGAGTTTGTTAATCAAAAGGCTATCACAGGATAATCCCTTGTAGATCACCTTGCCTCATCACCCATACCTATAACATAACCACTACATTTTGAGTTTCCCAATGGGTCTCTCATGTTACTTGATGCTACTCCTTTAAGGATGCTATACTTGATGGATCTTATAACTTTCATGGATCAAGAGCTGGAATAATGTTTTTTTATTAAAGGCAAATAGTTTTGAAGGGACTATACCCTGTTACAAAAAAGGCTCAATAGCCAGATCAACATGAAAAAGTAGCAAAATAGGATCTGAATCCAAATATTATAATAAGTCCAACAATAATCAAAAGAGAAGCTACTAATAAAAAGCAAGACAGGGACATAACTGCTAACTAAATAGCAAAAAATTAGCATACTACCAGAAATAAAACAACAACTTGAACACCTCCAGCCTGCCCAGGAGGTATTATTTCATCGAAGCCCTTTCAATCCTTGATTTGATCATCTACATGGAGGTAAAAAGTGCCATAGTGGTGATATGTGTTGGATCATTAATGTTCAGTTGTGAGATAACCTTATTTCTCTCCTTATCTATACCCCAAATATCCTCAGGGACCCCACTCAACATTGTGATGCTTCTGACATGTTGTTCAAGAAACTCACTTATAGCTTTAAAGATGGACATATTGTGATCATGTCTATCCTTAGACCTCCCTAGTCTATTATCCAGGGAGTTCAATTTTTTGTATATTTCTTCAGTCTGATCTGTGCTAAAATCTACATCCTCATTCATCTTTATTTTATCCCTTTTGCTTATTTAACTGATGCATCTCTTTCTTAATACTTTCTACCTCTTTTTCCAGCATCTTCCATTCTGAAGGAGAATATTTTTCCCTCTCCTATTGAGAAGCATTGTCCTTGCCCTGCATTACTGATGTGTACAAGATATTGTGAACCATTTCCATATCCTTGTTACTCCGAAGGACACGGCCAGAGGGAGGTGGGGTCACTTTGTGGGGTGCAGGGTTCTTATCCTTAACATTTCTGATACTGGAAGAGTTGGTTGGGTTCGCAGTAGGAGTAATGATGAATGGGAATGGGCGGAGCATCAGGGGATAACATTAATGGCTCTAGATGGAAACAGTATTCAACTAAGGCCTATTGCTTAGAAGTGTTCCTTAGAATGATTTTCTTATATATTGTACAAATCCCTTATAGCAATTAGTAAAGTTGAGTTATTGAGATTGAACATCACATTATGTAGCAGTCATTGGTGACTCACAATTAATCATCAAACAAGTTAGGGATGTGCATCACGTAAAAGATGAAAAAATAATGCCATATAAAAAAATGGTTGACAACCTTAAAGTATATTTTTATATGGTCACTTTTGAACAAGTCCCTAGAGATCAAAAAAATATACAAATGTTATGGAAACTATCAGATCCCTTTTTGAAATCACAACAAATCATACACAAACAAACATCCTTATAAAACATCTCCTAACTCATACTGAGGAATTTATTGAGGCTACCGTGGTATGTGAAATACTGGTCTTGATAACCCTTGGTACCATGATATCTATACCTTCATTCATGAAAAAACCTTCCCCCTAAATAAGAACTCCCATAAAAAATGTGCATTAGTACAACATGTCTCTCATTATGTTATCCTAGCCAACACCTTGTATCAAAGATGCTATGATGGAACTTTACTCAGGTGTCTCGATCAACATGAGGCATCTCACACCTTAGTTGAAGCACAAGGAGTCATTTGTGGTGCACACACAAATCGAATGGTCTTAGCCAAGAAAACATTACACGTTAGTTACTATTGGACCACCATGGAAAATGACACATGCCACTTTTTCAAAAGGTTTAGTCATTTTCAAAAACATATAAATCTCATGCATGCACCTTACCAAGCATTACAATCAATCATGACATCTTGACCTTTATCTCAATGGGGGTCTATCTTTTTGGAAAAATCAAACCTACATCATTCAATGAACATAAATTCATCGTCACTATCACTGAGTACTTCACTAAATAGGTAGAGGGTATGCCTCTCACTTATGTCACCATAATTTATATATCCAAATTCATATTCAATAACCTTATATTCCACTTTATTATCCCATCCTCAATTGTCACTGAAAATGACAAGTCCTTCAAAAATCAAAGTGAAAAAGATCTTGATAAACATTTCCACATCTGCCTTAAGTGGTCCACTCCACATTACCTTCAAGGTAATGGCCAAGCATAAAAAACTAAAAAAACATTAAAGAGTATCTAGATAATATATTCAATGCACATGGATGAAACTAACATACCCAAATTTAATTCATCCTTTGGGATTATCGCACATCATATCGTACTCCTACAAGATCCACTCCATTATATATCATTTACGGTTGTGAAATTTTTCTACTTGTTAAAATAGAACTCCCATCCTTGAGAACACACCTTTAGGACTTGATTCATGAAGATGAATATAAATAATCATGACTTCACAAACTAGAGATTCTTGAGGAAAAAATGCTTAAATCTATAGACAATATCCAAGTCTATCAAAACTAGATATGACGAAGCTATAAAAAATATGAAACCTATATATTTCGAGATTGGTGATCTGGATCTCATATAAAATCATTAAAAAACAACAAAAGAAGGAGAAAAAGCAAGGTAACTTTCAAACAACCTGGTTAGGGCGATATGTAACCACTTCTAAGTTTCGGTTTGGAACATATGAGTTAGCGACGATGACTAGATAAAAAATTGATGAAAGCATGAATTTTATCCACCTAAAGAGGTTATATTCCTAAGAACCACCTATCCATAGGTACTCTTTAAATTGGGAGAGGCTATTTTTACATTTTTTCACCTAGCTCATCCATAAACCATCTTAAAATTTTCACTCTATTGGAATATATTCCCATCATACACTTTTCACAATCATCACCTATTTATTTGATGTCATCATAAGACACAAGTTAATATTGGCTTCTATTTATGTGTTTTATATCTCATCCCTCTTTATGGTTTCTCTCATTTTGTATATTTTCACATATAGTTATATCTAGAATATTACTAATGGAAAATCCCCCTTTCTCATAAGAATCTCTCTCTAAGAGGAAAGCTCTAAAACAATATTTACTTGGATATTTTCATTGACCACATATGATCTCTTCTGTGTTGAATCCTCACATCCTACTATTTTTGTGGGGATGATATTTAGGGAAAACATTCCTTCACATCAAGAACAATTCAAATACAAGGAAAAATAAATAAAAAATATACATATATGCATATACAAATGTATTGCAAATAATTACACCTCTCATATATCACAATCTTTGGTGTTAATTCCATACTTCTTATTGGTAGTGTGAGGATAGGAATGGATAAAATTTCCCTTAATCACCTATATTTTTTATTTGGTGTCGATCCCTTACCTCTTACTGGTGGCATGAGAAAAAATGTAGGGGTCATTTCAAAAACACACAAAAATAAGAAAAAAATGCCTTGAAAATCATAATTTCTTAATCCTACAGAATCCCAAAGAAGAAATTTAGATTCCCATGTTAGAGAGAAAACCATTCTCTTAAACCAAATCTTTCCAATCAGTAGGCCACATGTGATTCTAAGTCTAGTCAAAGACCTATAAAGTATAAGTCATCTTCGAGTCAGTCAAATAATCCTAATTGGTGAGTCACAATTTCCCAAATGGACCATTGTTACCCTTGTGTCTTCACATCCATTCTTCATTATCACTATCATGTGTCTCATGTCCTCCTTGGCTCTCTACATGTTGAGCGATCACATCTTACTAGTTTCATGGAGTTAAGGATGGAGTAATGACATCGTATCACTATATCATATACAATACATTCTACCAATGAAATTAAATATTTAATATTATTTGAAAATGAGTTCCCAACATGCAACATGTTACACCTGTATGTTCCCATACCTCCTCTTGTCTATACTATCTTATCACCTCTCATGTATTTTATTGTCCTTTGTTTGAAATAGTCAGGACATTTACCGTTCTCATTGTATTATCCATCTTCACTTCATCCATCTCTTTTTGCTTACATGAGTTATGAATGGGTCCATGCTCCTTATCACAACTAGGCCCCTCACATTGATACCTAGTAAAAAATATTAAAAAACTCTAATATATTTTCAAAAATCCCAAAAAAACACTTCGATTTGTTTTTAACTATCAATAACAAATAAATCAAATATTCCAAAACTTACCAAAACAATATAAAAATTCTAAAAATCTACAAACAAAAACATTCCCAAACACCAAACATTTGCAAAAACACATTGAATCCCTGGTGTTTGTTGTAAATATCAAAACAAAAAAATTACAATTAAAACCTGATCCTAATCCACATCCCTCAAAACATCATATCCTCATCTTGGGGAAATCTTGGATCTCATTTTCTCCCTTGAATGTATCTTTGCTTGGGGGAAATGACCCAATCAATCTCAAATCATCTTACCCCTTTCATACTTGGGGAAAATCAAATCAATCACTTATCACTATAGAAAACATTAGGGACAAAGTTCAATATCCTTATGTAAAGGTGTGTTGCATTATTAATTTTCATAGTTATTTATTTGACCAATTACAAGTTTTTTGTTTTATCTTGGTTCATTTCTAGCCATGGTACATACATTTACTTTATATATTGGTTTTTTTTTTTTTTGTATATTACTTTTATGTTTCTTATGTGTGTGTGTGTGTGTGTGTGTGTGTGTGTGTGTGTGTGTGTGTGTGTGTTTATTTACACATAAAGCGTTAATCATTATGGTTCTTTAATAATCATGGTGTCTAACTCTATTTTGCAACAGACAAAATAGGTTGCTCTAAATGTACAATATCCAAATGGAAACCCAAGCTATGAGAAAGGTTAATCCTCATCTCCCATAAATATAAAATCCTAACACCAATTCATCATCATTTTTCCATCCTATATTCTTTCCCATCATCAACTCAATCACATCCATTCCATTTAACCCTTCTTCCAACCATAATACACCTCCCAAATACCTAATTTTGGCCTTTGACCCTCTGTTTCTCATTTTTTGAGCCCATCTTTCCCATATCTCACACAAAATCCTCTTATTCTTCCTATCAAGTAACTATCCACCACTTTATCATGTACCCATCTTCTCAAGGGGACACTCCCTTGGAATAATCTAGATCTGTTGGGGCATCCAAATGCTTCACTGGGGAAAATTGGGAAATCCATGACACTTCTTTATCATCCTTTTATTGATCTACACACATATACTATCTTTAAAAAGTGCCATTACTTTGTAATAACACTTTAAAAAGGGGAATATGTAGACACCCCAAAAATAATACTAAATCCATTATCCACCTATATCCCACTTCTAAAGTTCATTTAATTAATTCTATTACACACTATCCAAAATTACTTTAATTAATTATATACACTATACACCCCTTTGTTAATTTAATTATCTATTTAAATAAATTAAAATCAATTATCTACTCATGTCCACTTCACTATCCAAATCACTCAATTTTAACGTGTCACTTCACTCAATTTATAGAATTCTAAAAAAATGGAAGAAAATATTCACGTACAACCAACAAAATCAAGAGCCAACCAATTTGAAATAAAGCCTCTTAATTTCTTATTGAAAGATCTAATTACAATAATAAATCAACCATGTTAAATAGGAAATTGAAATCAATATCCTGCAACTCAATTCAATTCCACCTTTCTCAATCCATGGCTTCTTTATGCATCTATAAATCAAGAAGATTCATTCCTCTCAATTCATCATTGAAATCTTGGAGAATTTTTAGTGTTACTCTACCAAAATATCATTAAAAATCACTTTTGCACACCCTTATGATTTCTAATTGATCACTCATCCAATCATCAATCCATCATGCATTCATCCATTGCTCATAGCTTAAAGTACTTCTATTTAGAGAATTATTGGATTATCCACATATCAAAGAATAATTTTCAACTTCATCAAGGGCCCAATAAGAGCATCACTTGACCCCACTCTTCAACTATTGTCATCACCTTTTTGTCATCCCAATTTTCCATGAGCTTGTTAATGAGAAGTATTATTTGCATTAATTTTCTCATGACTTGGTCACCTATAGTATTTATGAGCTCCAATTGTATATTATATTTTCCAAATTCTCCTTTTATTGGGATATGTGTAGTGCAGATGCTATTATATTAGCTTGCAATGTGTGTACTTCTTCAATATGTGTTTGTAATGGTAATTTATCCAAATCTACTTCCACTATACTGACTGTAGACTGAGAGAATATATCCTACACACTTGTTTGAGTGATTTATGGGAGTACACTATGAACATGGGATGAAGGGAGAATCAACTTATGTTTTCGTGTTGGTTCCATTGATTACGTTGTACACACAAATGATTACACATCCACCTTTTCCACTTCTTCTGCCCCTTCCAATGTTGTAATGAGTGTCTCAGCCTCTAGTTTTTCCTATGCTTCTTTATCCTTTGCAGCTATTTGTTCTTGCAGTTTTTGTTCTTTTGATGCCCTCTTGTCTTCCTCTTGTTTTTGGATTTTTGATTCTTTTTCTTTTACTTTCTTTTGATTCTTTTTCTTTTTCCTCTGCTTCCACCTTAGCTCATTCTTCATCTTCTTCTCTTTGTTTTCCTTCTCTACTTATTTTCTTCTTCTCTTTAGTTTTCCCCTCTCTGCTTCTTTTCTTCTTCTTCTTGCTTCCTTTTCATGTCCATGGCCTTTTATGCTTCATCCTATGAATTTTTTATCTTTTGTTTCTCTTCTTCCCACTCTTTTCACTCTCTCTCTTCCTCTTGTCTTTGTTGCTCTTTAGTTTGTTGTTTTCACAACTACTCTTCTGTTTCATTTTACTACTTGTGTTATTTCTTGATTGCACTCTATTTTTGTATCGTTTTTACATTGGTTCCTTCATTGGATGCACACTAGTCTATGTGACAAATTCGTGTTCTTGAATCACCTATGTACTTAATATTTCCATTGTGCTAGTTTCAAATGGAGTGCTAACCTCTTATGGGGATGGAGGATCTCGATACTTGAGTTACAACTTTGGGGAATATGATTTTAATAATTTTTCTCTCGTTGATTTCTCGTCTCTTTTGCATTCTTTGTTTTTTTGTCATCGAAAAACTTTTCTTACACCTGATGCACAATTTTTTTCCATTATTATATTTCCTCCTGTGTAAGTGGGTCTCTTCTATATGTGATAATACCCCCTCTTGAGATATCTGGTTCTTCAACTGTAGGTAGTTGCACTACCTTGAAAGGAATTGTCTCAATAATTTTCTTCTTAGGCAGGGAAACTAGGAATTCTTTCTCCAATGTGGCTACATCGAGCCCTTGGTTATTTAGACCCTCATTTATGTCTTACACTAGTTATTTTTGTGTTACATCCTCCTACCTCATACTGATCATTAGAGACTTTGGCATAAGAGGGAGTGTGACCCAATATTCTTACCTCAACCTTTTAGTTACGACTTGCCTTTTAGTCCATTGTAATAGCCTTCCAAGTGGACCATTCCCTTTCCTCAAGAAGATACATTTTGCTGCCCATTTATATAATGGTAATTACACACGTTCTATATTTGTTAATTTTTATTTTCTAAATATCCAGACTGGAAAACCAACTGGGTAGTTTGGGGTCTATTTCCACCCTTAGTGATTGTCTTTGTATTGACGCAGTGATTGAATACTTACCTCTTTTCCATTTAGCCTCCCTTGATGACTCTTCTCTTTTAAATTATGTTGTAGGTTGATATTTCTTAGCTTCTTCCATCTGTAGATCTCCTATCACTGGTTAATCTTCTCCTTGTGTGCATAGTGATTAAAAAATTGTTGGGATCATGCCATGTTGTCTACTCAGTAAGACCTTAGATATCTCCATGTTTATGAATAATGGAAATAGCTTTGGATGTTTGACACTAGTGACCTCTGATTGAAATATGATCCCATCATATAATAGTGTGTTATATGACATACATGGATGTATAAGTTCTTACCTCTCTAGGTATGTTGGGGTTTGAACCAATATTTTCTCTAATTTGAAGCAACTAATTTCCCAATACTTGTGTGTATTCAAAATTTATGTAGGGTTTCATTAGAATTAACTATGTAAACCTCCCTTATGGGAAGTATTCATGTTCTACTTCTATGATGCCCTTTGGGGCCTTCTAGTGTGCAAAACACAATATCATAAGCCATTGGTAATAAAACTCCTTCCTGCATGATATTTTATGCATATGTGTTGAGTTGGTGTGCAAGAAATTGAATTCAGTTAAACTATGTATTGGTTGACTACTTGATTTGTAATGGAACCTAGTGGAATGCCTCTACCTTTGTGCAAATGACCATAAATGGTTGTAATTGTTAGATTTATGAGAGGTCTGGTGGTTTTGTATTGTAAGATAGATAGGCCTCAATTTGGGAGACTTGTAGCTTGGGCAACTATAACTGCATTGATGGAAATGCCATCCTGCATAAAAACTAGATGACATCATTGTGGTATCTACTCATGATTATCTACATAATCTCGGGATGATTTCCTAAGTAAGGTAATGTTGCGAGTTTGTATGCAATCATTCCTCAAACCATGTCCTTTGGAAATATTTTCCCTTGTGTAGTTTCTACTTGGAATTTTGGCTTCTTTACACCCTAAATCTTAGCACATGCTCTGGTAGCTCATGGTTTAGTGGATCACTCCATTTGGTCTATCTAAGCATTGCAAAGATCTACATATCTTCTTTTTCTGTGTCTGTTAATGAAAGGAATGCAAGCCATTATTTTTACATCATTCCTTAGACTGTTGCACCAATATTTCTATTGAAGGGTCTATTTATCTATTTGATTACTTTATTTTCTTTTCATTCACACTTTCTTACTATTCCTTAATTTCTTTGGCATGAAAGTGACTTGTTAAATTGCTTCTCTTATTTATACTTTTGGTAAATTCTAAATGGTCATTTTTGAGCTGTTGATTGCTTGATATACCTTCTTAACTGATTTTCTTCTTTGGAGATTTCATTTACCTTAAGATACTAGGCCTTCGATGCATCATCCATACTACTAGCTAGATTTTTACTTTTACTATTTTCAAATATTTATACTTTGACTTTTTCTTATGTTTCTTTCTTTTTTAGTGTGTAGGTTTCTCATACTTTTTCTATTCATCCTCCTTTTTTAGTTTTTATTCATGAACTACTTGATGGTGATCTTATTTGAATCCTTACTATTTTACACACACTCACACACAACTGATTAATTATGTAAACATATGTTCTATGAAACTTCAAAATTTGAAAATTTTCCTACTCGAACTATTCAAGCACTTATTGTCTTCTTTGACACTTTGCGCAATCACACATTGTAAAATTTCAGCTTACATCCATTTATTCTTATGAGTAATATGTTTCCTTGTAGATCTCATTATATTATGACCTATTTTGTAATGTGATGGATAATATATGGTCCTTTCCATCTTATGTGTGATTTACATAGGTGTGTTTTAACCCTTCTCTCATACACCAAAACCTTTTATTTTGTTTGGAACTCCTTACTATGTAGATTACGATCATGCTAGGATTTTTGGATCTATTTGTGTGCTTCCTGATTCCATTGCATTCTTTCCCTATGTTCCTCCATTGTTTTCTAATCTAAGAATCTAGTTTCAATAAATTCTTTGTCTCCCAACTGAGTAACTATTGCAATGCAAAGGCTTGGTACAATATAATCCTTTGGCATGATTGCTTCAATTCCATAAACTAAATAGAATGGTGATTTTCCTATACTTCTCTTGTTGCTATTTTTGTATGCCCATAGAACTACGAATATTTTATATTCCCAGTCATCTCTTTGCACATTATAGGTCTTTGTTAAGAATTTTTCTAGTACTTTATTTGTAGATTATGCTTATTCATTCAATTGCGAGTGATATGTTGCAATTTTATGGTGTGTAATCATAATTTCTTGAGTGCAGATTTTGATGGTATTGTTCAAAAAGTGTGTGCCCCTATCACTTACTAATATCTGCAGACATCCAAATATATTTATTATGTTTTCATTTAAAAATTTAGTTGTATCCGTTGTTGCGCAATTTGGTGTGGCTGCAACTTTTACCCATTTTGTAAAATATTGATTTTTTGTAATTATATATCTTACTCTATGTTGGTCGTCAAAAAGGAATTCGTTGAGAACAACAGTCAGGGGACAAGAAGTCCCTCCTCTTTAATGGGAGAGGTTCCCTTATTCAAAAGCAAAACCTATTTACATATATACAATGTGTAGTTTCAACGTGGAACTGGGATATCATAAAAGTGTTTTTAATATAAAATGGATTACCAATGCAAAAGCACAGAGGAATGAAGTAGTGGAAATGAGCAGAAAGGCATTCTCCATAACTATAGATAACAAAATAATTCCTTATATATGCCAGATAAAAATTATTAGGAACAAAACCATTTGCATTTGAATCAGTAAGATGTTATTACAAAGACACAAAGTTCTAGAAGTAACATCTACAAGAACACAAAGTTTCTTGACATAATGTAAACAAATGATTCAACAATATTCAATGGATAACAATGAATAACAGGATCAAATGAATGAAGAAAGGAAATACTTTTGCATTGATTGCTTCGTTACTCTTTACACTTTCCAAAATAATCCAAGTTCCAACCCCCCTCACAAATTGGCGAAGAGAGTCCAATATATAATTTTACAAATCAGTGACACTTGGTAACTACTTCTTTCAACTAGAATGTTTAGTTAAAGGGATGCTTAATGTAAAACCCCAACTAATTACAATAAATATGAGATGAGAAGAGAAAGAAGAAGAGAATTCAGGAGGAGAAGACAAGTGTTCATGATTAGGGAGGGCCCACTGATTTGAGGATCCACTGTCTAAACCTTTTCAAAGCCTCTGCTATGTCCTTGCCACATGGAACTAATGTGTTGGTAGTAGCCTGGGTCTAATATTTGAGACATTTCTCCATCTCTTTATCAAATTTGATGTGTGTATGGTACTCCTTGTTTGCTTCTTCAATGGCAAACTGGAGAGAGAAAATTTCCTTCATCTTTTCCTTAGTGATGGAGTCCTCTTTGAACATATTTTCTTTGACAAAAGCTCTGAATTGAGCTTTAATTTCCTGCAGGGAGAGAGGCACACCTGAGGTCTCATCTTGGAGGTGGCAGTGAATATCCTTGAAAGCAACAATTACCAAAGTCTTGAAATATTCTTCCTTCTACCAGCTATTCCTTAATTCTCGTAAGGCTTCCTCCAGCACTTTGATTTTCCATTCTACACTGAAAACCCATGATTTTGACAAATTATCTTTTACATCATCAAAGACCTGGCTTTCCATCAAAAGGTTTTCATCAGTCTGCCCCATGAGGTGAAGGTATACTATGCAGCTACTCCATAGTTTGATCTCTTTATCCATATTTCCAATGGTGGAGGAGAGCTTATGTTGCAGATTATTTACCTTCTCATTGATCTTGAAGGCCTCACCAATGAAATTCAACCCTGCAACAAGCATGTCATCCACCATGGCCTCCATAGCCCTCCCATAAATGGAGTACATGTGTATGTCCTTGATGCTCTGAAATTCATCTTGACTGAGGATCATAGGTGGTGGAAGAGCAATCAGTGGGGTGGGATCTAACACTTTATCTTTGGATAACATCAACTTGATGAAACTTGAAAGCACTTGAGCTTGCTCCTCTAGTTGTTCTATAGTTTGCTGTCCTTTTTCCACCCTCCCAATTACCCTGGTGACCATCTCCTAAAGATTGTGAATCTCACCTTCAGGGGTGGACTCTCCCATGGAGATCCTCGAAATTTCTAGATCAGAAGCCTACAAATCCTACTCTGGCTTGTCAACCCTGGGCTTGGCTATCTCCAGGAATTGCTGACCTTGGGTATCGAATACTATTCTTGAAGTGGTCCTAGATTTCTTGGTGGGAGCAGAAGGAGTAGTGCCCAATAAGGCCACCACAACATCAAAGTTGGGCCCTGAGATTCGAGAAGAAGACTTGCTCTTCCTGCTATCAACAAAAGGCTACACCCATGTGAAAGAGGAGGAGGAAGAAGAAGGGGGGGCAAGAGGACCTAGAGAAAGGGAACTCATGGCACTCAAAGTGTGCACTACTATTGCCTCCAGTTGAGATGTGAGTGGGGCAGCTGAGGCTTCTAGTACAGAGGAGCCAATGGTGCTTGGAGGCTCAATGCTTTCAACTTCTTTCTCTGTCTCTATTGGAGTCCCTGAAGCATCTGCAGGAGTTGGTATTTCATTATCTTCACTTTCACTGAGAACAATGACATTCTCTGGTCCAGAAGGCAATTCTGAATGCTTTGGTAGAGGATCCTCTTCAATGGCCTCTTTCTTAACCTCCTTCACTTTCTTTTGATAGACTTGAGTGGAGGAAGAAGGAGTGGAGGATGCAGGTCCTTTACTTGATGAGGCAGGAGGAGTCTATACAGGAACCTCTGATCTGGGTGTTTGTGCCTCCTTCCTCAGTGTTGAGGTGTCTTTGGAAGAGGATTCACCTGTGTTCTTCCTGTTAGTGCAAAATCACAGCACCCCTGGATGCAGATCAGGCTTCTAGGTTGATCACTCAGGCATCCAGTGTGATTGCACAACATGGAAACCTCTCTCCAAGCATGGGACTTGTGAAACTAAGAGAGGAATCTCCAGAGAAGGCTGGTTCCTGCTCCTAAACTACCTACCACAAGCTATTCCAGTGTAGGCAAGCTAATCTAATCCTAATCTAACAATGCCAAGGAGACAGAGAGAGAGAGAGAAAGGAAAAGAACAAAAGCCTACACTAAAACGGTGATACACCAGAGAAGGAGAATGTTGAACATCTATCAAAACTGCCATGGGACAAAGAGAGGTGAGCAATGGGAAGGATGGATAGATGCATCACAGGCCCAAGGATAGATTTCACACAAAAAATGTCCCAAAACTCCATGAACACAGCTCTAGATCTGCAATGAACGTTCAAACATGCACAAATACCTGCAATGAAGAGAGGCAAGAAGAAAACAAGCAAAAACGAGAAAGGATGGACAGATGCATCACAAAACACATTTTTGTTGCTTCAGAAGTTTGCACAGAACATCATTTCAATAGTAAAAGGCAAAAAAGCCATTACAGAGCAAGGGAGGAGGTTCAAACTCCATTTTCAACCCTAGAGAAGAAAAGAAGGGAGGGCAGAGCCGAACAGATGAACAACTTGTCATCCCCATATAAAATGAGCCAAATCTGGCTTTATACAATGCATGGGTCGAGCCCAGGAGACAAAAAACATAGGAAAACATGTAAGCAGCCCAACCATTGACCAAAACACATTCTTCATTAAAATCGGTGGTTGAGACATCACTTCTGGCCATGCTTCTGGCCATTATCATTAAAACTGGTTGTTGAAACATCGCTTCTGGCCATTATCACGCGTCAGAGCTGTTTCTCAATTTTCTCCCTCTAGACTGCACCAAAATTCGAGATTGATCCCAGAATCATGTAGAGAATTTCAACAGATTTCTGTTGATATAAAGAACGTGCAAATCCGAGCTCTGGATCAAAAGATATGTTGATCTGAAGATTTAGGGCACATAATAGACCAAAACGGATTTTGAAATCTTTTCCCGCGCTTCGCCACCTAGACGACACGTGGCAGGCTCTGATTGGATACGTAATTCTCTCTCCTCTGCATTTGCATCAGGTTTGGGGAATGCCTCGACATGTGCTTGATGCTTGTGTTTTCCCGACACCCGCTTCCGCCGGTATTGCCAAGTTTTCCTTTGTTTCGGGTTCGGAAGTGTGACTTGCATTTGCATCGGGTTTGGGAGGTGGCTCGACATGTTTTCCTCCCATGCTTTTCCGACTTGTTTCCCCGACTCCAAGACCCAATTTCCTTTGTGTCGGGCTTTCCAACCCCTCTGACACATTTCTTCCTTGGTCGGGTTTTCCAACCCTTCCGGCATGATTTTTTCCTTGTGGGCCCTAGCTTGGACACGTGGCACTATCCCATTGGTTCGGGTCAGTGCTTGAGACCTCGCCCTTCGAATTTTTGGACTTTTCTCCTTGTGACACGTGTCATGATTTGGTTGGTTCTCGGCCCTTTCGGCCCCTTCGCGCCCTTCACGTCTTTATGTCCCGGATGTCCCAAACTGCTTGGGCCAAAAACTTCCGATCCGCCCGAAATGGGCTTCCTCGTCCTCATTTGGCCGATGACGTGGCATTGTTTGATTGGCTTTCGGCTCCTTCGGTGATCCGTGTCTTGCGCGTCCCTTCGTCCTGGATGTCCCAGTACGAACTTTCTCTGTTTCGGGCAAACCGGCCGGTTCGTGTCATCACGGCCCAAATGTCTCAATTGCTTCTGGACTGTTTGTTCTCATTTCGGCCGATCTGGACGGTTCGCGTACTTTGCATGCTCTTGTCCCGAACTGTCCCCCTCAGCAGTTAGTCATTTTTCTTCCTCTTTCGGTCGGATTGGCTTCTCGCACCCGCCGCGTACTTCTGTCCCAGATGTCCCTTTGCTTCACGGGCCGCCTGGAGGCTTTTCGGCCGATCTGCACCTAGATGTCCCACACGTCCCTACTGTTGCAAGGACTAGGACTTAGTCATTTTTTATGATTTTTCCTGGCTCAATCTACATGCCTTCTGTAACTTTTTCTGCATTTTCTCAGAGTTCGTTCTTTTCGACCTAGACAGGGAAGTTAGAAAAATTTCTGAAGGGACCCTAGAAACATGATTTTTTCCCTGAATCAATTTATCTGCCTGGGACTTGAGAATTCTGATGCATGTTATCAAATTAACCCTGGGGGGTGAATTTTGGATAACAATTTGGCGACTCAGCGGGGTCATCTTCCTGCTAGATGAAATTACCAGTTCCTGAAGCATCCATTGGGCATGGAGTCATGAGTTGTAACCTGCAACTGATCTGAACTTTGAAAACCCCCCTTTGAGTCACTTGGAAACCCATTGAACCTGGAGTGTTCTCACCAAGATGCCACTGAAACGAACTGTGCAAGAGCAAAACCAGCACAACAAAAACTATGTACAGAACTGAAAATCATACATGCTCCAAATGGAACATGCAGAGTGTGCACAAGCACTTCTTCTGCTGAAAGCAAACCTACCTACTCTATTCTAACTGGAAGCAAAGGTAAGCTAAACAAACCCTACAACTGGTTGTGCAAAATAGCTTCCTTTCTTCAAAATTGGCAGCCATGCAATTGATTTGGCATTGATCATGGCTGTTTGGATGGATGGAAAATCAACAAGAAGCTGGTCTTCTATCCAAATCATCAAGGTGTCAACTGAAAAATCCAATACCTCTTTTAGTTGCTCTGCATTTGGATTGGAGAGGTATGACAACTGATCCTTGGTACTCTGTAGCTCACCCTCATGCTCAGAAGTGAGCATGACTGGTTGTGGCTTCCCCTTTGGCTCCAATGAAGCCAAATACCTGATTGGGCAAGGTCTGATCCGTTTGATATGCCCATAGCTCTGATTTTTAACTCCAAAAATGGAGTCTTCTTGTAGATCTTCTTGAATGGATGATGTGGAAGAAATGGTGAAATTCCTCTGCCCTTTCTCCTCCTCCAATGAAGGACATGAAAGATTAAAATCTTCCAATCTTGGTTCCAAAGAGCTGCTATAAGATGCAGGCTTCTGTAAATGAAAGATCTCCTCCATGACAACAGGCTCTGGTGTTTGGGATGTGGATGATGAAAGAGAGAATGGTGAAAACTCAACCGGCTCTTCTCCATCAAAACAGTCCTCCAAATCTGACAGGTAAACTGCCTCATTGCTATCCTGTTGCTTATGTTCAACTTCCTCCATGGTGTCCTCTTGATCTGTAACTTGATCACCATGGTTTCCTTCACTCTCCAATATTGAGTTTGAGAGATCGAACTCCTCTTCGACATTGGAGCTAGAGAGAGATGAAGTAGAAAGAAGAACTGAAGGTTCTCTTGTAGCCTGATTTGTGCTCAGAGCTCTTGGATCTGCACTTTTCTCCTCCACAACTGGGATGTGCTCCTCTTCTTTTGCCTTTAGAGCAGCTTCTCCCTCCTCTATTACTCGAGGGCAATCTTGCTCTTGATATAACTCTTCCTCCAGCATGAAGTTTTTAAGTCAAACTCTTCAATCTGCTGCTCTAAAGGACAAGTTGGGACTGCAAGATCTTCTTCTTCAACAAAAACAGTCCTCACCACCATTTGTTCAACCTCAGCCTCTTCTGTAGGTTTTACCAGCAAAGGGATCTTCTCAATTCCAAATTTAAGAGCCAAACTTACTAAGCTCTTAATCATTTCTTCTTTTCCTGGCTCTTCCTCTTGCTGTCCTTGATGACTGATTTTTGCAATTTCTTCTTCCCCACATGGAATTGGGAATGCAAGAGGAGGGATGGGTTGAAACTCAACCGATTTTACAATTTTTTGTGGTGGTGGAGGAGGTGAAACCTCTTGTTTCTTTGGAGGAGGGGGTATTTCATTTAGCTCTTGTGGAGGGGGTTTGGATTTGGAAGAGAAGAGGGCGGAAAAACTGAGATGGGATGGAAGACTGAGAGATGGAGACATGGGATCAACATTTAGGACAGCAGATGAAGGTTTTGAAACTTGACACTGCTGAAATGATACAGATTGGGAAAGAGGAAACAGAAAGGCATGAGATGGTGTGCTTACCCGTTGACAAGGTTGCTGAATACTCCTCTCATACACCTCTATTTCTTCAATCCACTTTGCAAGCAAAGGCAGCATTGCAATCATGAAGTCAAGCTTCTCCTGAGGGCTGTAATGCCTTGGAAAAGGTCCCACCCATGGACAAGGTACTCTGCAACCGATTCCAAATGCTTTCATCTGTGCCTGAGCCCTGGACTACACTATGTTTACCTCCATCTTTTGGATTTTCTCTAACAAACCAGCATCTTGCATCTGATGGTCTTCATTGTATGCATACTCTTGCTCTTGGAAGGCTCCATAGCCAAATTGACTTTGGCACTGCTGCTCATATGGGTATGCATACTGATCTTGAATCTGCTCAAAATGTTGATTTGGAGGATTTGTAAAACATGTTGGAGGTGGAATATACTGCTGTTGTTGATGTGAATTCCATGATGGAAATGAAGTCATGATTGCACAACTTCATAGAATGAAAGAATGATGGAAGAGATGGAAGGAAGAATGGATGGAAAATGAATGAAAATGAATGGAAAGGAAGGTCTGCAACTTCAGAGATGGGGTGTTGACTAGATGGAGTCGCCAAATGTGTTTGCAAGTGCCTCCAAAGGCTGAAATCTTCACAGGAACACATCAACCTGCAAAAGATGAAGTGGAAGACCTCTAGAGTCCCACCGGGGCGTGCCAAAACTGTTAGTGCAAAATCACAACACCCCTAGATGTAGATCAGGCTTCTAGGTTGATCACTTAGGCATCCAGTGTGATTGCACAACATGGAAACCTCTCTCCAAGCGTGGGACTTGTGAAACTAAGAGAGGAATCTCCAGAGAAGGCTGGTTCCTGCTCCTAAACTACCTGCCACAAGCTATTCCAGTGCAGGCAAGCTAATCTAATCCTAATCTAACAATGCCAAGGAGACAGAGAGAGAGAGAGAAAGGAAAAGAACAAAAGCCTACACTAAAATGGTGATACACCAGAGAAGGAGAATGTTGAACATCTATCAAAACTGCCATGGGACAAAGAGAGGTGAGCAATGGGAAGGATGGACAGATGCATCACAGGACCAAGGATAGATTTCACACAGAAAATGTCCCAAAACTCCATGAACACAGCTCCAGATCTGCAATGAACGTTCAAACATGCACAAATACCTGCAATGAAGAGAGGCAAGAAGAAAACAAGAAAAAACAAGAAAGGATGGACAAATGGATCACAAAACACATTTTTGTTGCTTCAGAAGTTTGCACAGAACATCATTTCAATAGTAAAAGGCAAAAAAACACCATTACAGAGCAAGGGAGGAGGTTTGAACTCCATTTTCAACCCTAGAGAAGAAAAGAAGGGAGGACAGAGCCGAACAGTATGAACAACTTGTCATCCCCATATAAAATGAGCTAAATCTGGCTTTATACAATGCATGGGTCGAGCCCAGGAGAAAAAAACATAGGAAAACATGTAAGCAGCCCAACCATTGACCAAAACATATTCTTCATTAAAATCGGTGGTTGAGACATCACTTCTGGCCATGCTTCTGGGCATTATCATTAAAACTAGTTGTTGAAACATCGCTTCTGGCCATTATCACTCGTCAGAGCCATTTCTCAATTTTCTCCCTCTAGACTTCACCAAAATTCGAGATTGATCCCAGAATCATGTAGAGAATTTCAACAACTTTCTGTTGATATAAAGAACGTGCAAATCCGAGCTCTGGATCAAAAGATATGTTGATTTGAAGATTTAGGGCACAGAATAGACCAAAATGGATTTTGAAATCTTTTCCCACACTTCACCACCTAGACGACACGTGGCAGGCTCTGATTGGATACGTAATTCTCTCTCCTTTGCATTTGCATCGGGTTTGGGGAATGCCTCGACATGTGCTTGATGCTTGTGTTTTCCCGACACCCGCTTCCGCCGGTATTGCTAAGTTTTCCTTTGTTTCGGGTTCGGAAGTGTGACTTGCATTTGCATCAGGTTTGGGAGGTGGCTCGACATGTTTTCCTCCGATGCTTTTCCGACTTGTTTCCCCGACTCCAAGACCTGATTTCCTTTGTGTTGGGCTTTCCAACCCCTCTGACACATTTCTTCCTTGGTCAGGTTTTCCAACCCTTCCAGCATGATTTTTTCCTTGTGGGCCCTAGCTTGGACACGTGGCACTATCCCATTGGTTCGGGTCAGTGCTTGAGACCTCACCCTTTGAATTTTTGGACTTTTCTCCTTGTGACACGTGTCATGATTTGGTTGGTTCTCGGCCCTTTTGGCCCCTTCGCGCCCTTCGCGTCTTTATGTCCCGGATGTCCCAAACTGCTTGGGCCAAAAACTTCCGATCCACCCGAAATGGGCTTCCTCATCCTCATTTGGCCGATGACGTGGCGTTGTTTGATTGGCTTTCGGCTCCTTCGGTGATCCGCGTCCCGTGCGTCCCTTCGTCCCGGATGTCCCAGTACGAACTTTCTCTGTTTCGGGTGAACCGGCTGGTTCGCGTCATCACGGCCCAAATGTCCCAATTGCTTCCGGACTATTTGTTCTCATTTCAGCCGATCCGGCTGGTTCGCGTACTTCATGTACTCTTTTCCCGAATTGTCCCGCTTAGCAGTTAGTCATTTTTCTTCCTCTTTCGGCCGGATCGGCTTCTCACACCCGCCACGTACTTCTGTCCCAGATGTCCCTTTGCTTCATGGGCCGCCTGGAGGCTTTTTGGCCGATCCACGCCTAGATGTCCCACACGTCCCTACTGTTGCGAGGACTAGGACTTAGTCATTTTTTATGATTTTTCCTGGCTCAATCTACATGCCTTCTGTAACTTTTTCTGCATTTTCTCAGAGTTCATTCTTTTCGACCTGGACAGGGAAGTTAGAAAAATTTCTGAAGGGACCCTAGAAACATGATTTTTTCCCTGAATCAATTTATCTGCCTGGGACTTGAGAATTCTGATGCATGTTATCAAATTAACCCTGGGGGGTGAATTTTGGATAACACTTCCTTAACTCATGAATCTTCCTATCCAACCAAACTTTGGTTCTTACTAAGACAGGGGCTAGGATCTTGGCCAAATCATCTTTTTCTTTCTTAAACCAATCCATGTCCTCAAAAGGAGTATGCTTGATCACAATTTCATTCTCATACGATAACAAGTCTGTGTTGTCATCCTGAAGCCCTTCAGGAATTTGATACAAGTTAAGTTCTTGTATTAGCTGAAGGGGAAACCTGCCATAATGTCTCCTTCTTGCCTCAAAATCATCTACACAGTCAGCCCAATAATCTTCAGTGTCTGCCCTATGATAGTAATTAATTATGAGATTTTGTTCAATAAATTTCTTCAAGTTAAAACAAGTTCTGGGCCTAAAGAACTAGACAGTGATGGCAGCTAGGGCTCTCTCTATGTTTTGGGCATCCAGAGCCATCTTGCATGTGTAGTTCCCCAAAGATATGGGGAAGTGCAGACCAATGATTATCTTATCTCTACAAGTTCTGTGCAACTTGTCTAATTGCCTGCATACCTCAATCAAGGCCATTTTTTCACTGCAGAACATGGGGAGCTTGAGAGGAGTGCACTCATAGCCTGCTAGCCTGATATAAGAGAATCTCTTGAACTGAATGAAGTAAGCTCCGTACTTTGCTATCAGGCTCATGGCTCCATTTGATAATCTCCTGGTAGTGTCACTTTCTAGAAGTCTAACAATATACATGGTGAAAGCATCATTCACCCTCCTGAAATTGTGATTGCTAGTGTTCAGTGTGAACTGAGGGTAGTAATCATAGATGGGATCATATTTCTGAGCATCAATGTAGGTGAAGCCAAACCATTGTCTCAATGTTGCTAGGGTATACATTAAATAAGAAGTCATGTAAAACTTCTTCGTATGCTGCACGTTGGATAGTTGATCTATCAAGTTCATTAAGATAATATCTACCCAATTGATGCTCTGAGTACCCTCACACACAATGTTGACGAGCGGGCACATCCAAAAGTGAAATTCGTTAGTAGAGGGCAAGCCCATGACCCATGCTAATAGGATTACGAAATCTGACCATTTCTCATTGAAATCAGATCTGAACAGAGCCTTGGATAGATAGGACGCTCCTTTCTTAGGGTTTTTTAGCCAAGACTTCGCCACTCTGGCCTTGTATTTTTCACTCTCTTGATCAAAGAGTGCCTGTGCTTGATTTTGGGAAATCACAATAGAGTTATCCATTTTGGGGATTCTTAGGGCAACGGTAATGGCGACAACATCAAGCTTGGTGATGAGCTCCCTGTGTATGTTTGTTAATTCATTCGAGCTGGGGTTGAAGCGAGTCTCGAAGGTGAGTACTGTGTCTACACATTGCAATGAGATGGGAATACCAGTAGAAAAGGCTAAGCCACTATCATTAATCATCTGCGCCATAAGAGAAGGGTTCATGTCTTTCAACATAGACCAAAAATCGGTAAAGTCCAGGTGGCGAACTTCACTATCCCTAATATCAGGAACAATAGATTCAAGTGGTGAAACCTACTCCTAGCCCTAGAATTTAATCTTCATAATGGTTGTGCTTTGAAAAGTAAATCCATAGTTTGAATCTGAAATGAAAGATGCAGGGGAAATGGGGACGCGAGCAGAGATTTCAAACGCAAGAACAATGAGCAAATGAGAAAGAAGTGTGTAAAAATGTGAGGGGCAGTCTATAAATATCTATTTAGGAGAGAGAAATTCATAAATGTGCATTAAATGCACATCCACCAACTCAAAAAGCAAGCATCAGGAAGAGCAGGAAAAATTAGCCCAGATGGCCTTTGGTTCATTTGGGACACGCGGGACGCGAAAGCGTGATTCAGCCAATGCGGGTAATGCGGGGAAAGAATGCACAAATGCCTTTGGGACATGAGGAACCAAAGTATGTGAAGTGTGTGATGCAGCTGATGCGGGTGATAGGGGAACAGAGAGCCCGAGTGAACTTGGGATAGTTGGAACAAAAAGTTCCAACGGGCCCGTAAGAAAATAGATTTCAGATAAAGTGGCTGATCAGCGAACAGGGAGCCCAAATGAACTTGGGACACATGGGACAAAAATGTCTGACAGACCCACAAATCACACAAATGACTAAAAACAAATGCAAATTTTTCCCAACTTCTTGACTTTTCCCTTTACCAGAACAAAAAAAAAAGGTGTTAACTCAATTTTTTTCAATTTTTAACTTTTCAAAAGAGGGGAATTTTTTAGAGGACAACACTCTGGACATTCTTGATGGAGGCTAAATTATTCCAATGAATTCTATTCCCAATTTCTCAATGTGTCACATTGCTAAAAAATGATTAAGAGGCATTTCATCCCTTTGATTTGGTTTCCCTATTCACTGACAAATACCACAATATTTTACATATGACATGCATCTCGAAATAGGGCTGACCAAAAAATTCCATTCTACAATATTTTTTTGCATTGAATTCCCCTGCAAAATGTCCTTTGATGATGCATCCATGAGCTTCATGCTATAAATATTCTCTTTCATGTTCTAGTACAAATTTGTACAATACTTTGTCCTTGCCTAGTTTGTATGAAAATCCATTGATGATAGTATATGGTAGGGATTTTGTAATAAATTA
The DNA here is from genome assembly GCA_019776745.2 of Taxus chinensis. Lineage (NCBI taxonomy): Eukaryota > Viridiplantae > Streptophyta > Pinopsida > Cupressales > Taxaceae > Taxus > Taxus chinensis. Next base: position 509,027,112 of record CM034148.1, on the reverse strand, counting down.
TTTCTTGTCTTTTTTCTGTATAATCTTGAGGAAAAATTCCTTTTTTTAGAAACTGTACAATCTCTTCCAATTTTTCTGGTATTGCGATGACCCAAAATAAGTGTGAATCTATAGCATCTTCGTTTAATTTCTCTAGTTCTTCTCATGTGTTTATGTGACTCAAGTGATATGTTCATACATTTTATCTTCTTAGTTTCATGTTTATTTTAAACTTGTACTCTTGAAATAATATCAACTATATTTTTATACCCTTAGACCAATAGTCTAATCCCATGCACGTCGGCCTATCACCCAGCGGGTGTTGGGCACTCACCCGAGGCACGCACAGGCACCGAGTCTCTCCTTTATGTGAGTCTTGTGAGAATGCATAATCTTATGACAGATATTCAAATGGAAATGAATAGAAAAGAACCATGCATCATTCTGAGGACCTAGGACAAGTTGTCATTTCAATGCATCTAGAAAAGAGAAATACTAAACAACATGTATAACTGAGTCATTTGTAAAGGAAATGCATAAATATTGTACTTATCAACACATATATGATTCAAAACAGAGCCTCATATTCATATTAATATGTTCAATAACCACATTACATCCCTCAAAGTCATAACAGACCCTCATATAATAATGCAGAGCCAAGTCATGCATCAGAACTACAATATGCCCTTCACATTACAGAGAAGAGTACAAACCCATCCCTCTAAGTGTGCCATTACTCCTATATTTCCCTAATCCCAACCCATAGAAACATTTCATGAGATCTCATCAGAGCTTCACCTTTCTTCCACCACTCTTTTCTTCTATCGGGTGCTTGTATTTATAACCTTAGCAACCACTGCCATGCCTTTCTGAAGTTATAGATCAGTTGCCAAGTGTCGAAGTGGTCCTCCATGGGAGCATGCCTTCTCAGATCCAAGCTCTCCACTCTTTGCAATGATGTCTTTCTGGAACCTTCCATCACATGCTTGGAATATTCCCTTTTTGTGGCCACCAAGTTCGCCAGGCTGGCACCTTATCCATTCCGCATGCATAGTGGAGGGTCATGCTTTTCTCATGTGCTTCCTAGGGAACATCAAATATGGCTAAGTCCAAAACCCTTCCTTTTCCTTGCACACCTGTGCACCAAGGGTCTGTTAAACCCTTCTAAAACCCTATCCTACATGCCTTCACCTTGTGCACCCTTCTTTAATTAGGTCCCGCGCACCCATGCACCTTCTCATCCTTAGCCAATATTCTGGGGCCCAACATCACCCCACACTATGCCTGTTCTCCATCCTCAGAAACACTTTCTTCAATGAATAAAGAATGAATGGGCTCTAAAAATTTAAATAAAGAATGGAGTGAAGAATTGGGGGAAAGAATGAAAGAATGGGGGGAAATCATGATCACTGTTGAAGGAGGAGAGGGAAATCCTTCCTCAAATCTACCTCCAACTTATCCCAAGCATCAACCTCATTCTGTGCTTGTTGACAGAGGTCACCTACTAGGGCACTTACCTCCTCAAAGCTTAGCCCTTCTCCCTTGGAATTCATTGTCTCCATGATCCCCTCCAATTTTTTTCCCAAATCCTCATGCGTGTCCATCCTCTGAGTGATTTGGGGGTACAATTCTTTCAGCTGGTTCTTGATTGAGCCCCGCAAGGTCTCAATGGCCTTTGATTTCTTTTCCACTTCGGCTAGGATTTTGTCTCACTCAGCCCTATTCCCCTTATTATTTTCTTGGAACTCCTTGAGTTCCACTTCATGGGTGGTAACCAAGATACTTTCCACTCTATCCCTATCCACACAATTATCATAGGCAGCCTCAACAACTTGCGCGGTGGATTTTACATCGGCGAGGATCTTGTTGTACTGAGAAACAATTTCTACAACCTTCATCTTGTTTTCTTTTTCTTGGCATGCCTGTGCCTCTTCTATGGATTCTAAGGCAAGTGGTCACCTCTCCATAGTGAGTATGTGAGTCAAGTCCTCTAGGCACTGTAAGGTTGATCCATATTTTTACGTGGGCGGTGTTAAGTCTGGATGCTTCAAGACAATGGCATCTGTGATCATCTCTATTTTCTTGTATACCTCGTGCACCCTTGCCTTCTCATCTTTTAACTCACGCCTTAACTAAGCACTGATTAGCTCCTCCTGCTTTAGGTCTTTACTTTTCTCAAGGAGCTCCTCCTCCTTTTTCTCTAGCTCTTCCTCTAGGAACTTCACCCTGTCATTTCTTCTGAAGAGTCTGGCTTCAACCTCAACTAAAACTTTGTTGAGCGCATTGCATATTTTCTCATCTGATAATTGTTGAGCATTCACCAAGGGGTTTATTCCTTTTGTTTCTAGCACCTTCATCAATTCTATTTGGCTTATTTCAAATCCGAACTCATCAATATTGGACTCAAATTCCCATGATGGAATTTTCCTCATGTCCGAGGGTATGCACCTTCCTCATCAAATGAAGCCATGGCCAAGAGTTATTCCATTGGTATGGTGCTCTGAAAGTGCACACATGTAACACCTTGTTCAGATCATCAATGTAGCCCATTCCTTGACCTTGTGCTACTTATTTGATCTTCCTCCCTATGCATGTGGCCCTTGGAAATCTTACAGCCAAACTAGGATCTCCCCCCATGCTGCCATATTCTTTTCCTATGCTTTCCTCCTCAACTTCCTTCAACACCTCATCCACGTTGCATTCTACCTCTTGTTCCACCAAGTCCTTGATAATTCCCACCACTTCTCTCTCTGTGGCCTCTTCTACATATTCCTTCATGAGGCTTGGGGTCCTTTGATCCTTTATATTTACTTCTCTGCTCACCCCCTTGCCTTGAGCCTCAGCTTCTTCTTCATCATTCTTCTCCTCATCCTCTTTGTTATACTCCTCATCTCCTTCTTCCTCAGAATCATGTACCTCATAGACTGGATGGTCTTCACCTCCTTTAGGCTCATCATCATCATCCTTGTCACTGATGTAGGCATCTAGACTCTCTGTCTCTTCTGAGTCTTCCTCATTTGTCACCTTCTGCTTCTTTCTTACTGGGGATTCCAGTAGCACAGGAGATTCTTCCTTTTCCTTCTCCTTGACAGGTGATCTCTTCATTGGTGATTCCTCATGGGTGAGGTGCTCTTCACTCTGATGCCTCTTCTTCTAGGGTATTTTCCTTGATAGGATATTTCTTTCTTCACACGTAAGTATTAGGCTTAGTGCTTGCCTCCGGCACGCTCACCGTTTGTGCAGTTTGAACACTTGGTGCCTTCTTCTCCTGCACCTCTTCTCTTTCTCTCTTCCTTGGCATGGCCTTCTTCCTTCCTGTAGGGTCTTTAGGAATGGAGACATCATTCTCCAAGTAAGCACCCTTTTCAAAATTTGGCCTTATGCACAGATACACCCTTGTTGCGGTCCTCCCTGCAATCGGCAGTGTTAAAGGCTTCATCATTTGTACTTCGTGGGAGACATATTTCTCCACGTATGTGCACTTATTTGGGTAGATGAGCTTCTGGTGCATAGCTTGTGGTGGTCTAGATCTACCTCACTAAGGTTGAACCTTAGTCTCTTGGCCTCCTTGAACTAATTGACTCCAGCTTGGAAGTATTGCGCGGTGAAGGAGAAGGGTAGCTTGCACCATGGACTCATAGTCCCATCTGTCAATGTAAATCTACCAATGTAGAAGTGTTGGTACACTGCAAATTCTAATTCTCCATCCATGAGTGCTGGTAACTACTCTAGGATCCTCCATTCTACTCTGAATGTGTCGTGTATTCACTTGTACCACTTTTCCAAGCGCTCCTTGTGAGCGGTCATCATGGTTTCACAAGTGTACTTCAAAAACCTTTTTGTGGGTGAGGGATCCTCTTCTGGATACTCCCAAACAAATTTTTCTAGCCCATCAAGGCACTCCAATATCTCAAAAGACAATGGTGAGGAGGACATTACTGAAGAGTATCTTCTCTCCGTCCTGCGTGCTTATGATCTCATCCATGATGAAAGCAGACAAGTTATAGATTGTTCCTTCTGATATCTTCTGGCATACATTTAGCCATGCCTTGTTCACTTGTGTCCATCATTCCTGATCATTGAGCTTGGTCACCAAGCACGCGGCCATCCTCATAACTGGGTCTGGAATCTCAGTGATGTCAAAGTATCGCGACCCCTTCTTGTAGTCATACGCGGCTACAGTCTCCTTGATAGCCTCCTTGTCACTCAGATCATCATCTATGTTATCTCCTTCACAAATGAGGCCTGTGAACTTGGATATCAGCTGTGGTGTTATGCACATCTTGCGCCCCATAAAATAAAAGTTATCCTCATGTAAACGTGACATCAACCATTGATAAAGGCACTCAGGCTTGCCAAGGTAAGGTAACTCATACAATTGTAATAATCCAGCCTTCTCCAATTTACCTTCACCTCATCATTGTAAATAGGCATTCCATCTGGCATCCTCTTGTTAGTTGTTCAGACCAACTCTAATGCCATTTCCTTCTCAGTTGTGCTCATGTGATGGTTATAATCACTTACAGCCATCTTTCGTAAGTGTGACTCCCACTCTTTTCCTAGCAATACCCCATCTGGGTACTGCATTTCCGCATACCATTCTTCATTGGAGTTCACGACGATAGTTATTTGCTTTCCTTTACCCTTGCCCTTTTGTTTCTTAGGTGAGATGGTCACCTTCTTTGGTGCCATTCTTCTGGTCAGGCTGAACTTAAAACTCCTTCCTCTCTCTCAGATCTACTACCCTGCTCAATCCCAAAGCTCACTTGTATGAAGAAATCCTTTTTCTTTTGTTCCCTACATGCCAAACCTTAACTGGGAAATCCTTCCACAAGACATAACTCCTTAAAAAAATTTCCCCATGCCTATGTACTCCTTCCACTTTGGTTTGCGGATCTATGTTCTAGTCACGTACTTTAGATCTCTCTTATTCTTCTTTGCACAAATATTTCTGAATGCCCTAGTTCGCAAGAGATTCTTTCACTTTGTAATCACAAGGTAAAATAATGATGTGCCTGACTTCATATTTATAGTTTTTCCTTCTTTCCAGCATTAAATGTTATACCACCTACCAATGTACCTTAACATTAAATGTGGATTTTTCCACTAAGCTGACTTTAAGCACCCTTACCCACGTGCCACATCCTACATGAAAAATCCTTTACAACCTTCTGGCACGCAAAAATCCAATCTGACCGAAGACTCTTACGCACGCATCTACAACACTGAAGGCACTTCTTTTGTCCTTTACCTAATTTTTTCCCTCACCTACCTCATGTTGTTCTTGCACTCTTCATCCTTTGTATGTGGTCTTTGTTAAAACCTTTTTGATACCATAATTCAATATCCACCATTTCGTCACACACTTTCTCCACCTTACGCGCTTCCTTCTACTGGCCCACTTAACTTGTATTACAGACTTATACTTTACATTACTCCACCCCACACTAAAATAGATGTGTGGTCCTCTGCACATACACAACCTTGGAAAAATAATGTGGTTACTTGCACAAGGTGCAAAACGAAACAAAAAGAAAGGAACAAGCAACAAGAAAGGGAAACACAAGAAAATAAAAAGCATAAAGGGAAATTCTAGACTAATTGGCAACACTGCCTTATTACAAACACCAAGAAGACTTATTTATAGTAGGGCTTCAACCTACTCCCATTGAAATGACTTGGTAATCTCATCCCATCCAGTGCTTGTAACTGGAAAGTGCACTGAATCAAGAATGTACGAGATGATGTAGGGTCCCAACCAATGGACTTTCAACTTCCCAGGATGGCACAGATACTTGGAATCATACAACAACACCATCTGCCCAACCTCAAACTTCTTGTTCTTGATATGATGATCATGCCATGCCTTTTGTTTTACTTTTTCTATCTTCTGACTCCATCTAGCAAGTGATCATCTTTCATCTAACTACATCAACTTATCAATCCTTTCTTCCAGTGCTTTGTTCATCAGCTAACCCTCCTACACGTGCTATACATAGTGATGGTAACATGAATTCAACTGGTAAAACAACCTCCATGCCAAACACCAATTGAAACGTGTGGCCTTGTTCAACCTCTTGTAGGTTGTCCTGTATGCCCATAGAATGGATGATACCTTGTCATCCCAATCTTGTCTTCCAACGTCACAGATCTTAGTTAACGTGTGACTTAGTATTTTGTTAAATGCCTCAGCAGTTCCATTTTCTTGAGGGTGATAAGGGGTAGTCTTGTGATGGGCCACCATAAATTCTGCTAACAGAATCCTAACTATTTCATTGAGGAAATGTGTACCTCTATCACTTGTTAAACTTAAAGGACAACCATACATGTTGATTATGTTCTCCCATAAAAATATAGCAGTTGTCGTTGTGGTGTAATCCTTTGTAGGCATTGCCTCTGCCCACCGTGTCAAGTAATCAGTGCAAGTGATGATATACCATGAACTAGTCCTTCGCACAGACTGGAAAAATTGGCCCTACAAAGTTGATTGCCCATTTTTCAAATGGTTCAGCGCTGGCTATTGGTCACAAGGGAATTTCATCCCTCTTTCCAGGTTTTCCAAGGCACTGGAAATGGTCACAGGCCTTACAAAACTCAATACAATCCTGGTAGATGGTTTCCCACCAAAGCCCTGCTAATAAAATCTTCCACGTGGTAGCATTTCCTACATAGTGTCCTCCTACAATCCCACCATGTGCTTCCTCCATAATTTCCATGCACTCATGTTCCAATACGCATCGGTGCAAAACATCATCACGACCTAACTTATACAGGTCTCCACTAATCAACATGTAGGGTGTGACGCATATTGCTAACTACTTTCTCTCCAGAGCCTTCATCCCTTCCAGTGCCACACCTATTTTTAAGAACACTGTGATATCTTCCAAGTCTGAGGGTGCACACCACAACCTAAATAGTTGTGCATCTGGCATGGTATCCTCAATGCTTTACATGTCCTCCCCTGAGTTAATCCTTGATAAGTGGTTAGGTCCTGAATTATTTTTTCCTAGTTTTACAACCACTGTGAACTCAAACTCTTGGAATAATAGGACCCAATGGAATATGCGCCCTTGTAGCACGGGCTTGTTGACTAAGTATTTCAATGCCATGTGGTCCATGTAGAATATAAATGGTGTTGCCAATAGATACTTCCTAAACTTATGTAGTGTGTAGATCATAGATAATGCTTCACGCTCAGTAGTTGTGTAATTTTGTTCTACTGGTGTCAACTTTCTACTTACAAAACACAAGGGATGATCAACAATTCCCTCACCAGGTTGTGCTAGTATTGCTCCCATAGCTGTCCCTGAGGCATCAACATGCACATGGAAAGGCTTATCCCAAGAAGGAAAACATAATATGGGCGTCATGTGACAAGCCTATCCTTCAAAGTGTCAAATGCCTTTTGTTGTGCCTCTCCCCAATGAAAGGCACTCTTTTGTTTTAACAATTCCTCTAAAGGTGTGGTGATCTTGGCATACCCCTTGATGAATTTTCTATAATACCCCATATGCCCAAGGAATCCACACTACGCTTTAACTAGTAGGCTCCCCTAATCCCACAATAACTGTAACTTTGGCAGGATCTACTAGTAAGCCTTCTTTGCATATAATATGTCCTAACAGGGTTCCAAATGGAGTAGCAAAGACACATTTCTTAATGTTGAGGGATATCCTTAATTGCCGACATCTCTCAAACATCAGCCTCAAATTTTCACAATGGTCTTTCACCAATCCATACACAGTCTAGTCATCCAGGTAAACTTGAAGAAATTTATGGATGAAGTCCTGAAATGCTTGTACCATGATGCGCGAGAACACAACAGGTGCATTATTCAATCCAAAAGGCATAACTGTGTAGGAAAAACTTCCCCATTTAGTGGAAAAAGTTGTCTTTCTCTGGTCTTCCTTTGCAATCCTGACTTGGTGATACCCTGAGAACCCATCCGTGAAAGAGTAGACTTCGCACCCGACTACTCCCTCCAAAATTTCTTCAGTAAAGGGGGTTGGAAAAGGATCGATGACACATACTGCATTTAGATCCCTTGTAGTCAACACAAATTCTTATCCTACCATCCTTCTTGATACTGATGACCATTGGGCTTATCCATTCTGATTCTTCTACTACCTCAATGATACCAGATGCTATCATCTTGTCTATTTCTTCCTTGATGCGTATGTATAAATTTGGATTCATCGGATAAGGCCTCTTCCAAATCAAGGGCGCACCTTCCTTCAACTTGATCTTCATCTCCCCCAAGGAATGGTGGATTCCTTTGAGTTCATGGTACCCACGAGGGAACAAATCTTGGAACTCGTGCAACAGATCAATGATCTTTGAAACTTATTTTTCTGACCAATAGTCCCCAATGATAGCTTCCTTAGGTTCTATTTCTCCATCCCAATGTTAACCTTATTTGTTTTCAAGGGCTCATGGTAGGTGTGTGCTCACTCATCAGTGCTATCTATGACTTCACACGTACCTTCCAGAATGGTTAACATCCAAAGTTTCCATTTCTTCTCTATCTATTACATAGACCATTTTTCCTTTTTATTTTTCCATGCATGCATGCTCAAGTTGTACTTCCTCTTGATTCTTCTTCATTGAGGCACGTCTCTAATTAAGGCTCACCCAGTAACTCCAACATCCTATCTTTTACCATGGCACTATCTCCCATCGTAAGGTGCTTGATCACCTGCAGTGCCTTATCCACCAATGACTTGGTACTCCTATAGTCGAAAGTTTGAATGAGATCAATTGCCAACTCTTGCCAATTACCTGTTTGACAACACATCTCTGAATGAATATACCAAGCGCACAACCTTGTAAGGTGGAATACAACTTATGCACCCATAATGAAGTGGTAACACTTTTGTGCTTCCCATCCAAGCCTTCTCACATGCTTGGATATGAAATGAGGTGGTCTCTTTACCATGGTAGTCTTGTATGATTGTGGACGCATTCCTCCTAGAGAACCTTATAGAAAATGTGATTCTTACCTCACGCCACTCTAGGAGGTTCTCCCGATGTGTAGCCCACCAGCACATTGTAGTTCCAAGTAGGTTGTAACTAAGCATTCCTCTTCTCTTGTCCTCATTCTTCCACTGAGCCTCCATTTCCCACAAGAAAATTTTAGGGTATGCTCCTCCAGAGTAACTTGGAAAATTCTTTCCTCCTAGGTGCTTGACTGAGCACACCTTTTTCACCCTTGTTCCAGATCCTCTCAACTTGTCACCCAATCAAATCATAAGTCCCATGCACCCAATTGTCACATGCCACACTAGTGGTATCACTCAAGGACTGAGCATCTTCAAACTGGATGACTCCCTCCATGGGATGAATTATCTCAGGATCTCTGATGGATCGCACATAGATTTTGTCAAGGAATTATTCTCCTAAGGGCTCAGTATAGGGAACTGACTTCCCATCTGTTAAGGAATGATCACCCTTCCTTCCTTGTTCTCAAAGCTCTTGATATACCCTTTGTTAAACCACAAGTCGAAATTGTTCTTGTAACACCATGGCCACCCAACCAATGTTGGAAAGTTATCTACCTCGGTGAGTGCTAAGACTTCAAAGTCTCTATTGAAATTGGCCCCTTGAATGGTGATAACTGCATCCTTCAAGACTCCAATGGGCATTGCCTTAGTCTTGTTTTCCATATACAACACATTCAAAGATGGTTGTAATGCGGGCCTTCCCATTTGATGTCAGGCATCTAAGGTAAGAACATTGACCTCTGCTCCCATGTCGATGAGGATATTACTCAGAAGCCATCCATCAACAACCACATTCAAAGTAATCTCCTTATCATAGTCAAGGTTGTGAGGAGGAAGGTTTGTATGCAAAACCTTCCTTTCACTCTTTACTCTGGCACGTGGTACCTTCTCCCTCAACCATTCTCCTAGCAAGGGAATAATATTCTCTTGCCTTAACATTTTACATACTTCCTTGACCTCATCTAGGTCATCCTTTGGAGCCTCAACATTCTTCCTTTGCTCCAACTGCTTTGACTATTCCTTTATACATTGGATCTCCCCTTGCAAACTCCGAATCACATCCATAGTTTCTTGATGCACCTCCTTTTGATGATCATGGTCTAGATACTTTCCATGTATCACTTCCTCTCTTGAAACTAGTGTCCTTTGTCTTGGCATCTCCCTGGCATGCGTGTGACCTCTGCTCGCATCGTCATCACCAGTACAGGTTCTAGCCCTGACTCACGTGTCACTCTTGGCATCCACTGTGAATCAGCCTTCTTAATGCTCACCATCCCAGTGTATTTGTCTTTCCAGTGCTACTGGTTCATATGCTCATAAAGCTCTGGACACTCTTCATACTTATGTTTCTTTCCACACCATGAGCATTGTAACAGATCAAGACACTCATGTTTGTAATGCTCTATAGATCCACAGTTATAACAAGTTCCTCATGGGAATTCACTTTGTCCTCCACTATGGTTACTACAACCATGAAATACTCCACAAAACCTCTTCCATGTGCTCCTCCATCTGCGTGACCTTCATAACGATGATCATCCTCCTTAGAATTTCTTGCAAGGCTAGTCTGGCACACACCCAGATCAATATCATCATGGATCTGATCAATCAATTTGCAATCCTTTGTATCATGGGTCATAGAGGTACATATCTTACAATAGCAAGAAACATTCTTGTGGATTGCATGTTGGAGTAGGGGGCACCTACTTGTATCATGATCCTATGGGAAATTTCACAGTCTACCGACATAGCGCATACCGAATTTTGAGGGAAACTATCCTTTGCATGCCCTTCCACTTCACAGTCTGTACACCAAATCCCACTATGAACCTCATGTGCTGAGTTTGTAGACAGATTCTCCAACTGCTTGGCCATTGCAGCAATTTGAGCCTCTAGAAAAGGAATAACACCAGTATCAATGCTCCTAATAGCTTTAACACGTAGGGAAGCTTCCAATGCCTCGCGCGGGTCTGTGAAAGTCTTGTGTGATAGATCCCTTCTAAATGGTGTTATCAATCCTCTAGAAAACCATTGAGCATGTTGAGAAGGATGAATGTCATAGGATAGTTTAGACAAGAGAGTCTTGAAACACACATCATACTCCTGCACACTCTCTGTCATTCCTTGTTGGATCTCCTTCAGAGTATTGATGCTCTTCTACTCAAACTCAGGGATATGGAACTCTGCTAGGAAGGCATTCTTTAACACGATGTAGTCTACCACCGTCTGATGGGGGTCATACTTCCTATACCAACTATGTGTGCCCTTTCAATGTTGTTACAAACTGAGCTTGCCTTCTGCTCTGGGGTAGTGATCCCCTTCATGCGCCATAGTAACTCACACTTGTGCACATGCTCTATAGCATCTTCAATACCCCTATAGTCTGGTAAGTGCAAATACATCTCAAAAAACACTTGGGGAGGTGGTTGGGGTCCTTGTCCTCCCGATCCAGAGCCTTGGTTCCCTCCAGTGTTTCCTCCTCCACCAGATCCACTGGATCCACTAGGTCTTATTCCTCCTGATCCACCAGATCCACCTCCTGTAGTTGGAAAAGGACCTGAAGTGGTCATCACCTAGTGTTCCCAACGTCCCACTAAACTACGTGTTGATGGTCTGTGATATTGTCCCACTACCAGTTGTGTGTCCCACGCCACTCCCATTAGATGTGATACCAAAAGCTTGCGTACTTGCACCTTGTCTAAAGATTCCTCCAAATATAGGAATGGATTGTGCAGCCATGGATGTTCCAAATGAGAAATTATATCTCTTGGGCACAGATCAGTTACTCCCACCGATACCAACTGGGTTAACAATACTTCTCCCTTGATCTGGAAAACCAAGTGCCAGGGGTTGGTCGCCAGGTGGGTTCAGATGCATGCACCAATGACTCTCCTTTCTCCATGCAAAAATCTCATCAGAAGTTGAAGGGGCTTCTCTCCTAGCACTTTGCAAGGATGGGGTAGCACATACTTCTTAGGTTCCACGTCCCTATGCATAAACCTTAAATACTTCCTGCAACGTCTGCCTCCATAGATCTATCACACTTGCAACCTCACGTTTTCTAGTCATCTCCCTTTCATGAGCTTCACTATACTTGAGTCGTCTCTCCTCCCTTTCCTTTTCAGCCGCAATGTCCACCATCTTCCTCCACCCTAGCTTCCTCTCCCAGCACTCAGAGAAGCTTAGCTGACCATGGGAAATGCTTCTAAACTCAAAGTAATGACCAAGATCTTCATAGCCAAAGGAATAACACACAAAAATGATCCTCTAGGCTCCCTCAGAAACTCGAACTCAACAACTTCTGGGCAAGAATACATAGAAATGGTGTATTCTAAAGTATAACTGGTCAACACTCTCTTCCACCAGTGATCAACAACACGTGTCCAAGTCAGATCTGCATCCTGCAGCCTCTGATAGTCATCTTGGGTCCACACACATGGTCTATAGTACCAGCTCGATCTGGATGCATATGTTGAAATCCATTCATATAGTTCTACTGGAAAACAACAGAAGAATGTCTCATACAACTCATGGTATAGGTTCTCTTCTACCAATCTACGCACATCGAACTTAGATCCAATGTTGAATCTTTGAGAAAACTCATCCTCTATGCTCTTGAACCATCCTTCAACACTTTCCAAGGTCAGACATTATGTCATCATGCATCAATAGGGACAAAGATGCATGTCATTTCTCACAATAACTTTGAAAATAGGTCCCACCAATGGAACCAAGATGTAGTTATATTTTATACCCTTAGACCAATAGTCTAATCCCATGCGCGCCGACCTATCACCCAGCGGGCATTGGGTTCTCACCCAAGGCACACACGGGCCAAGTCTCTCCTTTATGTGAGTCTTGTGAGAATGCATAATCTTATGACAGATATTCAAATGGAAATGAATAGAAAAGAACCATGCATCATTCTGAGGACCTAGGACAAGTTGTCATTTCAATGCATTCAGAAAAGAGAAATACCAAACAACATGTATAACTGAATCATTTGTAAAGGAAATACATAAATATTGTACTTATGAACACATATATGATTCAGAACAAAGCCTTATATTCATATTAATATGTTCAATAACCACATTACATCCCTCAAAGTCATAACAGACCCTCGTATAATAATGCAGAGCCAAGTCATGCATCAAAACTACAATATGCCCATCACATTATAGAGAAGAGTAAAGACCCATCCCTCTAAGTGTGCCATTACTCATATATTTCCCTAATCCCAACCCATAGAAACATTTCATGAGATCTCTGTAGAGCTTCGCCTTTCTTCCACCACTCTTTTCTTCTATCGGGCGCTTGTATTTATAACCTTAGCAACCACCGCCGTGCCTTTCTAAAGTTATAGATCAATTGCCAAGTGTCGAAGTGGTCTTCCATAGGAGCATGCCTTCTTAGATCCAAGCTCTCCTCTCTTTGCAATGCTATCTTTATGGATCCTTCTATCATATGGAATATTCCTTTCATGACCACCAAGTTGCCAGGCTGACACCTTATCCATTCTACATGCACAGATGGGTCATGATTTTCTCGTGTGCTACGAGGAACATCAAATATAGCTAAGTCCCAGAACCCTTCCTTTTCCTTGAGTGTGTTCCAAGGGTTATGTTAAACCCTTCTAAAACCTTTATCTTGTGTGCCTTCAACTTGTGCACCCTTCTTTAATTAGGCCCCGCGTGCCCATGCACTTTCTTGTACTTAGCTAATATTCTTGGGCCTAGCAAAGTACCTGATGCATCAACATGCATATGGAAAATATTTGACCAATCTGGAAACACTAGTATCGAAGGACTAACTAGTTTCTACTTTAACTGTGTGAATGCATTTTGACATTTGGTTACCCATCCAAAATCTTCCATTGGTTGTACTAATCTTGCATATCCCATGATAAATTTCCTATAATACCATGTGTGTCCTAGGGATACATGGAGATCTGAGGGTTTTGTTAGTGGTTTGAGCCTAATTATGATAGTTATTTTTTCTTGATCAACCAAAATTTCTTCTTTACATACAAAGTTCCCAAGTAGTACTCTAGATGGTGTAAATAAAATACATTTTTTCAAATTCATTGAAAATTTTCAGAGCTCTACATCTTTCTAACATTAAGCGTGCCTTGGATACATGTTATTTAAATAAGAAGAATACAACCCAATCGTTTAAGTATACTTCTAAGAAGTCATGAATGAAATCTTCGAACCCAGTGAAAAAAGATTGGGAAAATACCGCAGGTGCATTTTTCAGTCCAAATGGCATGACCTTATATGTGAAGATTTTTCACTCAGTTGTAAAATTCATTTTAGCTTGATATTATTACACAATCAGGATCTGGTGGTATTGAATCCATCTATAAAAGAGTACACTTTATGTCCCGCTATTGCTTCTAATATTTTATCTATAAAGGGAGTTGGGAATGGGTCATTAACACATGCATCATTCAGATCCCTATATTCTCCAAAGATTCCATTTTCTGTGGTTTTATTGGGCTGGGTGACTATCAGACTTACCCAATCTGATTTTTCTATTGGGTATATTAAACTTACGTCTATCATCTAATCCAATTACACCTTTACCTTTCATTTCATATTTAGATTGAATATGTATGGCCATTTGTTTATAGGTTTTTCTCCTTCTTTCAAGTCAATGAAAATTTTACCAAGTGATGGATCCACTCCTTTTTATTTGAATAAATTTGGTAGGGAACACATCTTCATAGTCTCACAATAATTGTAATATTTCTAACATATCCTTTTTCATCTAGAAATCTCCAATAATAGCTAGTTTTACTATCCTTGCTAGTCTAATGTATTCTACCCTCTTGCGTATTGGTTCACCATATATTTTAGCCTTCATATTATTACAAGTCTCTATAACCAGTTTAGATCCTTCTTTTTCTTCTATGTTTAGTTGTGCAATTGTACTTCTTCTTTATCACAAGGCATTCTGGTTTGAATATTTAACTCAATTTTCTATCCTCTTCATTTTTATGGTCGTTATTGTCTTTGTTGTTATCCCCCACTTTGTTGTAAAATTTTAATTTATGCTCTTCTTTTTTCTTTGTTGTAGTTTCTTTTTTGTACCCTACGTTTTTTTTACTGTTATTTCCTTTGGTGTCTGGGAATTATGCTCCTCTTCCTGAGTCAATAATTTTTTGTTATCTAAAATTTGTAACCTTGTCAACTTTGAATATCTCATCAGTCAAATGTCACCATTTCTATGCTTTAATAAATCCATGAAAGTCTAACTCATCTCACCGCGGATGTTAGAAAATATAGTGCTCTGCAAATTCAAAAGTTTACAGAACAAAGGAAGTGAATAGGTTATGACTTGAGCGGAATTGATTGATCAAATGAGATTCTAGAGGCTGCAAGGTTGCTATTGAATCTCAAAATTACACCCATCCTAGATCAAGATGAACTGGGTATTTGAGTCAATCTGGGACTATCTCCAAGCTGCAAGACTTGTGCTTGAGATAAACCTCCGGAGAAGGCCAAATTTATCTACCTATTTCTACTGCTAAAACTACCCCTAGAAAGGGAAATGTAACCATTTATCACTAGTCTATGATTCCAAGGGACCAGGGTGAGAAGGAGGTGCATGACAAGGAAACCTAAACTAAGAGGAGGTGATAACAATAGAAAGATTGGGATGAACACTCCCAGCTAAGTAAAAACAAGGAAAAATATGCACAGGGAGGGAAGACAACCATGCTATAATATGAAACAACATTCAAACAATCGTTTCCATGGAGCATGACAAAAAGGATACCTACAAGGGACATAAAATATGCACAAAAAATAAAAAATGCAAAGGAAAGGCAAGAAGATGTGATAAAATGTGAACTAGGGTAGAGAATGGCCACAAAATAATATTTTATTGCTTCCAAATAATCAACACTCGATTACAATGGTGACAAAGGTGAGCATCCACATGCAATGAACCAAATTTGAGGCTTGCAAATCAAACTTGCAAATAACAATACTTTAAACAATGCCCTTAGCAAACCAAGAGGGTCCAACCTTTTATAATGAGAATTGTTCATCAATATATAGAAGAAATGGGAAGACAAGAGGAGGAAAAGATAGGGAAACTCATATTTTCAAATCTAAACACTAACAAACAACAATAAATTCCCAAAAATACACCTATAACATTATTATATCTTCCTCCTCATGTGATCTTATCTTGCGGAAGGAGGAATGAGACCAAATATGACCAAATTTGGGTGGTTTATTCGACTAAATCTATGCATTAATGACAAAATTGATGTTTTCCCATTTCACCTACCAAATCCTACCCAAAACCTAAATTTGAAAAGCTTAGTATGTAGCCCATGTCAGCAACTTTCCAACAATACTAGGAGTGCATGTATCTGAGCGCTGTAGCAGAAGTTATGGTGATTTGAAGTTTGTAGTACAAGCTGAATACGCAAGACGTGTCATGATTTGGTCAGCTGAAGGATTTAGCTGACTATTTGTTTTTTATCTTTTCTTCCATGTGTTGTGCATTCATTTCATGCAAGGATTCTACATACAACTAGTATGTTATGATAGGGTATGTGTTGTGCACTCAACTGACAAGTTGACACATGACACTCAATGAATGACACAAAATAATTGCACTTAGTGCATGAAAAAAGAAAGAGGTATGAGAATTATGAATATAAAGATACACAAGCATGTAGAAGGGGTTACATGAGGAGTGAAAAGAAAAGGTGCATATCTGCAAGGGTATGCAAGTATGTGAGGATGAAGCGGAGCACAAGAAAAGGATGCAAGAAAGTAATTACATAGGGAAGGTGCATAAAGAAGAAAGTGAAGAGGGAAATGAGTGCATGTGAGAGGATGTGTGGGACTCAAGAAGGAAGGGCATGCATGGGGAAATCATGCCATGAAATTAGAAAAGTGTAAAGTAAATCCGAGGGCACACACAACTAATGTGTAGTGACTAGGGAAGGAAAGTGAGTGCACAAGGAGTGTGTGTAGAGGGGAAATGGAAGGGGATAAAAGACTAAAGGAGAAGGGAAAACGTTCATGGTAGAAAGTGAAGGGAAGAGAAATTATAAGGAAGAAGAAGGAAGGGTGTGCAAGGGTATGCTCAAAGAATTGTAGCCATGAAAATGTGCCAAGATAGGAAATAATGGTGCACGTAACTTGAAAACTTGAAATCGGAGCTAGAATGGAACTGTAGGCTGTCAAAATAACCAAGGGTTATTTTGGAAAATAATTAATTTAAAGATAATTAATCAAAATGTGGCCAAATGAGGAAACCATATGAAACTAATTCAATTTCCCATGGGTTTCTCAATTTTAGTATTCTACGGATTTGAAAAATTTGAGGAATGAGGTAACAAATTCGTGGGCCACTATAAAACCTGTTGATGTGTAAGATTCCATGAAACACTAAACATTCATATATCCAAAGGGGCCACGTAAAAAGTTGGGAGTATACTGTGGATAAATCAATATTTTCAAGAACTAATGGAACATTTACTTAGGGCTTCATGTTACCTGCATGAGAAATTGACCTGATTGGGACATACTTGCGGTATTGAGGATGAAGCAGGGAATGGTGGAACAAAAAGGGTGTTATATTAGATCAATTTTTTTGATTGGCTGATGCGACTGACTAATGGAACAAGGGAGAACATGGATACGACGAGCCTAACGAGCACAAGTGGAATTGATGGTAAAAATTAACTTATAACAATTAATATGTTGTTCATTAATCCATAATCATTTGATTATCAAACCAAGGGATGTAGAATTTCAATAATGTCAGTTTTGTATGCACAATTACATGTATTTTAGGAGGTAAGGAAGTGAATTGTTGTCAGTACAATACTGTAAATAACAATGCTCAGAAATAAACTAAATTTAGACTGAAAGTAAATGTTACGGCTAAGTTAAAGCATGTAAAATCAGAATGCAGATAAAGAAATGAATTATTGCTAATTCTACTCATGTAATAAACAAAGCAAACTATGAAGGGGGTTAGCAAACCATGAGTGGGACCTACCTTGGGTGCTAATCCCTTCTAAGGCTTGTTCCTAGAAGTTACTGAATATAAATCAAATTCTTTATTAATTTGGCATGAAGATTACATCTACATACGAAGAAACCTCTGTATTCAGTGTATTTGTTACTCTCTAATATCTATCTAGATCTACATACATTAACCAATTTCTTTAGCATTAATCCTTTTCTTTTATACATCTCATTACAATAAAAATGTGAGGATATAAAGTTTGACTAGGAGTTCAAAGAGATCAAGTAAAAGATCTCAATCAAATGATCTAGAGACTCGATGCATGCAACACGATTTAACCAATAGGTGTTTAGATCTCAATCAAATAAGTCAAGTCACTGATTAGTTCAATCAACCAGTTCCCCAAATCATGAATTTAATCATTTAGTTCCTTATTAAGTTGCAACGCATAATCAGATGTTAGAGTTGAGTCATCTCCTAGTTCTCATGTTGTAATTGTAATTGCTTCTTCCATTGACACGTGAAAACTCTTGTATTATGTCCATGTTCCATGAGATTCTCAGGATCACGACTCCTTTAATGTGTGTGACTTACTTTGGCTATGGAATCTTTATTACAAACAAGCCCTTTGGCTGCATGTGAGTTGTTGTGGATGATCCCTTAGTTATAGATAGTTTCTTTTTGCCATGGATGGATTGATGTGTATGGATCCTTTGGCTATATGTGAGTTAGTGCATATAAAAATTCTCTTTCAAACAAGGTTGGCATCATAAAAAGCATCATTTAAACACCATATTGTAGTCAAAAGGATAAATGTGTACTCACAATACCACAAAATAAAGATAACTAGTAATAACTATATTAATTAATATTCATGCCATAAGTTTAGGTTATAATGAATTATCTTAGTAGTATAACAAGGGAATACAAGTACAAGGCTTCAAATGGTTCAACAAACTACAAAATATGAGTTGTTTAGAAAGGGATTTAAACAACTCATCATACCCCCGGATTTAACTTCTTGAATTTACTCATTCAAATTTCTTAGGCTCTTCAGGTTTCTTAGGTTCTTCCTGAATGGGTGCTGCATAAGCATCTGAAATCTACTGGAGTAGCTATCCCTTTAATATCTGTGAAGGAGTAACCTCCATTCATCCTGTACCAATTCATGACTCTGTCCTATATTGTTTCATCTAAGGGCTTATTACCAGACCAATGTGGTATAGGAAAGTGGAAGATTGGTGGGTGATAGCCAATTGGAAACCAATTTTTTGCACATGCAATAGAAATATCAATGTATGAATTCAATTTTCTTAAATTTGGAATGATATTATGATAAGAGTGCATTTATTTCTTTTACATCTCAGGAGACATCTCATTCTAGTGCATCCTGTAGGCATATACTCTCTCCCTTACATTGTACTTAATCTTATCCCTAACTTCATCATGAGCTTCTTTCCACATCTACCATACCCTATTTCTGATTTTATTATTCTCCAAATACTTTCCATATTCTTCAATAACTACCTTAGTATTATTAGCTTTTTTCATGATCATCAATGACTATACATTTTCCTAGTGCATGTACTCTTCCATCTATCTCTCCCTGTCCAACTCATTCAAAAAATAAGAAAAAAGTGTTTTAACTGGAACATATTTAATGCAGAGGACTGGAATCCAATCCCTATCATACTAAAGAGCATATTTATACATGTAGAGTTCAAAAATTAGAAGCTGAATTTCATGAGTATTGTTCAAATATAACCTTAAGAAGTTCCTAGCTCCATTGATGTCAAATGGCATATCAAAGTTGATATAGGTAAGTTTGAGTTGCAAATAAATTTCCTTTAAGAAAATGGCATAAAAATTAGAAGGAGGCCTGTGTTTGAATATCTCATGGGCCACCTCAACTGTCTCAACCTACTTCTTCTTTAGCCTTCCAACTTCTTTGTCCTTTGCCTTATTTTCCCTGTATTTTTCCTCAAATTTCTTATTGGTGTTGGAAGATGAGTTCTTCCTTTTCTCTTTCCCATTTTCCTTATAACCTATTAAAATAGGTTTCAAATTGATACACCCAGTAATCCAACAAAGTATTTTGTGTTGCTATATCCCTACAAACTGGTTTGATAGGCTCTCTTATAACTTTTTGGATGATAGTTTGAGGCTATAATGAGGCTATATCTGACTGTTACAGACGAACATGTGGTGTCTTCTCTAGTAATTTCTCAATGATTTCATCAACAACTATAGGAATGCACTCATGTAGTGTCTCAATTTCCACAAACATATATTCTTCCTCCATTCCATGGAAAAGGTGCTTAATAACGTTTTCAACAGCCTGGGGAATAGCTTCACCAATTTTTTCCCATGAACTTATGATTCTTGAACTGTTTGGTTAGTTTCCACTTCCATCCTCTCCTCATGACCTATGGCTACAGGAAAAGTCTCCTAATTTTCCATTTCAACTTCCTTTCCTTCATGCTCTCCATGATTTACATCAACGTGAACTGCCTCTGCATGTTCCTCCATGTACTCTTTAGGGAATTCATGTATAACTTCTCCCTCAATATTGTCTTTACTTTTCTCTACATGACCCTCCTTCACACCCACCATCTTCACATTATAGGTTTGGTCTTCTTGTCCCTCTAATTTCTCTTCAAGGAATGACTAATCAAAAAATGCAACATCAGTACCTCCTTGCACTATTTCCAATGGCGTGGGCTCAATTTCTCCCTCTATAGTTTCCACATCACTATCAAGTGATATGGTTTGGGTTATTTTTGGTTTGGAGGTCTTTGATCTTTTGGTCATTAGCCTATGAGAGTGGCTCCACGGTATAGGAGTTGACTTGGAATATTTTATTTTTCCTTTGGATGTAGATGATTCGAGTGTAGATATTTCTAGGAGGATTTCAACAATAAATATTCTTTTAGGTGAGATTGGTTCATGGTTTGGTTCAGAAGATGGTAAGTTTTCTTAAACAAGAGTTTCTTTAGGATGGGAAGTTGATGCTGAGGGTTCAATTTTATGTATGGTGATTTTTCCAGTACTTATTCTTCTCTTCCTTCTATTTCCCAATAATTCATCAATGTGCCTATCTCTTGAAAAATCACCCCAGCTTATATAAGGGTATTTCCTCTGTAGGGTGTGTTTGATTATCAAAGTAATGAGGCAATGCTATGATAAAGAAGACCTTCCTTGTTGTGCCTCCCTACCCATCTTTTTCAAAATATCATTCAAGAAATTGGGCACATTGACATATTTGTTGTTCTTGAGATGATTGAGCAGTTTAAAATGAACATTGTTTAATCTAGATTACCTCCCCTTGCAGGTAAAATACTTGATAGTGTAATTTATAATTTCAGCCCAAAGAGGATTGAGACAATTTATATAATTACCTTGGTGATCATTGAGAAACACATCATCTACATCAACAAATTCTTATCTAGCTACTTCCAGATTTTCTTTCTCAGGGAAAGGTTCACCTTGTGTGGGAAGTCCAGTCACCTCAAACAAAATTTCATCACTAATTCTTACGGATAAACCCTTGAAATTTGCTTCACCATCTCTGAATGTAGCAAAAAATTCTTTAACTGTTGATTCATTAAAATATTGGAATCGAGTTATATATTCTAACTACCGACTGTCACGAAAGTACTGTAGAATTTTATCTTTGGATAAGGAGTTAAGAATATTGTGTCGGTTCATGATGTATCAAGTCTCCACCCTTTTTCAATATGTAGCTTCAATCACACAATTTTGGAGAAATGATGTAAAATTGAATTATGTGGGATTGTTTTGAGTATTCCATTTTTGAACTTTGAGACCAACACACACACAACACAACAAAAGGGAGTGCAATTAATTTATTTGATTACAGGAACATGTGAGGTAAAGTGGTATTACAGAGTGGGATGATGTGTAGTGATGCCTCACAACATAAAAGGGTTGTGGTTTATTAATGCAATTAAAGACATGATATCGTGGCACAAATACTAATTAATAATAATCATACTAATATACTGTGGTAGGAGTGCACTTATCTCGAGGCATATTTATAATGATGATTACACATGCTTTATTTTTTCCCTTGCTACATGCTAGTTTGCTATGATGCTACAAATACTATTATGATGCTGCAAACGTGTGTGTCATTTTTTTATTAGAGGCTCCTTTCTTAAAACAGATAACTCCTAGAGAGGGAATACTGACATGTGGGGGTACCAGTTGTCTTGATCATCACAAACACGTGCAGATATCCCTTATTTCCTTCATGCAATCATGAGTTCTACTAAACATGAAAAAAACACAGAGCTTTACTGAATGCTGCTGCAAGTGAAACATTCAGTATTTGCATTATCTCCCCATGTCAGAAACTATGCACTCTTGCAAACATATACATCAAATCCTACAAAACAGAAATTATAAGAAAATAAAATGTTAGCAGAGTGTTGTTGATCACCAAAAGGGATGATCACAACACTTTTATTCATTTTTGGAATACCAACAAGATGAATATACCAAGGCCATTGAAATATATCAATCCTCTAAAAATTTAGAAGATGATCCAGTAGGTTCAACTTTTGATCTTAATTTTGATGTCCTTATTTCCATATTGTTTTCTCCTCATCTGAAATGTTGCATGAAGGTACTTCTATCAGTTGGCTTTTTCTACAATCTCAAACTATGGAAATTGACCAGCAGCTTGAACCTTACAGGATCTATGGTTATGAGTTTTAAAACTCCCTTGGAAAATATTTTATCAATCTCATTGTTTCACCTGATTCTAGAGCGTTTGTTCAAATGTTGACGAAACAGATAAGGGTAAAGGGCTAGGAGGAATACCTGTTGAGATGCCAGTTGTAAGTTGTTGTACGTGTATGACTTCTGAATCCACAGATGGTCATTAGAGCTTCCTTTTTGCTTGGAGGAACTACCTGAAATGGAAAACAAGACCACCAAATAAAAGTTAAATAGTATATGCAGTGGAATGCCTAGTGTGTGCTAGATCAGGGAAGTGTGATACTTCCTAGACGACTGTCAATCCACTATTTAAAATAAATTAATGCTAATAATAAAAGAAATCCTACTATAGTTAAAATGATTTAGGTATCTCATTCATCTACAATAATTAAATTCGTTCACAATAGGCTAAGCTATGATAGAAACTAAAGGTCAAGGTCTCTGTCAAAGTATTGGGACTGGTTAGGGTAAGGTTTTAGTATGATTTGGGTATTTTATGGAGGTTTCAGGATCTGTTCTTGGTTTTTGGTCAAAACACAGAGACTGACGTCAGTAGGATTGATGTTGGTTTAAGTGAACCAGTGTGGTTGTGGGTAACTCGGTGTTGGTATGGTCGGGGTACAGGAAACTCAATAAAAATTTGGGTGAGGTGACAGATCTATGAGGCTAGATGAAAATGGAAGGGCAATGGCCAAATTCTTATGTGTCTCAGGTATGCACATGAATGATTAAAATCTAGATATGGGAAGTTCAAGGGTGTGGGTGAAGGGATGGTTGAGTTTGCATGGAGGTAAATGGTGGGTAAATGGAAATAGGAGTAGAAAATAATAACAAAAGTAAAAGAATCTATGAAAAATGGCAATGGACAAGCACTGGTTAATAAAACACTTACTATTGTACGAGCTTGATTTCTGGTTGGAAATGGTGGGTGATCAAATGGAAAGAACTCAGTGTGGTGCTAGCACTTCCCCAGATTCTCCCGTGAAAGGAAGTGGCTATGTAGTTGCTTCAGGTGCTAGCTATGAATGCTTTGATGCGTGTACTAATGCTAGTTCTACTTGCATGCAGCTCTGGTTTCATCACTTATTCTTAGAAGATTTTTCCAAGCTCTTAACAATGTTCCAACCAACAAAATAAGGTTGTTTTGGGGGTTAAATGGTAACCGATGGTGGTTCCGTGTTAATCGACAAAGGTTTAGGGTAACTAGCATCAGTTAGGGTGGGATTTTATAGGGTTACTAAACTAGGCAAATCCACTTGATTTTCTGCGATCTCATTCGTTTGGCTTCATGGATTAGAATGGAAGCTTCCTTCTAACATGCGGGAATGTGGTTAGAGGGAATGTAGGCTTTGATTTTTAGGGTTTGGGTAGGTCTTAGTTAGTTATGGCAACTTACTAAGAATAGGTCTTAGGGTGAGGTGGCTAGATGAGGTGTCTAGGTGAGGTGGATATGGGGGGATTATCCTAATTAGGATATTTAAATAATAAATATTGTGAGGATAATGAATTAATTTAATTAAATTAATATTAGAGTGGGGTGAAGGGGGCCATGGTTAGGTAAATGTGTTCAAGGTGTTTATTTGACGAGGGACCAAGGAGAGTGTGACCCAATTTTGGTGTCTACATTTTGCCCCTTTTTGTCATGTAGCTTGTATTGGTAAGTGACGCTGAAAAAAATAAGATGTGGTTGCCCCATGTGTGGGTGAAGGTGATCCCCCTCAAACCAGGAACTGATGAGGCAGAAGGTAGAATCGGTGAGTGGTTTGATAAAAGGTGAATGTGATGAAGAGGAAGGTGGGAAACGGGGGTAAAAAAGGGAAAAAGGTCCACTCGGGTAATCTAGGTAATGGGTCAGGGTCAAAGGTTGTAACTATCAAACACACGCACACATATAAACTGCACCATGGTACCAAGTTGAAGAGCAGGAAAACTCTACATTTTCTAAGGTCGATAGGTTTATCCAAACAAGGTTGAGGTGATTCCGGTATCCAAGGTATAGGATATGGTCAGGAAACACGATGTAGGTCAGGTGTAAGAACGTTTAGGTATGTTCTGGTACACCAAAGGTTGGGTCAGGATAAATGGTCACGATAAGAGGCAAGGTAAGGTCAGTATGTCCATCAACACAGGTAACAGTGCCTCAAGGTATAACGAACACATGAGGTCAAAGGTCACTAGCGATGGTCTAGGTCCAAGTATCTAGGTCACGGCATGGGTAGGGCCGAGGTATGGGTAAAATAATGAGTCCCCGAATGAGGACAAGGTGAGGGGGTAAAGGGTAAGGTCAAGAAGGTCAAGTGGTGTGGCCAAGTGAGGTGAGTGTAGGATAAAAAAGGATTTAGGTCAAAAATTGGGGGTAGGGGGTAGGAAAAAGACTAAGCAGGGAAATCGATGATGGTTTAAGGGAACCGATGCCGGTCAAGCTCAACCGCCCATGGTAAGTTAGGGCACTGGACCGATGTCGGTTATGGTAAATCGACGCCAGTTAGGTTGGGGTTGTTATAAAAAGAGAAAAATCCATGTTTTTTCAATTCATTTGTCTTTTGCAAAAGAGGAGAAAATGATAGAGGAGAGAAAAAAGGGTGAAAAGTGACCAAGGGAGACGAAGGACTGGGTTGGCGAGCTATGTGGTAGGTGATAGTTGGTTGATAGGTAGATCCACAAGCTAGGTTGGATTGGTTTGAGTGGATTGATTGGGTGGAGAGCGAGAGGAATTTGGTGATGGCAGAGGTAGGAGAGGGATCGGGGGGACCACTAGTGCAGTGGCTGGAGGTGCCACCATGCAGACAGTAGTGTGATGAGGTAGGATACAATCCGACTTGTTGTTTTTTTTATTAAATTGAATTAGTGGGTGAAAATGGGTTTTTTATTTTTGGGGGGGGGAAATAAATTTTGAATTATGGGAGGGAAATCAAGTAAAATAGGAAATGGAGGGAGGGGATTGGGTGAAGAAGGGGTGGGGAAGGGTATAAGGGGAATTTGGGTAGGATTGGGTGGGTAGAAGGGAGTAAAAAATAGGGAATTTTGAGGGAAAATGGGGGTTGGGTACCACGGTTTTTGCGGCGACAGTGACCGGCATCGATTAAAGGTTAGCCGACATCAGTGTTAGGGTGCTGGTATCGGTCACGAAGCAGGTGACCGATGCCAGTTGAAGGGGGACTGGGGTCAGTTAGGGGTAACCAGTACTAGTCATAATTGGGGGAAAAAGGGCCAAAAGGTGTCCAAGGTTGGGTGGGTGAGGTAGTTAGGGGTGAGAAAAGTGGTTTTGATGAAAATCATAACATAGGTAAGGGTGGAGTTGTTTAGGGAAAAATGTATAGATGTGTAGGAAAAAGGTAAGGTCGGGGAGAGGGTCAAAATGGAATTAGGTGAGGGGTCAGGGTGTGTGGTTTAATAGGTGAGGTGATATTAGGTTGGGTAGGGTTAGGGTAGGTAGGTCGGTAAGTTAGGGTTGGATTGGGTAAGTAGGTAGGTGTGGGTTGGGTTGGGTAAGTAGGTAGGTGCGGGTTGGGGTGCGTGTAAATAGGTAAGGTGAGAGTGGTTTGGGTAGGGTTAGGCTAGGTAGGTCGGGTTGGTTTGATGTAGAGGATAGGCCCACATTGGTATGGGTTGATGTAGATATGGTCGAGTTTTAATAATGTGCTTGTTTTGTTAGATGTAGGCAAGAGATCAGCTGAAGATGAAAGACAGGGTGCCACCTTTGCTCATGACAGTTCAAGGCGTAGCGACAACCAAGGAGTTGTGGCATGTTAAGGAGGTGGGCCTGATTGGGTTCTGACGCTACCGGCATGTATTTCGGTAGCCAAGTCTGATGGTCACCCTCATTGATAGATGGGACTCGGTGACCAACACGTTCCACCTACCGATGGGTGAGATGACAGTCACCCTGGAGGACATGTTTAGGATCCTATAGTTACCCATATTGGGTACGTAGGTATATTCGATCTCCTTAGAGGCATCTGAGGAGTTGATGCTGATGGTGTTTGGGGAGGGGATGGCAGAGTTGACATTCCATAGCGCCAGTCTGAGCTATGGAGAGATGTACCTAGCCCGTCCAGAGGAGACGAGGCTAGTAGTATTACTAATGGAGGTAGTCTGCTATTTTGCACTACCGGATGCAGAGGGTGGGAGATTCCCATAATCACTGATGGGAGTGCTACATGACATGATGATGGAGACGACCCGATTTTCCTAAGCACCAGCATTCCTGGTACAACTATATAGAGAGATATGGGCATATGATAGGCTTTGCAGATTTAGTATGTGCTACACTTTTATTCTACACTGCTAGGCCTATGAGCACATTGTCTGTGTGCATCTAGTGGGTATGCCCCAAGCAAATGCATTTGATCCAGGTTTTGTGTGGGTGGGGTACAGGCAATGGGTGCATGTTATTGGAGAGTGGTGATCAGATAGGGCTACACATGATGTAGCATACTACCGACGGCTATTGGAGGGATTGTCTGGGGTAGACATTATATGGAGACCGTATGTGGGTTATCCCTCATATAGACAGATGGCTGAGGAGTTAGCTGGCCTTCAGCTACTCAGATGGATAGAGGGGCACCGTGCAGGAGAGCACGAGATGATCCCCATTGATAGGGTTAGACGATAGTTTGGATTACTGCAAGATATACCACCACCCTTCCCACAATATAAGAGGGATGATGTGGAGAGACCACTGCCACTTCCACAGCCGACAGTACCTATTGGGCAGGAGGAGTAGGTTATAGACCGATGGATTGATGATGTCAGCATGACAGATAGGTATAGACAGTGGTGGGAGATCCTAGCTACGAGCAATACCTCCCAGGCCGGGGTAGCTAGATTTAGCCACCATCACTGTGCAGAGAGATGCCCTACAGGGGTAGGTGGTGACCTTGATTACATAGTTGGGGATGGTACAGGGGCAACTAGCAGCATCAGAGGTAGAGGTGGCTGCATTGCATGCGTAGGTGGCCAGTCTATAGGCCCAGATGGCCCAGGGTGGAGATGGAGATGGTGATGATGAGTAGGTGGCCACCCTACAAGTGCAGGTTATAGGTTTGCAGGGCTAGTTGGCCTCTGCACAGGCACAGATTCAGGCACTACAGGATCAGGCACAGGAACATGCATCGGGACAGGGTCCTAGTTCATAGCTAGGGGTAGGAAAGATACAGGGGTTGAGGCCTATGGGGCCACCACAGACCGTACCTATATCCATGTTACGGGATTCTTTAGGGGAGGCTAGATACTATCAGGATCAGTTGATAGCATTCGAGATAGATTTTCTATCCTATGGAGAGTACATGACACAACAAGCCTCTATTGAGAGGACCAGATCCCATAATCACAATGTGGAGAGCACAGGGGGACATCGAGCCCTGAGACATGATCAGGGTGAGGCCACCAGCTCACAGAGGCTAGCTCCAGGTGATGTACCAGTAGGGGGCCGACCACGACCTATGGCTGGTGTTGAGAGTATATCAGGCCACCAACCAGGAGTTGAGGAGGAGACATGCGAGACTGAGATGGAGGATATCTGATAGGATGGTGCTTGATGCACATCCCTCCATTTTGGTCATTTTTGATATATACCAGCCTGCGTGCTGAAGAGAGTGAGGATGTACGAGAGTTTTGTATATTTTTTATCATATACCGGCCTGCATGCCGAAGATGGTGAGGTTGTATATGAGATTTTTGAGAGATTTGATTATATGTATCGGCCTACGTGCCGAAGATATTTATGTATATGGATACACATGATTGGATATTTGTATTTATAGAGATGATGATGATTATGGTCATTATGTGTTTGTGTCGATAACATTTTATTATTATGCATAGATGGATTTTAGGATAGGTATGTTAGGCATGGATTGAGTCAGGTTATAGGCATGGATCGAGTTAGGTTGTAGGCATGGTTGAGTCAGGTGATGGTCTAGTCATGGTTGAGTTAGGTTATAGGCATGGTTGGAGCTAGGTTGTGGTGTTAGGTTGTAGGCATGGATCGAGTCAGGTTGTAGGCATGGATAGAGTCAGGTCATGGTATAGGCATGGATTGAGTTAGGTTATAGGCATGGGGGAGCTAGGTAATTCATTAATGTGTATAATTAATGATGAGATGGACCATGTTTAAGATGTTTTATAATACATGCATGATAATGGGAAAGAAATGGTAGACATAATGAATGGATGTTGGATGATGATAAAGGTGGAAAACAATTTGTTGTTTGTTGGTTTTTAATTTCTAATTATTGATATAAAAAGAAATTTAACAAGGGTAGATCATGATTTAGGAAAATGAAAGGTGAATTGGTTAGGGTTAGAGAGTGGCCGAGCTAACCTCCAAGGGCCCCATGCCCTCGAAGTGCTGCCTACATAGTCCCGGTGAAAAGGGACCTCAGGCCGATGTAGTTCTCCCATAAGCTAGGGAAGAATGTGAGGAGGTAAGAGTATGGGTGGGTATGTTATATGCATGATTGATTCTAGGTCTGTTAGGTATGGGTGAATTTTGGGCACATTGGTAGAGGTGATTTTGAGTGTGGTGGAGGAAGAAGATAGCCCAAAGGTAAGCGTCGAGGACCAAGTCCTATTTAAGGTAATCAATATGTAATG
Organism: Taxus chinensis; assembly: GCA_019776745.2. Classification (NCBI taxonomy): domain Eukaryota; kingdom Viridiplantae; phylum Streptophyta; class Pinopsida; order Cupressales; family Taxaceae; genus Taxus; species Taxus chinensis. Next base: position 508,997,788 of record CM034148.1, on the reverse strand, counting down.
AAGTAGTTTAAAAAGATAAGAGGAGGTAAGCAAGCCACTTGATTGGTTAGGATCATAACGAGTAAGTCATACCTGAGATAGGCTGATGAACATAAGACCCTAAAGACATTGCATGATTGATTATTCTAAAGGTGTAAAGTAGTCGCATGACCACCAAATGTCACGGTTCCATGAGGTCCCTTGAGGTGGTAGGAAATGAGAGTGTGAATGGTGAGAGGGTGAAAAGTGGTTAGCTTTTATATGGTAGTAGGTAGTATGCTCTTTGGGCAAGAGATCCAAGGTCACAATGGGAAAGTCCATGAATAAAAGGCTTTCTGTTTTGAATGATATTTGAGATAGACTGATCGATGCAATAAGTCTATATGGGATGAGGAAATTAACTCCTTAAGGTATTTGTGAAGCTGATCGATGTAGGGAAGCTTTCAGATTCTCTCTCTCTTCTTCTTTTTTTATAAATTTTTTTTTTGATTTACATAGTTTTCCTTCAAGGGAACAGTCTATTTATAGCAGTGATTATAGAGAGAAAGATGTCCTTTTGAGGGAGTCATCTTTTTATTGGAAGTTTGACTCAAGGAGTTGGATCCCATGTGAGGGCTTTTAAGTCATGGACAAGACTAAGGTGAAGAGTAGGATTCTTGTTCAGAAAGCATGGTGAAATGACCATGGGATCTCATCTAAAGGTAGATAAAAAGTATCCATGAGAATCATGCTATGTGCAGCGCTGTGGTACACATAATTAAGAGAAGATAAAAAGTGACAGGTATGCACATGATTCTTATTTAATCATTGGTGATGGCGTAGGAAGTGGATAGCGCTCAAGGGACGAGCATGGAAAGAGGTAGAAGGTGAGGTAGGACTAAAAGTCAACAATAGAATGGTCAAAGATGTAAGGCATTAAGGGGCTCAGGTTCGGGTTTACCCTCGAGTGAAGATAAACGATAAGCACCTGATCCATAAGTATGAGTCATGATGTATGGTCCAAGCCAATTAAGAGAAAATTTACCCTGTTTAATTTTTTCTACTTTGGTTACATGTTGATTTTATTTCAGGACAAGGTCACCAACTTGGAAGGTTCGTGCATGGACACATTTTTCATAGGCACATTTGATACGTTTTTGGTAAAATTACAGATGGTCAAGAGCATTAAGATGACATTCGTCTAGTAAGTCAAGTTGTGCTAAACGGTCCTGATGAAAGTCATCATCATTGAGCATGTCATGGAGAGAAATGTGAAGTGAGGGAATCTAGATTTTAAGAGGTAGAACAACCTTTGTATCGTAGACCAGGGAAAAAGGTGTGGCGGTAGTGGAAGTGTGAATACTAGTGCAGTATGCCCACAAGGTGAAAGGAATGTGTGTATACTAGTCCTTCCCAATATCATTAACCACTTTCATGAGAATTTTTTTCATGGTTTTGTTGGTGGATTCAGCTTAGCCATTGGTTTTTGGGTAATAAGGTGACGAGAAACTTAGCTAAATGCGAAAGGTGTCACAAAGTTTTTACAGGGTTTTATTTTTGAATTTTTTGCCACTATCAGTGATGAGGTGATGTGGGACACCAAAGCGACAGATGATGTGATGATTGATAAACTCACATATTTTCTTGGCTTTCATGGAAATGAGAGGTATGGCTTCAACCCATTTTGTGTAGTATTTGGTAGTGGTGATGATCCATTGATGTCGTTGGGAAGAATGGGGATTGATCTCTTCGACAAGATCCAAACCCCATTGAGAGAAGGGCCAAAGGTCACGTGCGACATGTAAGGCATGACTGGGTGTATGATGAAGGTTGGCATGTTGTTGGCATTTTACACAATGCTTGACGTAGTCACAACAATCATGGTTGAGGGTCAGCTAGTAATAGCCTAGGTAAAGAATACGTTTAGCAACATCGCGGCCACTTAAGTGACCTCCACATATGCCATCATGGACCTCCTTAATGGTATAAGGAATTTTGGAACTCGTAAGGCACTGTAAGAGAATGCCATCGGAGTCACATTTGTAGAGGAGGCCACCCATGATGACGTAATGAGAGACCTTTTTAAGAAAGGCCCTTTGTCCATTACGAGTGAGGTCAGGAGGTAAGATGGAATGGGAAAGGTAGTCTGAGTATTGTTTATACCAAAGGTCACTCAAGTTAGGGGTAGCGGTTCCAATGGAGTAAACCTTGTGAGGTAAATAAGAGGGTGATTGGAGTCTTTGTATGGTGACAAATATTTTAGAATCAGTAGGTGAAGTGGGGATTTGAGAAGCCAAGTAGGCCATGGTATCTTCAAATTTGTTGGTTGAACGTGGGATGGTTCGAAGGGTGTAGCAGTCAAAGGTGGTCAAAAGTTTGTCTACGTGATGTTTATACTTTTGAATTGTCTCATTACGACATTGGTATATACCATTGACTTAGTTTATGACCAATTGGGAATCACTGAAGATGTTTATGGCTTTGACATCCAAGGCATATGCAACTTGGAAACCTAATACGAGCACTTCGTATTCAGAAATATTGTTTGCAAAATTAAAATCTAGTTTTTATAGACAACGACATGGGCTCACCATTAAGCAGAATGAGGATAACGCCTACCCCACCCCCACACTGACACTTAGAACCGTAGAAGAAGAGTGTCATTTGGTATGCGGGCTCATCTAAGGAAAGGGAAGCAATTGACTCATCTGGAAAGTCAAAATTAGAAGGTTGATCCCCAAAAATAGGTGCATTGGCCAATTGGTCGGAGATGGCTTGGCACTTGATGGAATTTTGGTGGATAAATTTGAGGTCGAGGTCAGCCAAAAGCATGAGCCAGCGTGTATAACGTTGATTTTGGTAAGGTTTGGCATACATGAAGTGTAAGGGGTTGGTGTTGGTCACAACATAGGTTTTGTGGTTAAGTAGATAGTGGCGGAGTTTGGTGGCAACAAAAACTAAGGCTAAGAAAAGTTTTTTTGCATGGGTATATCAGGTTTTGTAGTTCTAAAAGAGTATGGCTTATGTAATAAACCGCCTGCTCCCTGTGTTGTTCATCGCGATGAGCAAGCATGGCCCCCAAGGAGTGATCAGTAGCTGAGATGTATAGGTAGAAGGGTTGATCGTATTTAGGTGGAATGAGTACAGGTGGTTGGAGAAGGTATTGTTTTAAGGCCTCAAAAGCTTTGTGGCAGTCATTATCCCATTTAAAAGAGACATCCTTCTTGAGAAGATGATGAAATGGTTGACACTGATCAGACAATTGTGAAATGAAATCGGTGAATAGACTGCAACTTTCCCTACAGCTACGGAGTTGCCTAAGATTAGTGGGCAGAGGCATTTCAAGAATGGCCTTGACTTTAGCAGGGTCAACCTCTATACCATGTAAGGAAATGATAAATCCCAGGAGCTTTCATGAGAGAACTACGAAGACACACTTCTTGGGCTAAAGGGGAACGTCAATATTTAATAAGGTACTCAAATATGGTTTTTAGGATGACGAGGTGCTCGGAGCAGCATTTAGATTTGTCCAAGAGACCATCCACGTAATCCTCTAACATACGATGCATGATGTCATGGAATATACAAGTCATAGCTCCGCTGATAGGTGGCCCCAACATTTTTAAAGCCAAAAGGCATGACTCGATAGCAGAAGGTTCCCCAAGGGGTGATGAATGTGGTTTTGTGTTGATCCTCTAGGGCAAGCAGGATTTGGTTATAACCTGAGAAGCCATCCATGAGTGATAGCATCTCGTGACCAGTGGTAAGGTTAACTAGTTGGTCAATGCCAAGTAGAGGGAATTCATCTTTTGGGAAAGCTAGGTTGAGGTCACAGAAATCTGTGTAAATGTGAAGTCCCCCTATCGACTTAGTGACAGGGGAAATGTTAGAAATCCAATGAGGATAATCAATGGGTAAGATGAAGGAAACTGAAAGGAGGCACTGAAGCTCCTCTTTAACCAGAAGAGTAATGCAAGGGTGCATTTTCCTTAGTTTTTGTTTTATGGGTTTGGCATCGGGAATGGTTATGATATTGTGTACCACTATAGTGGGGTCAATACCAAGCATATCTACATAAGACCAAGTGAAAACGTGGTTATGGTTTTTGAGAAAAGAAGTGATGTCTTCCTGTTCAACAACATCTAAAGATTGTCCTATCTTTAGAATGTGCGGGTTGTCCTGAGTGTGAATGTTGATTTCGATAGTTGATTCATTCAACATGGTTTGCGTCTCAAAGGGTAATGACTGATGAATATATGAGTCTTATGCACCAAGGTAGGTGAGTATAGATTCATCATCCTAACATTGAACGATGTTAATCGAAAGTGTATCATCATCGATCATTTCAGGATACAGGAAGGGAAGAGAGGAAGGAGCCTTGCCCTCACGTTGATAAGTCAGAGGCCCCAAGGAGATGGTGTTTATGAAATTTTTTTTAGGAGGAATGGATTCTGGATTGATTGACCCCATCAGAAAAGGTGGTGAAGAAGATGGAGCAGGTGAAGACAATGGAGAAGGGCTAATGTCCTCAATGAGTTCAATTCATGCCTTCTTGGTAGGTGGTTCCGTAAAGCTGATACCACTACAATCATTATGTTTGTGGGTAGTACATGGAATAATAGTATGGCGGACTTGCTCATAAAATCCAAAATCAAAACCCTTCCATGCACATCGGTGCAGGAATGTGTGGGCGAAACGATGATTGGTGAGTGATTGGAGGTCAGCAGAAAATGGACGGGTTTGTGACGGTGGTTTAGGTGTGTAAGTGGTAGTATCAAGTCCCCCATAGGTGAGATTGGTACGAAGGTAGGGAGGACCATAAAGGAGGTGCTATCCTATATGGTGATCATAACGAGGGTGTTGGTGAAGACTTCTGTACTCTTGTGGAGTAAGGAATGTGTTAACACTATATAGGCGATACTCCCCCAGAGTGAGGCGTTGAAGAATTCCTTCCAAGGGATCAATGGTTGGTATGTGGGTAATTGGAATAGATGATGTGTCAGAGGATAGATTGGAGGTGGAGCTAATGGATTGGGAGGCCGATGGTTTGGCTATGGAGGTTGTGGCAGCAGTGGGAATGGAGGATGTAGGTGCGATTGAAGTAGTGGCTACATTAGTGGATGGAGGTATAGGTGAAGAGGTAGTGGTCATGGAGGTAGACACCTGAATGGGTATAAGCACATCATTGGGTCAGTAAAGCATGTTGTAAGTTTTGAAAGGTGATTTATCAGCCATAATGGTATAGGTGTGTCCTTTATGCTCAAACTTTACACAACGATGTAAAGTGGAAGAAACACTACCCATAACACGAATCTAGGGTCTACCCAGAAATAGGTTATATTGAAATTCCCCCTCCAAGACATAAAAAAATATGGAATAGTGCAGGGGACCACATGAACATAGAGGATGATGGTGCCAAGTGTAGAGGTAATATCACCATTAAATGAACGCAACATGACAAGATGTTTATGCATGTAATTGTTAGGTATGTGCATTTGAGCGAACACAAGGGAGGAAATGATATTAATGCTAGCACCCCCATCGATGATAACACGTTGTACACGTATATCATCGATGTGGATAGAGATGAAGAGAGCTGAGTCTGGGTCATCAGTTTGGTGTGGTGCGATCTCTTCCTCTTAGAAGCTAAGGGAGGCTACTTAGTGAGTAGGTGGAGATGTGGATAAAGGTGGTAATTTGGTGAGAGAGGCTACATGATGGGGTGTAGTAATGGAGGCTACAGGTGTAGGGTCATTGGGTAAAACCTCAATAGATTGCAAGACCTCTATGAGAGCTTGACGATGGGATTTTGAGGTTTGGATGAGGTCATACAGAGACATTTTGAGGGGGGATTGGTGTAATTGTTTGAGTATGGCACAATGTGTGACTCCGTTAGAAATAGGATATGTGGGGTCACAGATAGTGATTTTAGGTATACATACAAATGGTATGTTGGGTATAGGGTGGGTCAACGGGTCGGTTTCCTTTTCCTTGCCTTTATCTTTCTGGGCACGGGTAGCATCGTGGATCATATTGATTTGAGGTGGGGAGGTAGGTGAGCCATGAAAAGTATAGAGACAAGAAGGGAAAAAGCCAAATGGTGGGAAGGAACCTTATGAGATGAGTTGAGCACAATGACATTTGTGTGGAGGTTTGACGAGTTCTTTGATGTGAACCATGTTAATTTCAAATCTCGGAGGTGGCTCTAGGAGTTGTGGGGGTGAAGGTCTAGGTCGTTGAGTAGGCAGTGAGGGAAGAGCTGTGGGAATGGGTGTTGGTGAAATGGAGTCCTCATTGAGAAGGTCATCATCGTCAAAGTTTTTTGCGGGAGGACATAAATAGATAAGAAATTTTTTTAAAGCTTTGTAGTTCTCCACATTGTGCCCTGGTACATGATGGTAGGCACAAATTTTGGTGTCATCAAACCCTTTTGATTTGGGTTTGAGAGGGTCATAAGGTCTGAGCGGCGGTAATGTGATGACAAAAATCTCAAGGAGGTTAGTTAAGATTTTGGCATAGGATCCCGCTAGTGGATCACAATGAGAAGTGAAAGTGGGTTTGGGTATAGGTGTGGCATACTGTAGAGGAAGGGTCTTTGTATGAAGGGGAGTGGGTCGAGCTATGGTTTTAGGTGTTGGTGTGATCTTGGGTGTTGGTCAAGTTTGCTTGGGTAGGGGTATGGTAGATGAATTGGTAGGAGAGTGTGTGGTTGTTATTGACTACCTTATTGGAGGGTAGTGGATTTTTGTCTTTATGTTGCACCTTCTTGGGTAAAGGTGATATAGGCACATGAGCTCTAGAGGGAAAGGTGAATGGCGGAAGGGGGCATGTCACCCACAAGGATAATGGAGGTGCTGTGAAGGCAGCTGGCATGGGTTGTGAATGAGGCATGAGGGAAAGAGACTGAAATGTTAGGGGTAATGCAGAAGCTATCAATGGTATTGGATGTATGAGTGGTAAAGATGCTACAGGTGCGAGCGTAAGTTGTGTTGGATGCTTGGGTATGGTAGAGGTCTGCAAGGGAAGAATGGTTTTCTACATTTTTAGTTTACTGACGGGTGGAGGTTTCGTAACCTGGCTGGAAGGGTGAGGTCCTAAGATGGATGGAAAGGGTGAAGGTGATGAAGGTGTGATCACTGAGGTTGGAATTTAAGATCTATGGGATTGGTTCTTCTATTTGGGTGTCAGATTAGGTTTGGCATTGGCTTTGGAGGATGTAGATAAATCTAATTTGATGGGTGAATGAGTAAGGATGGCAGTTGGGATAACCCCTAAGGTAGTACTAGGTTTAGGTGAGGAAGAGGATGTAGGTGTGGGTTTGGATTTAGATGCATGTTTGGTTATGGGTAGAGGTGTGAGTTGAGTCATGAGGGGTATTGTGGTGGAATTTGTGATAGTTGTAGTTGTGTTTGGTTCGATTGGCTGAAATATTTTTGGGTAGATAGTGGAAGTGTCAGCAAGTGACATCTGCATTTGTGTTGAGACAGGAAGCAAAAGACACCCCCAAAGTCTATCCACATAATCTAGGTGATTGGATAGGCATGAAAAAGGCACTGTTGTAGGAGAGATTGATGAGGATCTAATGGAAATTCCCATAAAATGTGTCTTAGAGATGGGGAATTTTCTATCTTTGGCTTCTGTGGGTAAGAGAGCCGAAAGTAAGTCTGCAGGATCTTGGGTAGTTAATGGAGAATGGTCACCTAGAGGCAAAGGTATTTCTACTAGATCCTTGATAGGTGGAGGAGAAAATGGGTGCTCCTCTATGGGTAGAGGAGATAATGGGTGGTCCTCTATGGGTGGAGAAGATAAAAAAGCCTCTTCCATGGGTCAGAGATGTACTGCGGGTGAAGGATCTCTAGGTGGAGAAGCAAAAGGTGAAATGATCCCAATGTTAATAGGAGGCTCCTTCACAAGTGAGGGAGAGGACGAAGGGTGTTCCTCTATGGGTGGAGGAATAGGTGAGGTGGGTTCAAGTCTAGGTGGAAGAATAGGTGATGTGGGTTCAAGTATAGGTGGAGGACTTTGTGCTAAGATTTCCTCGATGGAAGGAATATGAGGTAATTGGGAAGCAACAGATGTATCGCTTAAAATAGCATGGATGTCGTGGGTATGGCTATCATGAGTTGAGGTCTCTCTAGTTTGATTGGAAGAAGGGGCATGCTTAGGAAAGCATTTCTTGAAGATGTGTAGGTTTTGATTGGCAGGTGCATTGGAATTATCCAAGGTTAACTCACCTTTCTCGAGCATTTCTTGGACAATGTTTTTGAAAGTGATGTAATTTCCATCACTATGATCCTTTACTCGATGATAGTTGCAGAATTCGTGCTCTTTATACCATGTGGGTGTGGGGCTAGCGGGGTCAAAACCAGTGTGTGGTTTTATGGGAGGAAGGGTGATGGCCCCAGCTTTAATGAGATTTTCTAAGACATAAGAATAAGGTTCCCCAATTAGGCTGTATTTTTGTTTTTCCCATCTGAATTGAAAATTCGGGACATGAGAAAGATTAGATGAAGGGCTAGCCTAATTTGATGGATGAGTTGGGCAAGCCTTAAGTACCACTGCATTAGCAGTTACCTTGGCTTTTGAATAATTGTTCTGTGGTTTTGAAGCAGAAGACGTATCATTTGGTTTGAATGCTGAATTATTATTGCGTAGTTGGATTTTCTTCTCTTCAATGGCTCGAATCTCTAGCTTTCATGTCATGGTGAATGCCTCATCGAAGGTTCAGAAAGTCTAGACCTATAGGGTCTACGAGATATGTCTAGCACAAGCCCACGTGAAGATTTTGATGAGTTTGGTTTGTGGTAGTTGGAATGTGAGTTGATTGATTAGGCTACACCAACGCGCAAAAAAATATGCGATAGATTCATCATCATATTGATGTGTAGAGTAGAGGTCAGTCATGGTAAATTTCTTAACGACATTGATGGAAAAGTGATCCAAGAAGGCTTGGGCTACCTAAGTGAATGAGAAGATAGAATGTATAGGTAACCAACTATACCAATCTAATGCAGACCTAGTCAGAGACATGGGAAAGGTCCTCAGAAGAAAAGCATCATCATGGGAGATCAGATAACACCTGTGTCTAAAAGACCAAAAATGCTGTTGTGGGTCTTATTTTCTATTGAAATGGTTAAATTTAGGCATTTCCCAGTGTATGGGATATGGAAGGGTGGATGGGCTCATTACAAATATTATTGTAGGTGAGAGAGTTGCATGTGCCATAAACTGATGCCTCCAATGTATGCATCTTGTCCATCATTAACTTGATTAGGTCGTTAGTAGGTTGTGATTGCTGGGTACCTTCTATAGCATAATGATGTTGGTGTTGGACATATGATGGGGGTGGCATTCTTGTATATGGTGTTGTATAGGTAGATTGAGAAGGAGGAAGTGAAATAGGGGGTACATACCCAAAATGAATGATAGATGAAACAAGAGGATGCTGATAGTACGTATATGGAGGTGGAAGGTTCATGGTGACCTTAGTGGTAATGGGGGCTAAAGATTGTGGAATAGAAAGGACAGCATTTTGAAAATGGGTAGGGGTCACCGACACTAGGGGTGGTTGTTTAGCTACAGGTACTCATGAAAAAATAGGTGAGGATGAGGTTATGTTCTGGGTGATTGACCAAGGTATAGTGGATGTAGCGGGTGCAACAGAAGTGGTAGATGCAACGGTCATAATAGGTATGGGGCCTAGCTAAGAAATGACTGGGGGTAAGGCAGGTGCAGGTAACATGGAGCCAGACGAGGTTAGAGAAGAAGTAGGAGCAAGTTTCAGGGGAATAGATATGAGCATGCCGTATATCAACTGACTCGAGGCATCTCGAGTGGATGAGTGGGAAAGGTAAAACTGCAAGGCGGTAGGGTTTTGGTCAAGGAGTCATGTGAACTCCTCATCTCTGGTAGTGATAGTGATAGGTTGGATAAGACCCATGGCTGGTGATAAAATGGATGGTGGTGAATGATTAGGTGGGAGTGGTTGAAAACTATCATGAAATACGAGTGTGCTTGCTTTGCTTTGGGTTAGCATCATGTGCACCAGTACCGATCCGGTAGGCAAGACTGCTTCTCTGTAAATGACATCGAAATACAACAGTAGGAGACAGGTGAATAGGTGGTGGTAAAAAATGGATTAGGGTTACCAAATGTTGGTTGGAAAAATGAAACAGGACTAACCAATGCCAGTTAGAGTAAATCTGATGCCAATTAGAGGTAACTGCTACCGGTCACTGTGAGAAAATGGAAAGTGAGTGAAAAGTAAGGATATAAGGTCAATATCTTATGCCAGGTATGCCAGAATCTGATGAGTTTTACCAATGTCAATGAAAATGATAGCAATAATAAGGGCTGTGAAAAGTGGAAGAAGATGAATAAATAACAAGGAGTAAGATGAATAAATGTGTCCTTTTAGGTAGGTTAACCAAAAGGACTTGAGAACCAACATCAAGTTGGGTGATAATCTGACGACGGTCAGGAGGGTAACCAACGAAGATCATGCTGGACCAACACCGGTCACTGTGAAATTGAAACAGTGATGACAGAAAATGGTGGTTGTGAATTAAAATCTGAATGTGTAATCAGACCCAAAATTCTAAGAATGATGAGAATATGGTTCTAGGCACATTCAGGTGAAGCCAGAATACACCAGTTCTCATGAGGAGCATGAAAGGATGAACATAAGAAAAATGAGGAACGTGATCTCTCACCTCAAAATGCAAGCCAAGCAGAAACTCTAAGAAAAATGAGATGCTAGGAGTGCCTTTTCTATTATGTTAATGTACCAAACTTATACTATTTAAGGACCCTAACACATGAACTCCAATAAAATAGAATTTTTTTGATGAGGATAAGATTCCTACAAAGAAGGAGATCTAAAAGGTGAGGTTTCAGCCGTATGTTATGGTAAGACGGGCGCACACGAGCTTCACTCTGAATAGATCCGTGTATCCTCGACAAAGCAGTGATGCTGGAGAGTAAAAGACCAATCCTTAAAAGATATTTAGGTGTGATCATTGACCGAGAAGTGGGTCCTAGGAAGCGATTTGTTGTCCTAAGAATATGTATTTATTTGACGTTTGTGCAATTTGGTAAAGAAGCATACATGATAGAAGATGTAAGTAGAGAGATAGTTCTTTTTATTGCACTCATTTGTCAGACCATCTAAACGGGGCATGACTTCAAGCATATAGGTTGCCCTCAATTACATGTGAGCTAATGCGATAAATGCAGAATTTGCAATGTTACTTGTGTCCTTTAAGCCCAAATCTGAAGTGTGAAGTCGGCGTCAACTGACAAAAATAGATGAAGACTGAAGTGGTCGATTCGTCGATTCAGACTAAATACAGAAAACAACTGAATAAGATCGGCGTCGATTTTTAATTGATCGACCAAAAAAGGACTGTCCTTTAAGATTCGGGAATTAGAAAGATGAAGGTGGGTCTACTGGATGTGCCGAAAATTAATGTGTTGACACTCAGAAGGGAAACAAAGTCACACAGACTGATAGATGGTGGTCTAGCGAATAAATAAAATGAAAGGAACCCTAGAGTAACGGTGCTCCTCTCAGGCATTGCAAAAATGTATCACCTGATTCTTAGAGCGTTTCTTTGATAGTATTGATGCAAAGAAGATATAGGGTAACGGGCGTAGGAGGAATACCTGTTGAAATGTCTCACTCTCTGTTCGTGCGTAAGTGCTTCCTTTTTTCGTATGAATTCTGAATCCACAGCTGAATCGTGAGAGATCTCCTTTTCGGTCCCTAGGATTGAGTTCTGGACCTGCTAATGGATAAGCAAGACGCACAAGATAGAATTAAACAATATCGTGCAGTGAACTACCTATGCGTCGGTGCTAGATCGCGGAATAGACTTCCGAGATGGCCAAAATGAGCGATTTCAAGAAAGATAATATTTATCCCGAATACGGGAAATATCCCGCTTAGGGAAGAGGAAAAATAGATGTTAGGTACATAGATAGAATAAATTTGGGGTAGATAAGTGATTAAGATGCATGGGAAGAAGCGTAATCAAAGGGCATTTAATATTTAATCACTCATGGGTAAGATGTGATGGGGTGAATTAAATTTGGAATAAGTGATTAAATCACAAATTGGATAATATCCCAAGGGGATAGTTGGTGACGTAAAACATGCCCCAGGTTACCTAAGCAAGTAAATGGATGAGAGGGACACTAAATTGAGTAACCAATTTTAAGTGTCTACATTTTGCCCCTTTTTGTCAAGTAACTTGCGATAAGCAAGGTTATGAGACAAAAACAAAGGGATGGAAGAAGGGAAGAATTTGTGATGATGTGATCCCCCTCAAACTAGGGATGGGATGGATGATAGAACAGATGATCCCAAGTTTGAAAAAGGTAGATGAAAAATGCAAGGTGCCCCAGTCGGATGCCTAGAGTAGATCTGATCAATGATGACGCATAAAAATAAATAAAAGGCAGCAACCTAAGGAACTCACATTGGTAGGGCAAACTAGCCGGTCTCCTCATGAGACGACGTTAGTGCCTACAGACCCATGAGGGTAAGGAGAACTGCAAAAATAGTTAGCATCTAAAGAGAGACACATTGGTAGGGACAACTAGACGGTCTACAAAGCAGATGACGTTAGTGCCTACAGACTCGTTTAACTCTAAGCTGCCAGAAAAGTACGAGTGTCCCACGCAAAGGGAACAAACCCGAAATAGACAAGGATCATCTAACATAAATGTGCCAAAAGGTAAAATTCAGCACACAACAATGATCAGATAGATAAGTAAGCCAATTTTTGCATCAACACTATGGAAAACAGATATAGAAAATCGGCGGTCGACCAAACTAATCGGCGACGACTAGAACAAACGGCGTCGACCCAAAAAAATCGGCACCGACCAATCCAGGCACATATAAATATGCGAACGGAAAACGTAAATGATTTATTTTCAACGTGACGATTGATTCAGAGAGAGACAGATTTGTGATTTGAGCATCATGGAAGCCTCTGGGAGCGGTCAGAAGCGGCAGGAGGACACGACCTGGGGTAAGTGGTCATTCTTGAACCCACTTTTCTTAATTTATTTATTTTTTGTTTGATTTTTTCTTGCATGGGAGGCCGGGGGGTCCGGTTTATGTCTGGCCAGGCAGTCGGGTGCCGATTGGTTTAATCGGCGTCGATTGGTTTTGGATCGACGTCGATTGGTATTAATCGGCGCCGACTAAAATGAACGACGCCGATTTTACCAAATCGACGCCGATTGAAAGATATTCATTTTTTTTTATGGTTTTGGAAGATGTGATTTGGGGAAATAAGAGACTAATTATGTTTTTGATGTCGTGGATGCAGGCACGAGAGGCTCTTCATATGAGGGATGCCATTCCTGAGTTATTGGAGACTATTCTCCCTGATGTGACAGATGCAGACTGGCAACATTTAGAGCTAGCCGGGCTCAGGGGTTTCTGATATTATAGACGAGTGCCACGAGATGTGGAGCTCATGCGGGCATTAGTGCGACGGTGGGACAGCCACACGTGCACTTTTTGGTTCAGGACGGGTGAGATGACTAATCACCCATGAGGATATATTCAGGATCCTGAGATTACCGATTGCTGGGGACCCGATTGAGATCACACCTCGTAGGAGCAGCAGCAGAGGGCCCTAGGTCGGTTAATGATACAGAGGTAGGGCAGACGATGCTGAGATAGTATCTGGGGTAGTGAGGATAGCCTCACAGTACAGGCAGGATAGCCCTCGGAGCAGGTGGATAGCCTTGATTCAGATGGCGATATCCTATTTTGCCCTGCCAGTTACTCAGGATGGTGGGAGATTCCCATTGTTACTATTAGACTGTGTGTGTGACATCTTGCAGTACAGACACGTTTTTACCTTCGCCGATGCCCTGATAGCTTAGATTTACCATGAGCTATGGATGTACACCACTGGCCGGAGGACAGGGATTGACGTCAGTTTTGTGCTCCATTGCTGGGCATATGAGCACATAGCGGTGATCAGGCCATCCGGGCTTCCTTGGATGCCAGCCGCAGTGGGAGGCATTGATTATGGATTTCGGAGATGGGGGGTTGACATGGCCGTAGGGGATACAGGTAGATCAGCTGAGTGGTACTCTGAGCGTTTCAGGACGCTGACACTAGATCAGGTTATCTTGAGGCCGTATCGGGCATTTCCGACATGGGCTGGTCAGGATGCCCACTTGGGTAGCACTGAGACGGAGCATGGGTGGTCAGGGGCCGGAGGCTAGATATGTGGGAGTGGGGTCCCATTCATGCGGATATTGAGGCAGTTCGGCCTAGTACAGACAGTGCCGGCCACCTACACGCCATATAGGCGGGATAGCAGAGAGACGGATTTGCTTTTATTTTGATCCCGGTAGACCCATTGAGAGAGGTGCCCCACCCTCCACAGACAGTGATGATGACGCGGGGGGGTGGATGAGGGCTACGTAGCATGGTACGACACAGAGCTTCCATGACATCTCCCGCCCTCTATAGATGCTGATGAGGAGGACATAGTTGCTACGCTGGACAGATTAGAGGGAGAGCATGCCACCCTTACATAGACACATCAGGTAGCTTTGGAGGAGATCAGGGCTTTGACGGAGGAGAGGGATGCCCTGATTGTGGAGAGAGACACCACTCGCCAGGTGCGAGACATAGCGATCCAGCAGAGGGATCGCTACCTTCGGCATAGGGAGGCCCTCAGGGCCAAATATGGAGAGACCGGTGCCACATCAGAGTCTGGTACATAGGGCACGACCCTAGGAGGGGCACCACCAGCAGCACCAGCAGCCCCAACAGCACCAGCAGCATCGTTACGAGCACCGGGTACTGTGAGCTTGAGCATGTACCAGTCTCTCCTCGCTGAGGTGAGATACTACGAGGATGCCCTAGCGTAGCATGCCCCAGATGTGCCTCGATACGGGGTGAGGAGGAGAGCAGCGACCGCTACAAACGAGCGGAGCCTCAGGCGGAGGGAGCACTGGGAGATATCGAGGTGGGCCGAGACCTCCAGCAGCAGGTGCATCGAGCTCGATAGGCGGCGGTCAGGAGAGACAGCCAGGTGCAGAGGAGGGTGGAGGGGATAGTGTCCTCCATGCTTCAGATTTTACTATATAGAGATTTGATAGATTTTGTATCTGTATAGTGATGTAGCCTCGATTGGAAGGCATTGTTTAGATGGCTTGATTGAAAGCCACCCATTTTTGTACAGACACATATGTATATATAGATTCATTATTTGTCATATAATTGTACTCATGCTTTTAATTTTGGATATACATGGATAGATGGATATAGATATAGACTGATAGAGGATAAAATAGATGTGATTGGATAGGTATAGACTGATAGATGATAGAAATAGATGTGATTAGATAGATTGATATGTGGATAAAATAGATGTGATTGGATAGATATAGACTGATAGATGATAGAAAATATATGTGATGTGGATATAACTTTGATAGATGGATGTGATGTAACTTGGATGTACATGTGTTTGATGTTTGGATTAGATATGGATAGATATAATGTACCTTGGATGTACATTTTGGTGGATAGATTGATGGATGTGATTGATGTATAGATTAGATATAATGTACCTTAGATGTACATATTTTAAATATTTTGATGGATAGATAGATAGATGTGTTTGATGTATAGATAGATGTAATTTTAATGAGAAATGAATAAAGATAGATGTTTTGATAGATAAGAGGAATTTTGATAGAAGATAAATTGTGATTGAATTAACATGTGAAATTTCAATTTAACAGGATGCAAGAGCCAAAGATGTAAATGGAAACAACCGTGACTTAGAAGAGAAGACACTCGGAAAAGAAGGGAAATGATAAGCCGGACTTCCAACCGACCATAGATAAAATCCAGATAAGAAACCGAAAGACCAAGCATACAAGGCCCTATATAAGATTAAAATAAACCTGACACTAACTAGTCGCAAACCAGATCTAGGATAGAAATGGAAAGAAAAGTAAGTATCTTGTCGGAATTTACAAGGGACAGGATACATGTCCATGATAGGAAAATAGGATTCTCCATATGATCGACAAAAGGTCTTAAATCTTAGCTTCATGACTTTGACAGAAAAGTAAACTGATCAATGCGGGAAGTTTGCTTGATATGGAAAGACTGATCGATGCGAGAAGTCTTTCAGTGATGCTAAAAAGTGTATAAACTGACTGGAAGGCTGATTGATTACAAGAAGCCTTGAATATTTCTCTGAGAAACAGCCGTCCTTCAAGGGAGCGGTCTGTATTTTGAATTTTAATGATAGCCATCCTTCGAGGGTATGGTCTATTTTCTTTTTGATTCACTTGATAATGTATGGATAGCTGTCCTTCAAGGGATCAGTCTATCTTTTGGATAGCATCTTTTTTTTTTTTTTTGAAACTTTTTGAAAGAAGCTGAGTTTAGACCTAGATAGATCAGATGGAGGGGAAGAGAACAAAGAAGAACATGCACTCATGCCCCGAGTAGATCCGATTAAGATAAGTACTTGGGACAGATGAAGTGGTGATTAAGGTATTCCTACCATGAGGAGGAACATATCCAAAAGAAACGTGTAATGAGTAGAGCCGCGATACTCATATTTAAGGTAAACGAGGCAATAGGCGGAGAACCACACAATTTCGAATCACCACGAAAGTAGATGACTGGTTATTTAGGACAGATGAAAGATCTGTGTTACGACTAGATTTGTGTAAGATAGATTTTAACAGTAGAAGGGCCGTAGATGCAAGGCATTAAGAGGTTTCGCCTCAGGTATACCATCCATGGAAGATAAACAATAAGCCCCAGACCCATATTTATGAGTGATAATGTAGGGGCCCATCCAGTTGGGAGCAAAATTACCACGTTGACTTCTTTCGAGTGTAGTGACATTTTGATTTTCTTTAAGAACAAGATCACCAATTTTGAAGTCACGGTGCTGCGAATGCTTGTTATAAGCACGTTTGACACGCTCAAGATAGACTTGATGATGCTCAAGAGCGTTGAGACGCCGCTCATCTAATAATTCAAGTTGTGCTAGACGATTTTGACGATAATCCTCATCGGAGACAAATTATCTGAGAGAAACACGGAGAGATGGGATTTGGACTTCCAAAGGAAGGACAACCTCAGACCCATAGACGAGAGAGAAAGGAGTAGCACCAGTAGGAGTACGAATGCTAGTCCGATAAGCCCAGAGAGCAAAAGGGATATGTAAATGCCAATCCCTACCAGCTCGACTAGTTACCTTTGCGAGGATATTACGCAAAGTTTTATTGGATGCTTCAGCCTGACCATTAGCTTGAGGATAGTATGGAGAAGAAAAACTGAGTTTGATATTGAAAGTGTTGCAGAGATTCTGCAAATCAGTGTTCTTGAAAGACTTACCATTATCTGTGATTAGCTTATGTGGAACGCCAAAGCGACAAATGATGTGTTGATAGATGAAATCAACTATGGGTTTAGCCTTTGTTGAAGAAAGAGGGATAGCTTCTACCCACTTAGTAAAGTACTCAGTGGTAGTAATGATAGAATGATGACGCTGTGAAGAACGGGGATTGATGAGACCAATAAGATCAAGACCCCACTGCGAAAAAGGCCACAAATCCGCCGCAGGTTGCAAAGCCTGACTAGGGATGTGCGTGAGATTGGAATGTTGCTGACACTTGACGCACTTCTTAGTGTATTCACAACAATCTCGATTAAGAGAAGGCCAATAATACCCCAAACGTAAAATGCGCTTAGCTACAGCTAAACCACTAAAATGTCCACCACAGATACCGTCATGGACCTCCTGGATGGCTTTAGATGATTCATGGGTTTTGAGGCATCGAAGCAAAATACCATCAAAGCCGCGTTTGTAAAGAATCCCGCCTAGGATAGTATAGCGATTGGTGCGTTGGACAAAAGACCTTCTACCATTGGAAGTCAGATCTGGAGGAAGGATCGAATGAGATAGATAATCAACAATCTGTTGATACCACTCATCCTGGGTATGGGTTGTGACAGCATTGATTGAAGTTAGTTGCCCAAGATAAGATGGTTGATCTAATCGTTGCACAGCCACATAAAGACGCGAGTCTTCGGTAAAAGGCGGGATAAGTGAGGCTAATGAGGCCATGGTATCCGCGAATCGATTTGCAGTGCGAGGAATGGCTTGGATGGTGAACTTATCAAAAGATTGGAGTTGAGCAAGAACGATGTCACGATATTTTTGAAGGATATCATTCTTGCATTGATAGACACCCGTGACCTGATTAACGATGAGTTCAGAATCACCGAAGATGTCAATATGACGAGCACCGAGATTAATGGCATTTTGAAGACCTAAGACAAGAGCTTCATACTCAGCCACATTATTGGTGCACTCAAAGTTTAATTTGTGTGCAACTGGGATAGGCGTACCCCAAGGAGGAATCATCACGAAACCCGCACCTCCCCCTTGCTGGCATTTGGATCCATCAAAGAAGAGCTTTACTTTAAATGGAGATAGACCAAAATCAATTTGTTGGATATATTCATCGGGGAATTGAGCAAGGGGGTCTTGAGTGTCCGGAAGAGGAGCATCAGCTAATTGATCTGCAATAACCTGACCCTTGATAGCCTTTTGCGGGATAAACTCGAGGTCAAATTCTGTCATGAGCATAAGCCAACGAGTGATACGATCATTTGTGATAAGGCTTTGCATGAATTGTCTTGAGAGGATTGACACTTGTGACAATGTAAGTTTTATGATTAAGGAGATAATGACGAAGCTTAGAAGTTGCGAAGAAGAGAGCACAACATAGTTTTTCAGCTTCGGAGTAACGTGTCTCATACTCATGGAGGGTGCGACTGATGTAATAGACAGCTTGTTCTTTACCACAAGTGTCCCGATGCGAGATCATGGCTCCCAGAGCATGGTCAGTCACAGAGATATAAAGATAGAAAGGCTCCCCCTCGCGTGGAGGTGTAAGCACGGGTGGAGAAAGAAGATAAGCTTTGAGATCATTAAAGGCCTTTTGGCAATGCTCATCCCATTCAAAATGAACATTCTTACGGAGGAGATGGTGAAAAGGTTGACAACGGTCAGACAATTGGGAGATAAAACGACGCACTGATTGAAGACGTCCTTGGAGACTGTGGAGTTGCTTCAAGTTAGAAGGGGGAGGCATCTCAAGGATGGCTTTTATTTTTGCGGGGTCGACTTCAATACCCCTGATGGAAATGATAAAACCTAAAAGTTTACCAGTGAGAACGCCAAACACGCACTTAGCTGGATTTAGACGAAGACAAAAGCGGATAAGCCTCTCAAAGAGAGGTGCAAGGATGAAAAGATGATCCTGACGACATTTGGACTTGCCGAGGAGATCGTCAACATAATCTTCCATAGTTTTGTGCAAGAGATCATGGAAGATGTAGGTCATTGCTCGTTGATAGGTTGCTCCTGCGTTCTTAAGACCAAAAGGCATGACACGATAGCAAAAGGTCCCCCAAGGAGTTATGAAGGAAGTCTTATGTTGGTCTTCTGGTGCGATGAGGATTTGATTATACCCAGAGAAACCATCCATAAGAGAAAGCATCTCATGACCCGCAGTTAAATCTACGAGTTGGTCGATATTAGGTAGAGGAAAATCATCCTTTGGACAAGCAAGATTAAGATCCCGGAAGTCGGTACAAATTCGAATTTTCCCAGTAGCCTTAGTTACTGGTACTACATTGGACACCCATTGTGGATAATCGATGGGTTGGATGAAGTTAGCCGAGAGCAAGCGCTGTAATTCTTCTTTAACAAGAAGGGCTACTCGAGGGTGCATTTTACGTAATTTTTGCTTAACTGGTTTGATATTGGGAAGGGTAACGATATTGTGGACCACAATATCGGGATCGAGTCCTGGCATATCCTCATATGACCAAGCAAAGGCTTGACGATGTTTGGAAAGAAAAGTGGTAAAATCCCCTAATTCCTGTGGATTAAGGGATTGGCCGACCTTAATGATGCGAGGATCTTCAGAAGTCCCTATATTAAGGTCGACAGTGGCCTCGTTGAGA
The DNA here is from genome assembly GCA_019776745.2 of Taxus chinensis. Lineage (NCBI taxonomy): Eukaryota > Viridiplantae > Streptophyta > Pinopsida > Cupressales > Taxaceae > Taxus > Taxus chinensis. The sequence continues at coordinate 508,977,780 of CM034148.1, read as the reverse complement.
AGGGTAGACGTATCAGAAGGAATAGTTTTGGGGGAGATATGAATCCTCTGCCCCCAGATAGGTGAGGACAGAATCATCATCCCGCACAGTGGATAGTGTTGATAGTAGGAGAGTCGTCTCCAACTATTTCAGGGAAGATTAATGGTATAGAAGCGGACCGATTGTTAATCTCATAGGCTAACGGCCCTAAGGAAATGGTATTGATAAAAAAAAAAAGTTAGGTGGGATGGAAATGTCATCGTTCACATCAAGTGATGCTTCTGACTTAGTGGGGGAAGATGGTTCTTCAGTAGGAAGAGGCTCATCGAGAATAGTGACGGTGGCTTTTGAAAGGGGTTTAAATCCTAAACCAAATTTCTGATGTGGCATGAGAGTAGGAATGGATTTGAGGTCATGTATACCTTGTTCATATTTTCCCAGGCCAAAACCTTTCCACGCGCATCGATATAGATAAGTTTTTGCAAACGTGGGATTCTGTAGATAATCAAACCCTGTTGAGTAAGGTTTGGTCCTAGGAGGAGAACTCTGGGTGATAGTGAGGCGTATCAAGACCACCGTAGATGAAATTAGTCTGTTGATTAGGCAGACCAATGGTGACGATGCGACCGAGACCTGGTTGATATTCAGGTTGTTTGTCTGGTCTACCATACTCATTAGGTTTGAGATGGGCATCAAAAGAAAAGAGAGGAAGCTCTCCTAGTGAGAAACGCTGCAATGTCTCTTCTAGATTTTGTAAATCCGGTAGTTTGGTTGCAGGTATGGAAGAAGATGAGGCCCCGTCAGGAGAACATGCATTTTCTTTTAAAGGGGCAGATCTTGTGGTCATGTCGCATTGTGCGGAAGGAAAAGGATCTCCTGGATGAGTATATATTTTGCCCTCATATTGATATTTTAAGCATCGATGGAGGGTGGATGGGACACAATGCATTGCACGAATCCAGGAGCGTCCGAGGATCATATTATAGTGGAATTTTCCTTCGACGATGTAGAAGAGTTCATGAAGCAGTTTCTTACCTACTCGAATGGGTAAGACCACAGTTCCTAAAGTAACTGCTAGCTGATCGTTAAATGATCGAAGGGCGAAAGGCGGGGGTGACACTACATTCTTTGGTAACTTAAGTTGCTCAAACGTGTGCGAGGAGATGACGTTGAGTGCAGCTCCACTATCGATCATAACACGTTTTAAGGTAGTGTTATTGATTTGGACTGTGATAAAGAGGGGAGCCTCCAAATCCTCGGAAGAAAGAGAAGGAATTTCTGAATCTTCAAAAGAAATGGTGGTTGATAGTCTATTCAATCCAACAACCAACTCGTAGGGCTGGGGCCTCATCTGAATTCACTGCGATGCGACGCAGATTATCGATTAGAGCCTGGCGATGTTGTGGAGAGGATTGGATGAGGTCAAAAAGAGACATTTTGACCGGAGCCTGGGTGAGTTGTTTCATAACACTCTCCTCAACAGACACGGGAACTTGAGCCCAAGGTGCAGCACGAATAGAGACCCTGGGTCGTGGGGCTGATGAGGAAGGAGAAACGCCTTCAGGGGCTGCAGAAATGACAACCCGTGGTCGAGATGCTGAAGATGAAGATGGGTTATCATAGTGTTGGGTTCTAGTGGCGATATGGATTGTGTCAATTTGGGAAGGTGGAAGATCAAGTGGAGTGGGACCACCAGAGGTCTGAGTGGATTGTTGGGGCTCAGATGGGGCTAAGGTGACAGGAGGTACTTGTTCCTCCTCCTCCAGCAAAAGGTCACTTTCTTCCAGAAGGTTCTTGACAACGGCTTGAAGAGCTTTACATCCCTCAGTATCATGACCCGGGGTACGGTGGTAAGCACAAATCAGATCAGAGTTAAACCAGGTAGGTTTAACTCCTTTAGGGTTATAAGGTTTAATCGGAGGAAGGGTTATGGATGAAGATTGGATAAGTTGATGAAGGATTTCGGTATAGAATCCGGTAGACGAAGAGGAGGATAGAGATGATGAAGGTGGTTCTTTTACATTAACCGACTGCCGAGGTAAAAGAACTTGCATGTTAGGTTTAACAGTCTTTTTAGGGATCCTCTTATTTGTTTGGACATTTGGAGGAGCAGTCTTGGGCACTTGAGATGGGAGTAAGTGAGACATGATTGACTTTGGTGGAGGAGGAGCCCCTAAAATAGATTTTGAAGATGATGGAGATGTGACAAATTTTGCGGGGTCTTTGGAGACAAAGGGGGTTGCTTGGTCGAATTTACTGATGATTTAGATAATGTCGGTTTAGAAGAGGAAGAAGCTCCCAAAGTAGGTGTAATCGGAGGGACATAGGGTGCCTTGGTTTTTGGTAATGAAGATGATGATCCTGATAGAAGAGGTGATGTCTTTTTAGTAGGTAAGTCTATTTTTCGGGGTATTGGTGAGGAATGTGTTGTAGAAGAAGATGATGGTTTTGGTAAGTGTGTAGAAGAAGATGCCTTCTCAGCGGGCAAATCCAATCGTTTATGAGGCGTAGAGAGAGATTTTTGTGGAAGAGCACCAAGAGTCTTGATGGTCCGAAATATGGGCTTTCCTTTTTCAGGGATGGTGACAACTTCAACGGCATAAGGTGATTGTAATCTTTTCGGAGGAAGCAGGTGGGGAGGTACTGATGGTGTAACGTTAGATTTTGGTTGTCTCGGTTTAGGTTCAGGAAACGAGTGTATAGGTGTTGATGCTACTTCTTTTGATTTTTTCTTTAATAGGCAAAGTAACATTAGTGATGGAAGAAGGGGGTGATGAAGAAGCAGTTCCTTGCGAAGGGACTACTTCTGATGCAGTAATCATGGGTGAAACTACTGTAGGAAAAGAGATAGGAAGGGTCAAAATCGAAGATGCTTCCGTCGAAGTCGGCACAATTATAGGTACGTTCACCAAGGGCATAGTTGCAGCGGGAATGGGAGCAACAGAAGTAGATGTGTCTGTAGTGGAAACTCGAAGGGATGTAATTGCCTCGAGTATTGAAAGAATGTCTGATGATGAGACAGATGAGGATGACACTGTCTCGGGTATGGATGGAAGGTCAGACAAAGGAGCGGAGAGAGATGATTCCGTGCTTAGTAATGTAGGAATATTCAAAGACGGGATATCTGAAGATGGTGAAATTCCAGTGATTGATGAAGTGGAAGGAGGTTCTGATTCGATTGATGTGTTTGCAGATGGCTTGGTTTCAGAAGAAGATTCTTCAGTAGAGATGAAGTTGATAGTGTGGGTGTTTAGTTTTTGAGACTCTGAAACGTTATGGTTCGGGGCATGATTGGGAAAAGGTTGTTTAAAAACATCGAGTGCCTGATTTGGGGGAGCATTTGGGTTATCCAGAATGAGCTCGCCTTTATCAATGAATTTTTGGACAAGATTTTTGAAAGTCTGACATTGTTCGATGTCATGACCCTTGGTTCTATGATAAGGACAGAAATCATTTTCCCTATACCAGAATGGGCGTTCTCGGCTTTCATCAACATCCCTAATGGGGGGAAGTTCGATCATGCGAACTTCCAACATTTTTTCTAAGATAGAGGCATATGATTCCCCCAATGGAGCGAAGGATCGAGATGATGAAGTCCCCTTTCGAGAAGATGAGGGGTCTCTTCGTGGTGTTTGATTAGAAGTATTGTCGGCTCGTGATGCTTTTAATACGATAGCGTTGGTGGATCCTTGATTTTTGTCTTTAGAAGGGGAAGAATTTGGTTTGGTAAACCGAGAAAAATCTGGTTTAGATTTAGAGCGAAGTTTTAGCTTCCCTTGCTCAATGGCGCGAGATTCAAGTTTGCGTGCCATCGTGAAGGCTTCTTCAAAGGTATGAAAAGTTTGGATCCTTAAAGTAGAAGAAATGTGATTAGCACAAGATCGAGTAAACAACTCGATTTGTTGGGATTGAGGAAGGGAGAAAGACAATTGGTTGATTATCCCTCTCCAACGAGCGACAAAGTCTGCAATAGACTCATCATCGAATTGGCGAATGTTATAAAGATCTGTGATCGAGATCTTATGCGCGATATTTATTGAAAATTTTTCAACAAACATTTGGGCCAATTGAGAGAAAGAAAACAGGGAATGTTGAGGAATGTTATTGTACCAGTCTAAAGCAGGTCCTGCTAGAGACATAGGAAAGGTACGGAGCATAAGCTCCTGATCCTGGACTATGAGGTAGCAAGCATGTTTGAATGCTCGCAAATGTTGTTGAGGGTCTTCCCGACTATGAAATTTTGAAAATTTAGGAAGTTCCCATTGGGGAGGATAAGGCTTGAAAGCTACTGAGGGGTGAATGGGTTCATTACACACTTCTTCAAAGGAGTATGAAGGACGAGCCCCTTTTGTGGAGGCTTCCAAGTCTGCGATTTTCTTGAAGAGAATTTGAACCACGTCAGATTGAGGAGGAGGTACATTGGTATGTCCTACATAAGAAGTAAGTGGTGGATGTTGTTGAGGTGTCAATGGAGGATTCATCTGTTGATGGATAGGATGATAAGAGGAATAACCAGGTGTTCTGGGTGACACCGGGTGGGGTATTTGCTGTGAGGTGGCTTGCGTATAGGCAGGCTGTGAGATAATAAGTGATTGAGAAAATGAAGGTTGGATGACGGGTGGAGCCTGTGATTGGTGGACTCCTATGTTTGTTGATTGGATCGGGACAGATTGAGGAACATGGGTGTTGGTTGGATTGGACATGTTGGGGAACAAGACCTGAAAGGGGCCTTCTACTGCCGGATTAGGTATTAAGGGTGCCGATGTTAAAGGATGGGCGAAGGTCACAGTTGCTGGAATATTGGAAGAAAGACCCCCTAGAGGACGAGAAGTAGGAGCCAACTGACTATTCGGAGGGGGTTGGCTCATGAAGAGGTATTGACCTTGGGACACGATGGAGGGCATAGATGAATTAACAGCAATATGCGGGTGTGCAGACGCATTCATTATAGCCAGGGCAGAAGACTTCTCAGAAGTAGGTTGTGGAATACTCGAGGTAATTGCGGTGTTAGGAATAGGTAAGACTATTTGAGAACTAGTCGATATGGTAGGTGGAAGAGAAAAGGGAGGCATAGGGGCCTCGCCCTTCTCCGTGGCTCGAGGCAAGAGCGACGATGCAAACTGCTCTACAAAGGCTTGGGATGATCCATGAGGATAATCATACACTTGTTGGATTGGTGGTCCTTGATCAGATATTTGAATAGATTTGTGTACTAGGTAGTCCATGAGGGCTATCGGATTGCGGTCGAGGAATGCCTGGAATTCAGGATCCCCGCGGGGAACATACTCCGAGCCAGATGATATTTCCGAAGGACTAGGGGAAGCTGGACGTGATGGGATTGCCTTGGCTTGATAGAAAGGATTATATGACCAGGATGGGGAACCAACTAACAGCGGTCCCGAGGAAGATTGGGGGGGTGCCGAAACCTCCACACTAGTGGTGATCTCGGAGGAAGAAGGAACCAGTTGAGCCATTCTTCTAGATTGTGACCGAGTGATAACCGTCATAAACACGCAGAAAAGAAGATTGACCTAACTAATGCACAGACAATTCAAGCAGCGCAAGTGATTATCTCCTTTAAATTTTGATGCTTTTAAGAAAAGAAAATGTTAGGGAAGGCTTTTTAGAACAGGAACTACTCAGATAGCCAAACTAAGGATGGTTTGGGTAATGTTTGGTGAGGAGTCCCGAAGGCACTTCAGTAAAAGACCGATACGTGGCTTGATATAGGGGCCTACCCCCGCACTTCACACACCGCTGCGATAAGGGAGTCGGGTGCTTTGCCAATATATACCAAAATCTTCCGTGAATTTATAGCGCGGCTTGAGTACCGCGTAGGCTCTTCCTCTTGGATATCACTTCCAAGTAGGTGAGGCCAGGGAAGGAATTTTGTTTAAATGCTTTATACCTAGTGATTTTGGCTTTGTGTGCAAGGGTGAAAAATAAAAATCAAATAGTGTCACTACCGATTTTGATCAATTTTCCAGCCTAATTAAAACTAGATGAAAAACATGCAGCAATGACAAAGGAAAAGTTCTTTTTAAGCACTTAAAAATGAAGTGTTTGATTTCGATGAAGACAAGTCAAACAGATTCTTTCCCAAATGCGATTAAGTTCTTTTTAAGCACCAAAAATTGAAGTGTTTGGATGTGATAGACAACCGACAAAGAAATCCTAAAAAGGAGAAAACACCGTAAAAGAGGAATACCTGTAGATTTAGCTCTCCAAGGTGTGTGGACTTCAAAAAGCGCGTTGTTGAGCTCTTCCCCTCGAACAATCCCACGAACAAGCAAAGTGCTCCGCAAGAAGAGGTTAAGAAAACACCAAAGAAAACCCAGAAAGATATATCCAGATAACGGTGAAACAGAAATCTCTATTTTTAAGGAACTAGAAAAATTTCGAAGATAACGATTTCACCTAAAAAAAAGCAAGATTGAAATGATGAAAAGAAATGCTCAAATAGGACTGATAGAAATCAGTGAAGAAAAGGAACAAAGTTCAAAACTAGGAAAGAAATGAACTTACCAATAAGGGACTTTGGTTGGGTCCCACCGGGCGTGCCAGAATGTAGATCAAGAATTTCGCGCTTGTTACCTGTCCAAGTTAATGCACCAAACTAAACACAAAAACCCTGAAAAACTCCAATAAAATCGATACCTGATGGATAAGATCCGAAGATGTAGACAAATGAGGAAGCCGATGTAGATAAGACAGGCGCACACGAGCAACTCGCACAATAGATCCGTGTATCCTGCAAAACACCGATGCTTGACAGAAAAAGACCACGTTAAAAGATATTTAGGTGGACTGCCCGAGAAGCGGGTCCGGGAAGCGATGAGCTTCCTCGGCGGATGTCAGTCCACGTTTTCAATTAAGAAAAGAAGCATGCATGATAAAAGATGTAAGTAAAAAGCTAGATTTTCTGATTGCAGTAATAAGACAGAATCTAAACAGCAGACAGAAAGCACAGAAAACAGGGAACTAAGAAATAATGCTGAATTTGTGTTACATGTGTCCTTTTACCTGTCTGCAGGGAAATCGGCGTCGACTGGGTAGAATCGGCGTCGACTGATGTGGTCGGCGTCGATTGAGACTAATCGGCGTTGACTGGGTGAGATCGGCGTCGACTAAAAACAGATCGATCAATCAGGGACTGTGCGATAAGATTCGGGAATTAGAAGATGAATGTGGTCTGCTGGATGTGCCGAAGTTGGCGAGACACTGGAACAGAGTCACCAGATGATAGATGGTGGTGTGCGATGCTGATGTGACAGGGACAGAGTAACGGTGCTCCTCTCAGGGATTGATTCGGACAGGATCTGCCCTAATTTGATACAATTGATGCTAAGAAGATCTCTCTTTCTCCCAACCTGTATCTCTCTCGCTCTCTGTTCGTGCGTAAATGCTTCCTTTTTTCGTCTGTTCACTTTTTCACTCGTTCGTGGTCTCTTTTTCGGTCCCTAGAACTGAGTTCTGGACTCGCTTTTATAATCGGCGCCGCTCCTAGAAAATCGGCGCCGACCATATGGGTCGGCGCCGATCGCGGAATAGACTTCCGAGATGGCCAAAATGAGCGATTTCAAGAAAGATAAGATTTATCCCGAATACGGGAAATATCCCGCTTAGGGAAGAGGAAAAATAGATGTGGTACATAGATAGAATAAATTTGGGGTAGATAAGTGATTAAGATGCATGGGAAGAAGCGTAATCAAATATTTAATATTTAATCACTCATGGGTAAGATGTGATGGGGTGAATTAAATTTGGAATAAGTGATTAAATCACAAATTGGATAATATCCCAAGGGGATAGTTGGTGACGTAAAACGTGCCCCAGGTTACCTAAGCAAGTAAATGGATGAGAGGGACAATAAATTGAGTAACCAATTTTAAGTGTCTACAGTAAGCCAAACAAAAACACTAAAAAAAATATGATCATAAGAGTGATTTTTCTATAATGTTTGTTTAGCTTATGTTATTTAAGGACTGACTCATGAACTTTAGAATATAATTTTTTGGTGAGGATGGCTTCCTATGAAGAAGGAGATCTACAAGGAGAGGTTTTAGGTATGTTATGGTAGGGGTGGGCCATCCTCTGATGTGGTACTAGACAAAGATAACCAATGGGCTGCCCACTGTGCCATGATCGTTTGATCACCTACAACTTCTTTTGGGTGAGATGTTGTTTAAGAATGTGCATATATTTTAATTTTGTGATGTTTGGTAAGACTCAGAGAGAGAAAGAGAAAGGAAGTGATTTTCATGATTTGTTTATCAACCATCAGCTGGGTATGAATTCCAGCATATAGGTTGCCCTCAATTAATGTGAGCTAATGCAGAGAAGCAGAATGAAATGAAACAATTTTTAAACCCAAATTGAAATGTTGAATTCGATGACACACAAAGATGAAGAGGAGAAGGGATGTTATTTCACTAATGTGATACCAATGAAAGGGAAGAAATATTTTTTCTAAAGCACCAAAATATGATTGATTTCAGACAATAGAAGAAGAGAAGGTTCCAGGGGAGAAAATTTAATGTAAGAAATTTTAGAAAAGAAACAAACATACAGATTTTTCACCTAGAAATGAAAGAATGCAAAGAACTCTGAAAGGGTCCCACCGGGTGTGTAAAAATGTTTCACCTAATTCTAGAGCGTTTCTTCGAATGTTGACGAAACAAATAAGGGTAAAGGGCTAGGAGGAATTCCTGTTGAGATGTTGGTTATAAGTTGTTGTGCGCGTATGACTTTTGAATCCACAGCTAGTCGTGAGAGCTTCCTTTTGCTTGGAGAAACTACCTGAAATAGAAAACAAGACCACCAAATAAAATTTAAACAATATATGCAGTGGACTACCTAGCGTGTGCTAGATCTGAGAAGTGTGATAATTCCTAGACGAATGTCAATCCACTGTTTAAAACAACTTAATGCTAACAATAAAAGAAATCCTACTGTAGTTAAAATGATTTAGGTATCTCATTCATCTACAATAAGCAAATTCATTCACAATAGGCTAAGCTATGAAAAAATCTAAAGGTCAAGGTCTTTGTTAGAGTACTGGGATTGGTTAGGGTAAGGTTCTAGTCTGTTTTGGGTATTTGATGGAGGTTTCAGGCTATGTTCTTGGTTTCTTGTAAAAACACAGAGACCGATGTCGGTTTAGGTTAACAGGTGATGGTTGTGGGTAACTAGTGTTGGTATGGTTGGGGTATAGGAAAATCAATAAAAACTTGGTGGGGTGACATATCTAAGGCTAGATGAAAATGAAATGGTAATGGCCAGATTCATATGGGTCTCAGGTATGCACAGGAATGATTAAAATCTGGATATGGGAAGTTCAAGGGTGTGGGTGAAGGGATGGTTGAGTTGGCATGGAGGTAAATGGAAATGGGAGCATAAACTAATAACAAAAGTAAAATAATCTACTAAAAATGGCAATGGACAAGCGCTGGTTAATAAAACACTTGCTGTTGCACGAGCTTGATGTCTAGTTGGAAATGGTGGGTGATCAAATGGAAAGAACTCAGTGTGGTGCTGACACTTCCCCGGATGCTCCTGTGAAGGCAAGTGGATATGTAGTTGCTTCAGGTGCTGGCTATAAATGCTCTGATGCGTGTACTAATGCTAGTTCTGCTTGCATGCATCTTTGGTTTCGTCACTTGTTCTCAAAATATTTTTCCAACCTCTCAACAATTTTCTAACCAACGAAATAAGGTTTTTTTGGGGGTTAAATGGTAACCGACGGTGGTTCTAGGTTAACCAGTGGTGGTTTAGGGTAACTGGCATCAGTTAGGGTGGGATTTCCTAGGTTTACTAAACTAGGCAGATCCCCTTCATTTTTTGGGATCTCGTTCGTTTTGCTCTACGGATTAGAATGGAAGCTTCCTTCTAACATGTGGGAATGTGGTTAGAGGGAATGTAGGCTTTGATTTTTAGGGTTTGGGTAGGTCTTAATTAGTTATGGAAACTTATTAAGAATATGTCTTAGGGTGAGGTGGCTAGATGAGGTGTCTAGGTGAGGTGGATATGGGGGGATTATCCCAATTAGGATATTTAAATAATAAATATTGTGAGGATAATGAATTAATTTAATTAAATTAATATTAGAGTGGGGTGAAGGGGGCCATGGCTAGGTAAATGTGTTTAAGGTGTTTATTTGACGAGGGACCAAGGAGAGTGTGACCCAATTTTGGTGTCTACACTCATATAGACCTAGCCACCTTGTCTTGAGTTTTCCCATGTGGTCCTAATACTTTGAGTCAAATAAGAGTTCCCAGTCACCTTCTTGAAATTTTATTGTCTTGATGTACATGTCACTTCATTTGATCCTTTGATTCTACAATACCTCTGTAGTATGCAAAATATGTCTTCTCATTTCATCTAGCTCATTGAGTTGGAGAATCCTCTTCCTTTTTAGCTTCATACAAATCTATGCCTAGTTCAAGTGTAATCCTTAGTGTTTTGTGCTCAAATTCAATAGGAAGAACAACAATCTTACTATACAAAAAATCGAATGGTGTGAAGCCATTTTTTGTCTTCCACATTGTGTTAAATACCCATACTACATATGGAAGTCTTTTTGACCAATATTTCATGTGGAGTGTAATGGTTTTTATCAATATAGGTTCTATCTCCTTGTTTGTCACCTCTACTTGGCCATTAAATTGGGGATTGTATGGTGTAGAATTCCTATGCTTGATTTTGTTCTCTTTAGGTAGATCTGAAATTACATCAGCAGTAAAGTGTGTACCTTGATCAGTAAAATTTTTCTCTTGGCACTCCATACCTTGTGAAGACATGATCATAGAGAAACTTGGCTACTTTCTCACTCTTCTGACTTGGCAATGCCTTCACCCCTGTCTACTTAGTTAGCTAATCTATGCATACCAAGATGTATTATTTTGACTGAGATTTATGATATATAGGACCAATGAAGTATAAAACCCATTTTTCAAATGGCTGTAAGACCAACTAAGGCGACAATGGCATTTCATCAGATTTGGTAGGATTACCAATTATTTAACAATTATCACATCTCTTAGCGTAAAGTGTTGCATCTTTATGCAATGTTGGCCAATAATAACCTCTTGTCAACACCTTATGTGTTGTTCTTTTAGCAACAAAGTGTCATCCATATGGTTTAATGTGTCATGCTTTGAGGACATCATATATTTTCTCATCATCTATACATCTTCTCATGAAATGATCTTGCCCTATGTGAAATAGAAATCTAACTATCCAAGAAAAATGCACACTCTTATCCACTATGTATTTCTTTTTAGAATATAAGTAGTGTGGAGGTGTTTTACTTGAAACTAGATAGTTGGCTATGTATGCATACTAAGGTGTTTTTGTGGAGATAGAAAATAGGTGTTTTTGTGGGAATGTAGCTGGCTATGTATGCCTAAACTTATTGATAAGATACAAAACTGCTAAGAAATCCTTTTCTGTGAATGTGTAATTTAATTCAACATGCTATAAGTTCTTGCTAGTGTAATAAATTGTATAATTTAAAATTCCATCTATCCATCCTAAAATAAGTCCAATGGAATAGTCTGATGCATTAGTATGGATGTGGAATGGAATGTTCCAATCAGGTCCTCTTAATAAAGTGGCAATAGTTAACATTTTCTTCAAAGTTTGGAATGCAGTTTCACATTTTCCAGTACACTCAAAGGCAACATCCCTTCATAGTAGTATAAAAAATAGCGTTGCAATCTTGCTGAAATCTTGTATGAATCTTTTATAATAACTAACATGCCTAAGGAAGCTCCTAACATCCTTTTGTTTCTTTAGTGTTGGAAGATTTATGATGATTACTGGATCAACTTGAATTCCACCAAAAGAGAGATAGTGTCCCAAGACTATACCTTCAGATATCATCATGTAACATTTTTCATTACTCAAGGATGGGTTGTGCTCTTTGCATATCTTCTAGAATTTATTCAAATTCTGTATGGATTCTTCAAAATTGTTACCATGAACTGTGAAATCATCCATGTATACCTCCATACAATCATTTGTTAAGTCAGAAGATACTCATGACTTCCCTATGGAATGTAGTAGATGCATTACACAATCCAAAAGGAAGAACTGCATAAGCATACGTTCCCCATGGACATGTGAAAGTGATTTTTTCCTAGTCTTATGGTGTAATTTGAATTTTATTATAACCACTATATCCATCAAGGAAAGAAAAATAATTCTTATTAGCCAAAGTGTCAAGTACATGATCAATAAAAGGGAGTGGACAATTATCCTTCTTTGTTACTACATTCAACTCTCTATAATCTACGTAGATCCTCCATTTTCCATTCTTCTTTGGCAAAATGAAAAGGGGTGACACCCATTGACTGCCTGAAATTAGATATATAAATCCAACATATAGTAAATTTTTCAATTATTATTTCACAATGCCTCTCACTACTGGGTTCATTCTTCTCTGTGGTTACCTAATTGGCATGTAGCTTTCTTTTATATAAATCTTATGAGTGCACAAATTAGGATGAATCCGACGCATATTTCCATAATCCCATTCAAATGTTGTCCTATGCTTTTAAGAAGAGTTATTAACAACTTATCTTGCTGCATATTGAGCATATTGTTCACGTTTAGTGGATTTATTGAGGTCGTCTCCACTTGTTTAGAGAGATCAGACATTGAACATACATTGCTACTTATAGAATTTAGTATGTAATCGTGGGAAATAAGTTGATGGAGAATATAAATCTTACATGGAATGTACTTGGTGCTTTACTACGGTAGAAATTGGTTCAAAGGATAGCTTAAACACCTTAATATATCATCCACTTCTTTGTTTCTTCCATAGTTATTCTACAAGACATTGGAGAGGACAATATATTATTCTTGTCCTTCAATTGTATAGGACTTATCCAACATCATGAGATGTTATATAGAGTTATGATATGTTTTTGGTTCGTCTACCCAAATGGTTTGATCTTCATCATTAAATGATTGGGTAGGAGGATAGAGAATTAACTTTTTAGTACCACTTCTATTAGAAATAATCATGTTACCACACCTGTAACCTATGAATGCATCAGTAGTGGCTAACCATTGCCTTCTTAGGATGATAATATATCCTCATAGGCTTACTTTTGGTTGAAGAACAATAAAGTCAATAGGGTATTCCCAAGATTCTACCACCATAAATATGTGTTCAAGTACTCTTTCAGGCCTCACCATTGATCTATCTGCAAGTTATAAGACTAAATATGTTGGCCTTATTCCTTCTAATTTTAGATCATCCATAATTTTCTTTTTTTGTGACGTTAATGGATGCCCCCAAGTTAATCAGAGTGTTATTTATTATTGTGCCATTAATTGCGACATTTAACAAAGGATTTCTTGGATCTATATACTTTAGAAAAACTGAATTCCCAAGCATGATATCAACCATCTATCTAATAATTTGTACAATAGATGGATCCTTTCTCTTTCTGCATGATTTTTAATGCATAGGTCCTAAACCAACTTTTTGTAGATGGAAACATCCTTGATGGCTTGAATAAGAGGAATTTTGACACAAATATCTCTTAATTGATTGCAAAAATCAAAATTAGAATCTGATTTGAGGTCAAACTTCTTTTCTTATAATCTCTTAGGAAATTTTGATTCATTAGTTTGTAATTTACCTTTGTTGGAACTATATTTAGGGTGCTACAGATTGTCTTACTACATGTTCTCATTTTTTTGCGGATCATTCTACAACAACTATGGTTCATCTACAATCTTTGAAATGGTGGGTCCATTTGGTAGAGGAAGTACTCTTCTTGAGCAGAGATGGATATTGTTAACATCAAAAAAATAGGTAGGGTATTGAGTTGGTTCAATGGAATAGGATGACTGAAAATATTTATTTTTGGGGTTAGGCATTAGTTGAGATGGTAGCTAAGTTTATTTTGGCTGAGAACTAGGTTAGGGATTTGGCATTAAGGCTTATTGCTGTAGATAAGGAGGTTGCTGATAAGATTGTTTGTAATTAGGAGGTGGGTTGTTCCATGACTTCCCTCCTCTCTAAAGCTACTTTCATGATTGAGGGGTTTTTTTTCCATTGTTGTTTGCTTATAAATTGAGTTTTCCATTATTTTTGTTATTGGCTAGGATATGTTGCCCAACCTTGTGGCAGATTAGCCCAAGGTGGGGGTTGTGTATATGTATTATTAGAATTTTTTTTAAATGATGGCATAGGGTCTTATGACATACTTCCTTACTTTGGCGGCCATGGTTTTATTTGAGAAACATAAAATAATTTTCCATCTTATGTCTCTAACATCTTAAATTTAGGTGAAGCCTCCCTTTTTTTATGTAATGCTGTAAAATCCTCTACATCTGTAGTCAAATTTATTTCTTTTTCTTGCATGGAAGAAATATGTGAGTGATGCATCTTCTTATTCTCTATTCTTCTTTGCATACAAAGTATATAATTGAGTTTTCCATGTCATTGAAAATATCTTATTTCATTTTCTGGAACATTTTGACAATCTCTGACTTGCATATGTCCCCAATGGTTTTGGTAACTGATCCACATCTTGATCATACATGTCTTAGTCTCTTCATATTGGATCTCAATTAATTCCTACAGTAATGTCACAAATACCCTCAAAGGTATGTTTTGAAATGCATCCATCTCCTATGAGATCTAGAGCATCCATGTACTCCTCATTGATTCCCTTCAAAAATAATAATTTAAGAGATTCAAGGGGTAGTCTTGTGTGCCTTATCTTCTGAATGCATAACAAGAATCTTTCTAGATAGTATTTGAATGGTTTAATCTTCCTTTTGTGCCATCTTATAGATTTCATCACCTCCTTTGTTACTTAGTATACAATAATACTATTACTTTATGAGAAACTTCTCTTTCATCTGTGCCCAAGTAGTGACGACATTCCTTCCTAAATCCATGAAACCATCTCAAGATTCAATCTTTGAGTGTAGCAGGAAATAACTTTAGTTTATGTGTATCAGTGGTATAATAATAACTCCTTCACAAAACATAAAACTCCAATAGGAAGGTGTATGGGTCTTCATCCATAGATCCATAAAAGTTAGGCGAGGTTGAGGTAGAAATATTCTTCATAGCAACAACTTCATCATTTTTTGTAATGGGAAACTCAAAGGTAGTTGCCCCATTTTCAACATTTTGGTCTAATTCTTATGCCATTTTTTTGTTGGTTAGGAGCAACTTTTGATATTTCACTTGGAAAGGGATTTTCAAACAACAAACCTTTTATGGAGGAAAGTATATCTTCTTCATAATCCTCAAAATTGTATGAAGAGATTTGTGCTACTTGTGGATTAGGTAAAAATATACCATGGGAATATCTTGTATGGTTCATGCATCAACTAACTCAACTTAGTCAATGAAAATTAGTGGGGGGTTGGTTGGACGTGAATGGATGAAAACAAAAAATTTCTTTTAAGAAATGAAAAAACCTCTCAAAACATTATAACTTGCAAGTATTCCCAAAAATGAAACCAAAAATGGTGGTGAAAATTAACTTGCATGAATTAATATCTTTTTCATTAATCTACATTATTTTAATTATAAAACCAAGGGATGTAAAATTTCAACAATTTCAGTTCTGTATACCAAATTACAGGTATTTTAGGAGGTAAGGAAATTAATTGTTGTCACTATAATACTAGAAATATAAATTCTTGGAAATAAACTAAATTCAGAATGAAAGTAAATGATATGGATAAGGTAAAGTATGTAAACTCAGAATGTAGATAAAGAAATAAATTTTTGTTAATTCTACTCATGTAATAAACAAAGAAACAAACTACATATGGGGGTTAACAAACCATAAGTGGGGCCCTGCCTTGGGTCTTAATCCCTCATAAGGCTTGTTCTTAGAATTTACTAAACAAAACTCAATTTTTTAAATTAATTTAGCATGAATATTACATATGAATACAAAGGAACCTCTATATTTTGTGTATCTAGTACTCTCTAATACCTATCTAGATCTACATACATTAACCAAATCCTCTTCAGCATTAATCCTTTTAATTTTTATACATCTTATTACATCAATAGTGTGAGGGGAAACAAATTTTAACTAAGAGTTCAAACAGATAAAGTAAAATATCTCAACCAAATAATTTGAACACTTGATGCATGTAACAAGATTAACCATCATGTGTTTAGATTTCAATCACATAACATAAGTAACTAATAAGCTCAATCAATCATTTCCTAAATCATGAATTCAATTAGTTAGTTCCTTATTAAGTTTGTAACACGTAATTAGATGTTGGAGTTGAGTCATCTCATAATTCTCATGTTGTAATTTTAGTTGTTTCTTCCATCGACACATGAAAACTCTAGTATTATGTTCACATTCCCACGAGCTTCTCAGGATCATCTCTTATTTACCATGTGTGACTTCCTTTATTTGTGGACACTTTATTGTATAAAATTCTTTTGGCTACATGCGAGTTTCTATAGACGATCCCTTAGCTATAGGTGATTCCCTTTGGCTGCAGATGGGTTATTGTGTATGGATCCTTTAGCTGCATGTGAATTTATGCATATAACAATTTTCTTGCAAACAAGGGTTGGCATCATACAAAACATCATTTGAACACCTTATTGTAATCAAAATAATAAATGCATACTTATAACAGTAAAAAATAAATTTAAACTAGTAATGAATATATTAATTAATATTCATGCCATAAGTTTAGGTTATAATGAATTGTCTTAGCAGTATAACAGGGTAATACAAGTACAAGGCTTCAAATGGCTCAAAAAATTCCAGAAGATGAGTTGCTTAGAAAGGGATTTAAACAAATCATTAGAAATAATTCCTATTTTCCACGAGTTCCCTGATTGTCTGATCCATCTGCATTTGAAACAAAATAATTAATGTAGACTGTAGCACCATGCCGGGAACATGTCGTAACCTCCTTGAGCTCATGAACTTCAAAGGGATATAAATTTCACCATGCAGATCCAAATTTTGGTACCGTTGGAAAGGTATCAGCATGTACTATACCACATAAAATAGATTTATTAATTTAGGTAAAGGTAGGTGGGTGAAAAGAAGAAATAAAATTACCACATTAAAATAACAATTTTGGATTGCTCAACCACAAAAAATGATGAGGTATGGTGTCTATTCCTTCTCCTAAAAGTAAAGGACCGGGGGGAATGACATTAGTAGGATACCCATGCCTATTTTCAAGCATTCAATGCATCTTATTGGTGGTTTAAGGTGGAAATTAGGGTTCTCTCTCCTTTCCTCCTCTCTTTCTCCCATTATGATATAATTTAAAATATCCCATTTTGAAGGGAGGATGTTCTAAAATGTAAAGGGAATTATGTTAAAGAATTTTTCCTAAGGAGTTGTGAGTTATAGACCTCCATTAGAGCTTAGCAATGTGTTCTTATACCTTTTTCTTTACATGTAATGGTTTATATATACTTTGAAAGCAATAAAAGATTTGTTTTATGTTGTTTCTCAACCCTGGCTTATGTTTTGTTGCATTTTATTATATCTTCATTCTTGTTGTTGTACTTTATGCATGTATTTCTCCTTTTCAAGTTCATTTGTTTGTGTCTCATGAAGAATAGAAGGTAAAACATTTTTTAGATCCGTGTCATTCTTATTAGACCTATCTCTTCCCCATTTTCATTCTCCCTTTTCCCTCATTAGAGTGTCTTCATCCTTTTTCTTGGTGTTATCACCTCCCTCTAGCTTAGGATTTTCCCTTATATGTACATCTCTCTTCCCCTAGTTCTTTGTATTGTTAGAATAGGATTATATATTTACATTTCCAGTAGTAGGAGTAATTTAGCACTAGGATTAGGTAGAGGAACCAACATTATTTGGAGGTTGATCTCACTTTACAAGTACCACACTTGTGAGATAATCCCATGTTAGAAAAAATTAGGGATCTGTAACAAGCAATTCACAGGGTGCTACCTTTTTGTGATAATAATTCTTTAGCTGAGGAATGTTTTGATTTGATGAAGAGCACTATCAACCATATGATTACTATCTTTAAAGGTGAAAGTTTGGATAAAATCATATTACAGAAGTCCCTAATTGCACATTTCTATTCTTCTCTCTTAATGAGCATACCATGTTTTCGGTAATGGTATTAATGTTTATGGGAATATATACACCCAACATTTCAAATATATCTCATAATTTTTTCAAGATTTGATACATTCCTAGATATGTATTTATGGGCATTATTTTGCACAATACTAAGGCCATTTCTTAGTGATCATGTATTCTAGTGCAAATCTTGATTACAAATTTTTTATGACTTCATTCCAAGTTAGAGTCTTTTAATTATGCATAACCCGCCATGATGTAACTATTATTTTGAGTTTATAATCCAATGAATTTATTCTAATTTTTTTGAGGCATATGTTTTTACAATTCTACCAATAATATATTTTAATTTGAAGTTCCAAAAAATTAAGAAACATTTTTTCTTCAACCTGTAGCATTCTCATTGGTCTTATCTTGTGCTCCCTTCTCATCCAATGGTTTAAATTTGTATTCGAGTCACCACTAACTGAGTATTCCATTTTCCATGGGATATGACATTTTCCATTTGGATTTTATAGTGTTGATCATGTCATGCAAAGTTATAAAACCATGATATCTCTGATTTGGTTGGGGTCCGAATATTATAACTTGGTTCTTCTCCTATAAATAGATTCTTGGTGTGGATTTAAATCAGATTTGGCCATTTTGGGAATTCCTTCTTTCTTATTTTTGGTATGCATCGTGGGACAAAAGCCTTTTCCTGATTTCCCACCTTAAACCAAATTTCAGCATGACAAACATACAAAGACATTATTTTTTGAGAAATGGTATATAGATTCTATTTAGTCCTGTTCATTGGAATTACAATAATATAATCATCAAGGTGTGATTCCTTCTAATTGGAAACTGTGTTTATTGTCATTTTACCATCATATACTGACTTATTTCCAATCAATATTAGATAATGTGTTTAATTTTTTTCATATTTATGACTTCAAAATATCATTTCAAACATAAGTCTCCTACCTTTATTTCAATGTCTTCTAATCAACCAATTAGATCTACTCTTCCATAGTCTCTAAGGCTAAGTGTAACAAGACTATATGCCAAAACAAGATATCCCATTTCTTCCCAAGAGGATCCTTGCACCATGTTAATGCTGCTTCCAAAATTAAACACTACATCTCTTATTTTATAGTCTCCCAAATTTATATTTAGTCAAGTTTCAATATCCTAGGGATTCTTACTTTTTACATACAAGACTAGTTTCTTCGCATGTTCGAGTTTTTATGATACACTTTCTAACAATGTTCTATAGAGATTGGATATGTTCTATGAGATATATTCATTAAAAAATATAATTACCATGTTCAATAAATCCTGTAGAGCTACAACTACTCCTGGTTTTAATATTCTAATCATTTGTCCATAAATTTGAGATTCTGATGCACCTATGTTTTATGTAACACCCTCATTGTTTTGAATTGATTGGAGTAAATTTTTAGATTCTTCCATTTTTTTAAAAAATTAGGTTAGGATATACATCTTTATGCACACAATGTATATGGGGCTTCATAAGTATCTCCTCATGCTCCAAGCCTTGTTCTTTCCTCTACGCTTGTGTAACAACTTGAAGAATGTCCATTTCTTTAGGTACCACATTGATCATTTTAATAATGTGAGGTCCTTTTTATTTTCTTTGTTTCTATAATACGAGACAATATTTTGTTGCACTTACACCCTATAATAAGTGCAGTAAACATCCCATTCATGTTTTGAATGATAATTTCACACAATGTGGTTTAGCTCTTCGTAAAGGTAGAAAAGCACTTCTTGTCATTGGGGTTTAGGTATTGTCCTCCTTTGTTGGTACCCACCCTTATATCCTACTTAATACACTCTGTATGGTATTGATGGTACATTTTAATTTTGATTTTGACCTTGATATCCTTCATATTTTTCTTGCGGTGAAGGTATATTCCACACAGGTGATTACTGAGGTGAAGGAGGTGATGGTGTAGAGTTGTACATGTTGAGCATTGTGTCTATATTTTGTCATTTATGTCAAGTGAAAAATTGATATCAAAGGGTGTTTAGGTGATTTAGGTGTCTCCATGAGGTGTCATTCATGTTTGATATGGAGGTTGATTGGTAGTGTCAAATATTGTAGTCTTGTCATGGTATTGAGCATGGTGCAAGATAGTATGGTCTAATTACATACTCCAAAGGTGGTATAAGGTCTTCATGAGGTCTAACATGTTTGGTTAAATGTGTAATACATTTTAATAAGTCTGTAAGAGGTTATTATGGTATGTTCATGAGAAGTTTGTGTTGAATTAGGTCATTCCAAACCTTGTCCTTGACCTAGTGCATGAGGTTTTTCCTGGTGGCATGAGATATAGAGTAGGGAAATACTATTTAAGATTGGTAGGTGTGTTTTGATACTACATATGAAGTGTGGAAGGAATCTAAGTGATTTAATAAAAATTGAATAAAATCTATTTTTAGAGTAACTAATGTAATCAATGACATAAAAGTGATAGACTACAGTACGAAACAAGCAATAAGAATATACAATATGAAACCCTAATAAATAGAGAGAGAGAGTGAAGGTGACATAGCTGATTTTTGATTGATTTGGAAGTGATATGAAATGAGAATCTTCTGCAAAAAACTAGGAAGAGTTTTGTTAATGATCACCAAGGGTTTTTGGGACTCAGAACTATACAAGATAGAAGTGCCCATGGGAGGACAAAAGCCCCTGGGTGCTAGTGACAGGTCTTAGCACCTGTTTCCACTCAAATTCTTATGCTTTTATCTCTTCTAGGCTATAGGATATTCACTATTGGTTTTTTTTTTTCAAAGTGGTTTTTCTCCAATGTCATAGGTCATACATTTAACCTGAAAAATAGATAACTAGCTGCACATGCCCAAAAACCACATCAAACCTAATAAAAAAGATAAAAAGTGGGGATTCAGAATGACCTTGACGGTCACCCAAAGATGTATCTTTTGACTGAGTGCACTACATCTTATAATCCATGTAGTTCTATGTGTATGTGTGTGTAATGATGCCCTAGGTTTCCCTTATGTAAGTTGCACTATGATAGTGGGATAGATCTAGATTTCTCCAAGTATGCAAATGTGTGAGATGGAATAAAATGAACTTCCCTTGCTATCTTGTGTATGCAGAGTGATGCAGCCCATGTGCCTTGTATGAGTATGCTAGATGTATGCATTTGAAATTATCTTGTGCCTTTGATGCAAGATTAGGTGATAATAGATAATGCTTAATGCTTGGCCCTTTATTTGAGAGTAATAAATAAGTATATATATGATTAAATTGTTTGAATTTTGTAATTAAAAACTGAAAGGATAACCAAAATTAATAAAATGTGACTAATAAGTAAAAGAGACCCAACATAGTAAGAAAAGGATAAAGAGCATTATGATCACACATAAGGGATAGGAGCACCTGGGAACTTCTGTCCTAGCTGGGAGCTAGTTTTTGAAGCTATAAAAGATAAATAAGTAAAGCTACGGAAAGGTTGTAAGATATCTAAGACTAGTAAGAATGTAAGAGATAAAGCAAAAAATACTAAAAGGAGTTTTCAACCACTAATTTTCTTTCTTAGGAATCATGTTCAC
Organism: Taxus chinensis; assembly: GCA_019776745.2. Taxonomy (NCBI): domain Eukaryota; kingdom Viridiplantae; phylum Streptophyta; class Pinopsida; order Cupressales; family Taxaceae; genus Taxus; species Taxus chinensis. Next base: position 508,956,121 of record CM034148.1, on the reverse strand, counting down.
ATTAGCATGCTTTAGGACCTTGAAATCTATCCAAGTGTATAGATTTTGTGTCTACATTTCCCCCCACTTTATGCTATTGAGTGAGTACTTGATAACATAAAGTTGATAAGAGATGCGTAAATTGTGATCCTATCTATAAGAGTAAATCTAATGGTGTGCTAAGTAGACAAGAGAAGTGATCACAATATGAAGTGTGGAAGTCCTAGGAAAAAGGAAGTAGACCTTAGGGGTGAAGTGTATGCATAGTAGTGTGTTGCTCAAACTTGTGTTTGTTTATGTGAGCTTCTTCTTGTTATGTGTTAAGGATAGACCTACAAAATAAGAGAGAGAAATTATTCAAAGTAATGTATATGAAAAATCAGAGTAACATGTGTATAAACAAGTAAAAGTGTGTAAAGGAAAAGAGTGCACCTGATGTGTGAGAGAGTAAAGGATAGAAATTTGTCCTATTACTTTGGATATTTTATTGGATTTGAGTGTCTTGTTGCTGATGGTGAGGTTCTTGGGTGATCTCATTCCAAGAGCGAGTTTTTTGGGTGATCTCATGCCAAGTGTGAATTTTTGGGCCATCTCATGCCAAGTGTGAGTTTTTTTGGGTGATCTCATGCTAAGAGATAGTTTTTTAGGTGATCTTGATTAACTAAAATAGGAATATTCTAGTGTAATCTAATCCTATATGAGTAGTTAAATAAATGAATAAATGACTAATAAAGTATAGTAGATATACCCAAGTAACCTAAGTAATAAAATGTGAAACCTTAATGTACAAAGAGGGTTAAGATATCCTTAGTTGATTCGACGATGGTGCGGGATTGTGTCGTAGTGGAGACTGGATGAACAGGGGGAGTAAACTATCACAAAAAATCCCAAGAAGATATAGATTCGAGCTATATGAGATTACTGGGGTGCCTTGAGAAGGATAGGGGCACCTGGGGTAGCTTGGTTTGACATTTGGGTGCCCTAGTTTGTAGAAATGACTAGGGAACCTCCTCTAAAGTGTCACTAGATGTTCACCAGTGTTTGATCCTTGTCACGTGCATGTCACTAAACTGCACCGGATGTCACTGTAAATAGATGTAAGAATCACCTGTAAAACCCTAGAAAAAACATCAAAACCTTAAAAAATAAAGATTCATATGAAGGGGTCAGACTGTCCTGAGATACCAAATGGATGGACTTATCACTGAGCGTTGTACTACATATAAGACCTAATGTAGTTCTAGGTGCATGTGTGTGGAATTATGCCCTAGGTGATCTTGTTCGTGTCACACTTAGTGAGTAGAAAACAATAACTAGATGTAGAATGTAAACAAATGGTGCATGGAATAGAATAAACTCCCCTCTTATGAACTGTGATGCAGAAAACTAGTCTTTGTCCCTTGTGATGGAGCTAGATGGATGTAAATGGAACTATAGATGCCTTAAATGGATGCACTCTAGGTGGTGATAGTAGATGATAAGTGATTGGTCCCTCATTATGGTCACATAAATTTATATTTATATAGTTCTCTTGCTTTAATTTTGTAACTAACCCTGAAAAGGATGACCGTAAAAAATATAAGAAGTTCAAATGGTCAAAAAGTGCCCAAAAAGTGAGAGGAAAGTGTAATGTAGATCAGGGCACCTAAAGGGGACTAGGGTGCTTAGGGCATCAAGTCCTAGCTGGGCGCTCTAGTTAGAAATAAGGGAAACACTATGAAAGTACAGACTAGGCAAGTATATGTGTAAGATTGAAAATAACGATAAAAATAAATACAAAAAATTGCTAAAGACATGGGTTAATTATTACTCTTTGCACTTGAGAACCATATGAATAGTATCATGAGACAAAGATTAAATATTTACCCAAAATTCATGATTTACCATCTACATTTTCCCCCACTTTATGTTGGTGAGAATAATTCTTGGTAACATAAAGTAGATAGAGATGCATACCTGATATCCATGTAGAGGGATGTAGAAAACATACCGAGGGACTAGAAAAAGTGTGGAATGACAAAAATGTCGAGTGTGGAGACTAAAGATGTAAAAATATAAAAAGTGATGAAAGCAAACCTAGGGTGGAAGCACATGTGTAAATTCCAATGTGTGTGGTGTACCTACATGGTTAGTATCACGTGTGTGATGTACCCGTTATGTGTGTGTTGTTGACTTCTTGCTTCCCATACATCCGGACCTACAAAAGAGAAGATGATCAAGTAGTCAAATACACATGTATAGTGTGTAAAAACACATGTATAAATGTAAAGAAGCATGTAAATAAAGTACAAAAATGAAAATGAAAAAGGAATATGTGCACATAATCTGTGATGAGAGAAAGGGTGTAGAAAGGATCCTGTCGATGTCATGTGAGGTTTTTAGGTGACCTCATGCTACTTGATGAACAAGTGTAGGGAGGAAAGTTTAGTTTTTCCTTCAAACTGTAACTTCTTCATGAGAGTGAAGATATCTCTATACTATTTGGTTTTTTGGACAATCCAATGCCATGACCATGTAGAGAGGAAGGTTTGGTTTATCATCTATCATTTAAATACTCCTACATGTGCTAAGGACACCATGTCTAATAAAATCCAACGTGTATAGAGTTCTTTAGACTGGTCTGAAACCACTCGTTGTATAACCCATTATGTCATGGATGAAAATTATAAACTGAAATGTACTAGTACTACATGTAAAGCCAAAATGATGCCCCCTTTTTAGGGGCGTATGTGACATCACAAATAAGAGAATGAAGCCCTAAAAGAGGACCAACCATGGATACTAAAAATGTGCCCTGTAGGGGGAAGGGAATGTGATTGGTAAAGACCAAGGCACACACAAAAAAGTGGCTAGGAAGAAAGTGTTAGTAAAAACAAGCATGCATGTAGAAGATACATGTAAGCCAAACAAACAATCTGTAAGCTAAAACATAAGCAGATTATGTAAACACCCAAGTAATGAACCCCATTTTGTTATGTTTAAACCATGTGAATCCCCATACTATTTTTATATCACATTGCATGATGTATAATGTTGACTATTTATAATTAATACTTTACTATGTTTTTGAAGGAATTATTGTGCATATGTTTGTTTATTTTGTCTTGTTATTACTTCTTCAAAAATGGCTTAAATTGATCTTTTTATGAGCATTAAGAATACATTTGGAAAATATTTTTTCAAGTTATCACAGTAGTAAAAATTCATCGACACAGGACTCAATTGGTGTATTGGAACAAGACTCAACTTATGGCGTAGGACTCACCTTTTCATTTAGTGCAAGACTCACAGTACAATGCTGAGATCACCTAGGTCCTCAACACTAAATTCCTTGAAATAAGGGATTAACACAAGAATATAGATAGCTCAGAATCTAATGATACAACTGGTAAAGCAACAACATGAGCATGAAATGCGTGCCACTAACTCAACCTACATTTGTGAAAATTTTGAATTTCATTCACTTCAGTTGCTAGGAGATGTAATGTGGCCAACATATAAGGATTTATTATCGTCGTTATTCTCTATAATCAATCGAAGATACAAAGAATCTTCCATAACTGAAGGAATATCTCAAAGGATTCAATAATGGAACTCCTCTATAGTTAGCAAGATTAGTTTCAATCCAAACATCTCATAGACTTCTTCCACAATTGTATTCCTTAAAATAGATAGTCATTATTTTAGTCAATAGTCAGTTCAGTAGATGTTAGTTATTGCAAATAAACTAGTTCTCCCCTAGAGGGACTAGGATTGCTCTAGTATAAAAGAACTAATGTATTTATATTTATTAGTTTGTTCAGTTAGTTGATTCATTGTAAAAGCATACTCTTTTAAATTCTATTGAATAAAATTGTAGATTTAGGGGAAAATTTTATTGTGTGATTTCAATATTAAACCTAATCGAAGGGAAGGAGCGAGGGCCACTCCTACCCAATGAGAAGGGATATTTACATTTATTTCCTTTCTTTCATCTCTTTTTATTAGATAAGGCAAAAAATAGGGATCGGCTCCCAAGGGCCAGAACAAGAGAAGAACAGAAACAAAGAAACAAACAAGAAAGACAAATCTAGATAAGGGTCCCAGAAAAGTGAGTTAAACATGCTTAACTCTTACAGCACAGGATCTGGACCCCCAAAAGGACCAAAAAGACAGAAAAAATAGGGCATCATAGTTTGCCCAAAGTCCGCAAAAAGTTCAAAGACCTACAAAACCTCCATAACAAACAGAAAACCACCAGAGGTCCCATACCAGCAACAAACCGACCAGGAAACCAGAAATCAACACCATCTATTCCTCCTCCAAGCTGCTGATGCGGAGGTTAAATCTCCTCCTTTTCTTTTCTCCTTAGATCTCCTCCACTCTATCCAACAACACTTTGACCTGAGTCTCTAGCTCCTTCATTCGGTGTTTAATCTAGACCTGGTCCGCCACCATCTTCTTCGAAATGTTTATGATGTTCAAGATGGATTCCCTTTGCCCCTCGTTCGTGTCCTCCATAGCTTTGAGGACCCCCTCTAAGTACACCAACTTCTTGTTCCAATATTTGAAAACAATGGGATCACCCACATAATCATTCTTCCTGGAAGGACTAGCTTCCCCAACACCTCCCTCCTTATTGTCTCTATCATTTCCATCCCCCTTGGGGATACTTTTACCCTCTTTCATCTTAGTAAGACATTCCACCAGAGTAATGCCATCATCCTCATCTTGCTCCTCCAGGGTCGTGACCAAAGGATGATCCAACACTGGATTTCCATTCTCGAACAGAAGAAGAATCAGGCCCTCATGAAGGGGTAGCTTAGCTTTCTTGTTCTGGAACGCCATCAGTGAATTCGAAAGAGAGGTAGCCAGAAAAAAGGGAATAATGACCATAAAATTTTGACAGAACATGTTAAGGAGGGTCATATGATGTGTATAGATTTTTCTATACTCACCTTCCAGTGTGATATACTTCATAACTTGAAGGCAAACATCCTTCCAGATTCCAAGAATACACGAGCGTGCAATGCCATCAATGAATAAAAAACAAGTCTCCTTGCCAACAAAAAAATGCTCAATCTCAAGGTCTCTGCGGGTTCTTTCCTTGTAGATTTTTAAACCATCCATCTTCATTTCTATCACCCTGGCAATATTGGCCTCTAAGACCTCGGCCTCCACACCGCGAACAGTAAAAACCCCTTCTTTCCATGCTTGGCCAAAATCCTTGGATAGAGTAGGGTCATGACCATGTAATTTAGCAATAAAATTACTAAATCCACCCACTTTAAGCTTGGTCCACAGATCCTTGTTGCTCTCTTCCATGTTCTGACTGGCGGGTTCCACACGAATCCTATCGCCATCCATCTGCACTTTGTCAAGCTTGTCGTTCCAACTAAAACTTTTCACAATCCACAAACTGATCTCCCTATCCGAGTTCAAACTGAAATAGTGATTTTTGTATAAACTATCTTGGTACTTGAAATACTTGCCCCCGCTCGTGCTGACATCATGAAACTTATCGCCTTTTATCCTTAATGATTTCATCATTAATATTAGAGGGTAATCTCTCCCCTTTGCACCAAATTTTGTATTCATTGCAAAGGACTCCCACATTAGCTGTCTTGTCTACACATTTATTTCCTTGCCCCAAAGTATGATTGATAGATATCTTTTCAAAAAGCTTTAACAATTCCTTGATATCTTGAATGATATTTTTTATCGGCCAGTTGATCTTACTTCTATTGAGAAGAGCATTTGTAACAATTAAGGAATCACCTTCAATCTGAATTTTCTTAAGACCTTTTTCCTTAATGACCAAAATACCCCAAAGGAGGGCTTTAGCTTTAGCCATGTTATTATTCTGCTTACCCAGGGGTCCAATATAGACAAATAACCAATCACCCTCACTATTCCTTAAGATGCTCCCACCCCCTGCTTGACCAGGGTTCCCCTTAGAGGCCCCATCAAAATTGATCTTGATCGTGTTTCCCAAAGGTCTAATCCAGCTTACATTCTTACCTGGGCTTTTGTTCTTGACGTGACTATAGGTGAAATTATCCAGGACTTCCTGTTCCCATTTCGAACAGGGATTTTTTGTTTTTCCTTTAAACAGTTTGAGATTTTCCTTAATGGCAGCATGAATTCTCCTTTTAGCCACCCCAATCAGAGGTTTTTGGTCTCTAAAAACACTATCATTCCTTGTTTTCCACAGACCCCATAAGAGATGAGGTAGTGTAATCTTCCATGCCCAGGCTAGATAAGGAAATCTAAATGGGCTCTCTCATTGGGTGCAACAATCCTCTATATTCGAAGACAAAATCCATTGCATGTTGAAAAGTACCAAAATCAGGTAGAAGACACCTTTAGAGAAAGGACAATGTAATAAAATATGATTCACATTCTCTTCCCCTCTCTGGCAAAGTGTACACCTATTAGGATCTGCATTCCTCTTTTTATAATATTTTTAACTGTCAGGATTCTATTTTGAGCAGCCAGCCAGTAAAAAATATTGATCTTAGGGATCAAGTATTTAATCCATAACTTACCCCAATACTATTTTTGGAAGTCTTTCTTGAAATGTAATCTATAGGCTGATTTAATAGAATAATTTCCTGAGTCTTCCTCTTTCCAAATGATGGAATCCTCCTTGGTTTGGAATATGGGGATATGGAAATCCCTGAGTTTCTTATTGAGATCTTGAAAAGGTTTGAAATCACCATCATAACCAGGGGGCACTATGGTTTCCCATTGGACCTCATCATCATCATGCCTCCAGAAATATCTTATCCATATTTTACCATTCTCCTCATAGAATTGAGCCACCTCCTTCTAAATTTCCTGATCCGCTAAGGGAAATTATTCTAACCAATTATCCCACCAAAATCTGATCATGTTCCTCTTACCAATCTCCCAAAGGGAACCCTTTGAGAGAATGTATTTCAAATCCAACAGGGAATTCCAGAAGAAGGAACGTCTAGGAAGATTTTCATGTGAGAAAAAAAGTCAATTCTACCTAAATTCCACAGATATTTCTTTTTATAATATCAATCCACAATCCTTCCTCTCTATCAAATTTCCAACCAATTTTAGCAACCAAAGCTTTGTTCATGATAGGTAAAATTTTTAGACCCAGACCCCCACACATCTTTGGCCTAGTGACCTTGTCCCAGGCCGCCAGAGGGAATTTGAAATTTTCCGAGGCTCTAGCCTAGAGAAATCTCTTCTGAATTTTTTCTAGAGAATCAATAATTTTGGCCAGGAGCTTGAAGAGAGACATAATGAAAATGGGTACTCCTTGAAGAGAGCTCGAAAGGAGTTGGATCTTACCCGCCTGAGAGAGGAGGAGGCCTTTCCAGGATGAAAGTTTCTTATTGACTCTTTCCAGCAGGGCGTTCCAGATAGAGGAATTAGGCTTCTTGTGGATTAGAGGCATTCCTAAATAAGAATCCGAGAAACACTTGATTTTACAACCCAGAATGCGAGTGAGCCTTAGTTGGACTTGTTTCTCCACATTAATAAAGAACAACACACTTTTGAGAAAATTGACCATCTGCCCTGAGACCGACTCATAATCCATGAGAACATAATTGAAGTTGGTGGCTTCTTGTACAGAGGCCTGTCCCATCAGGAATTTATCATCAACAAATTGATTGAGGCAGATCGGGGGGAGGCCATTAGAAATCTTGATTCTCTGAATCCTCCTAGAAAGTAAAGCTTATTTGCAGATTCTACTCAAAGATTAAGCCATTATGACATAGAGGAAAGGAGATAGGGGATCCCCTTGTCTCAAGCCCCTACCAGCTTTGAAGAAGCCCTCCAGACTACCATTGACCAAAACCAAATAACTGGCAGTAGATATACATGTCATTATCATACTAACCAGAGAATTATCAAAGCCCACTTTATTGAGGATGGCCTCAAGGAAAGACCAAGTTATTCTATCATAGGCCTTGTGCATGTCAAGCTTAAGGAACATTTCAGATCTGTCAGAATTGACAATGGAATGGATGGCTTCTTGAATCACCACAATACTATTAGTAATCTGCCTTCCTGGGACAAAGGCACCTTGATTTTCAGAAATAAAATGATCGAGAACCAATCTGATTCTTCCAGTTAAGATTTTAGTTAGGATTTTATAACTCGTGTTACAGAGACTGATTGGTCTAAAATCTTTGAATTCATTGGCTCCAACAATTTTTGGAATAAGGACCAAGAAAGTGTTATTAAGCTGACTGAGGAGTTTCTCATTACTAAAGAAATCTTGGACCATTTCAATGACTTTGTTCTTAATCATCTTCTAGAATTTTTGGTAAAAGAGAGCTTGAAAACCATCAGGCCCAAGTGACTTGTTAGGTTCCATATCAAAGACCACAAATATGATTTCCTCCTCAAAAAGTATCCTTAAGATCTCACAATTTTCTTCCGGGGAGATGACTTTCTAGAACAGGTTCAGTATACTATTTTGATTATGCTCTTTAATCCCTTGACCTTGCTGATAGAGATCCTTGAAATAGTTTATGATGACTTTGTTTATTTCCTTGCTCTCTGAGAGAATATCCCCATTCTCATTTTTAATTTAATTTATCTTGAGGAGGTTGGTTTGGGAGGTGGATGAGAAATGAAAGAATTTGGTATTCCTGTCCCCCTCCTTAAGCCATTTCACTCTCGACTGTTGCTTCCAATAGACTTCTTCCTTTACCAAAATATCATGATACTCAACCAAAATATTTTGTTCCTACTCCTTGAGTACCAGATTGAGACCATCAAGATTAATAAGTTCCTCAATATTCCTTAAATATTCAACATTTAACCATGTTAGAAATATTTAGATTCTATATTTATTATTCTTTGCTTTTCATGCAATACATTTTATAATTGCAGTCATTTATTGTTCAGTTAATTTTGTTATTAAGTACTTGCTGAGAGAAATTCCTAATGTTCCTTTGTTACAAATAGCCATGGACAATGCCATGGATTGACATATATATTATCATTAAAGTATGAGTATCAATGATGCTCATCATGTTTTAGCACTGTTTCTGGGGAATTTAATGTGTTATCAAAGGTTAAAAGTGCTAGCAAGAAGTGTTGTCTTGTTGTTTGGCAAGTTTCCATTCATAAATTATATTTCCCTAACTCTTTCTTATGAAGTAAAAATACCTTGTAGTGATACCAAGAATCCTCTAAGCTTGGAGTTTGTGGAACGCAAACAATTAAGTTCACTATTGATAGTTAGGGATCCATCCTCAATATGATAGGATTTTATGTTTAGACGTAGAGACTGAAGAGGTAAATTCATTAGAATAAATCATCAAAACCCCCTTCAAAACCATCTTGTGGAACAACTTATCAACCAAAGAAGAATGGCTCATGAAGTAGATAACCCAAATGGTGTAGACAATGGAAACCCCCCAATTGGTAGAATGTTTAACTAAATCATCTAATTAGACCCTAATGACCAGGATCCTATGAAAATATATATCTCTTCCATCTCACTAACCTTCCAGGGATTAGTTTTAGAAGACCCTGACCAATTCATTTTTGAGTTCAAGGCTAATGCCAAACATATGACTACACTTCTAATTACCAAAAGCTTAAACTATTTCCATCCACTTTAACTAATGAAACTATGAGGTGGTTTATGGGCTTAAGCCCTAACTCTATCCATAACTGGGAATAGATGGAAAAATAATTCTTGGACAAGTATTAGGATTACTATAGAGTCAGGGAAAGAAAAGAAGAACTTTTTTATGATTCAAAAAAGGAAGATGAAAGTGTAGAAGATTATCTAGATCAGTTCCTCTTCCTTCAAAGGAGGTGTGGTACTAGTCTTGATATTAATCTACTTAAAACCTTATTCCTTAAAGGCTTGGATGAGGATACACAATAAACACTCAATTTGATGGGAAATGTAGACATGAAAAAACTAGAATTAATAAAAATCATTGAAATCTATAGGAATTATTCTCAAACTCACCCTAATTTTAGAAAAAAAATGAAAAATGGTCAGTGGGGATCCGTCCAAATTAGGGAAGAGATGGAAAATTTTAGGAAATTTTTTTTGGTCCAACTCAATACAACTATGGATAAAGAGAAGACTAATAATACAAAGCCTTTTTTCATTAACTACTCAAGATTTAGAAAAAAACAAAGACTTAAGGAATACTGCTTAGACAAGACAAAAATATGTCTTCTTTGTGAACTCAAATATGCTACAGACCAATGTGGATTACTTCCCTTGCTACAGAATCATCTAAAACAGAATGCAAAAGATGAATTTGAGCTCAACTATATGGCTTAAAGGCAAGGAGGAAATTTTCAATCTAACAAAAATGATCCCTACATCCCAAAATCGTAATGGTCCCCAAATAAATGGAATGCACCATGGCCATATCCCTAACATTGGGTTCAAAAATTCCCATAGGAGTGGAGCCCATAGTGGAACACCCCACCAAATTATTATTAACAACCTTGGGCTCCACATCTAAAAATTCCAACATTCCAAGATTTTAATCCTCGGTACCAATAGCAGTGGAATGTACCTCAAGAGTTTGGGAAACAATATTACAATAAGAGAAGATCTTAAGGTCAACAAGCCATGTTGACTAGACCCACTAATGCTTCCCTACCTGAACAACCTGTCTAGCCACAAATACCTATAAAAAATATGGGAAATCCCAAAAATGTAAGGCATGGAAACCCAACGTATACTGTGGAATCTAAAAAAAATCCCACAGTGAACTTGGTGGATTATAAGAATATCTTGCTGTGTTCAAGAAAGGTTAATTCAAAACCTTCCTCTCCTATGATAGAAGAAATTCACGAATAAACATAAAAACTAGAAGAAACGCATCCTATTCATGTTGAAGAGACTCCTCACCCAAACTATGACATTCCCTTTCCATCTAGACTATCTGAGAAACCAAGTATGGGAGTTACTAAAAAACAAAGTTAGAATCAATCCAAGGATTAAGGAAGTTGAGTATTGGCATTCCTCTATTGCAAGCTCTTAGGAAAATCCTTGAATTAAACAAAACAATTAAATAAATATGTTTCAAGGCTCTAGAAAGAAGGAATAACCAACCTAAAACCATCCATGTTGATGGGTAACTTGCTAGTATTCTAGAAGGGAATATTCCCCCTCATAAATATGGAGACCTTAGAAGTCGTATTGTAATAGTTTACATAGGAGATGTCCAGATTCCTAATGTCCTAATTGATATAGGGGCTGCTATTAATGTTATGACTATGGATACTCTATCCACCTTATCACTTATTGAACCTCAATCCACATCCATAGTGTTGCAAATGAGAGAAAAATTTGTAAACAAGCCAAAGGGAATTATAGAAGATTTCATTGTTACTATTGAATCCAGGGACTATTCGGTAGACTTCATGATTATAAAAATGAAGAATAAGAAGATTGGATGCCCCATAATCCTATGATGTCCATGTTTAGCCACAACTACTTCCCTCATTGACTATAGAATAGGTGATATGGTGATTACGAATGACCAAGATCCAAAGAAATTATTAATCTAACCCACTGAAAAACCTTTTTCTACAGACAACAAATGATAGTGTAAGGATAATTCAGATAATTTATATGATATCATCTCTTCTCTAGCCATGGTCATAATTCAAGAACACTCAGATTAAATCCAATATGGTGACTATGAGCCTTATGCTGGACACAATATACGTCCTGTACCTAAGTCTTGTGCTAGATTCAATTCGAGTCATACACTTGAGTCTTGCATTGGATATTATTTAAGTCCTGTGCTACAACTAACTAGAAAAAGAGATGATAATATGGATGAAAATGACCAACCCATCATCTGTCCCTTTGTACAAAATATAGACCTGACTGATTCCATCTTTCAAAACATTGTTTATATTCATAGGTTACTACCACATAGGTGTCCATTAAATACATTATTAAAAGAATGCCATGTTGTAGATTTTTTTGACCCATCTACTAAAAAATTACCTATTCTCCTAGGAAATACATTGAAAATTAATAGTTGGCAGACTAATCCAGAGGAAAGTACCCTATTTGATCTCTTACGCTCTCATCGTGGTATTTGTGCACATCACATCTATACTACTAATTCTAGACCAGTTAGGCAACCTCAAAGAAGGATAAACCTTGCTTGAAGAAATATTGTTAAAGATGAGATTGAATTTTTTTTGAATGTAGGATTCATTTATCTAATATCAGATAGTCAATGGGTTTCTCCATTAGTCATAGTTCCTAAAAAGAATGGGAAATGGAGAATTTGTGTGGACTATAGGGAATTAAATAAAGCAACTCATAAAGACTATTTTCCATTACCGTTTATTGATTAGGTCTTAGACAATTTATCTAGGAAAATGTACTTTTCATTCCTTGATGGGTTCAATGGGTATAATCAAATAACAATGGAACTTGAAGATCAAGACAAAACACCTTTTACCTATCCCCGAGGAACATTTTCTTACATGGTGTTACCTTTTGGGTTATGTAATGCTCTTGCCACTTTTCAAAGAGCCATGCTGGCAATATTTTCTGATCTCACTCATGATTGTGTGGAAATTTACATGGATGATTTCACAATTTATGGAGCAACATTGCAAGAGGAATTTAAAAATATAAAAAAAGTTATTTCTCGGTGTGAAAAACATCAATTATCCTTAAATCATGAGAAATGTTTGTTTATGATGTAATAAGGTATAGTTGTAGGCCATCATGTCTCAGTTGATGGAATTGAGATAGACCCAGACAAGGTCAACATCATGATAAATCTCCCATATCCCATAAACCAAATAGAGGTAAGAAGCTTTATTGGTCATGCTGGTTACTATCAAAGGTTTATCTTAGATTTTATTAGAATTACTGCTCCATTATTTTCTCTCCTAACTAAAGATTATGAATTTGAATGAACAGAAACATGCCAATAAGATTTTTATGCTATTAAAGGTAAGTTAATAAACACACCAGTGTTGAGAGGCCCAAATTGGAAGCTCCCCTTCCATATACAAACATATGCCTCCAATGAAGTGGTAGGTACTGTCCTTAGACAACAAGAGGAAGGAGAACCTATGTATGCTATTTATGAAATTAGTAAAAACCTTTCCCTTACTAAAAGGAACTACACAAAAATTGAGAGAGAATTTCTTGTAGTAGTGTATGCAATCAACAAGTTTCACCATTATATTAAAGAATATGAAGTGATTGTTCATACTGACCACTCTGTTATCAAATATATCATGAACAAACCTTTAGTACATGACATGATTATAAGGTTGTTGTTGATACTGCAGGAGTTTAACATTAAAATTATTGATAAGCCAGAAAAATACAATGTGGTAGTTGATTTTCTTTTAAAACTTACCACTTCAAGAGAGGAGCAGCAGGTCAATGATGATATTTTAGATGAGCTTTTGTTTGTAATTTCTACTACCTCTACTTGGTATGTAGACATGGCTAATTACTTGGCTACATGGAAGTTTCCAACCTTTTTCACACAAAAGAAAAGAAAACAATTAATTAAACAAAATGTGATGTATACTTGGTTAAATGTAATTATTTTAAAATGTGGACCTTATCATGTTTTACGTAGGTATGTAGTTGAAAATTATTTGACATACTTAGAGCATGCCATGATGAACCATCAAGAGGGCATTATTCAATTCAAAACACCATTAAAAAAGTTCTAGGAGCTATTTATTATAGGCCTTCCTTGTTTAAGGATGTCAAAAAATATGTATAGAGATGTGATAAATGTCAAAGGATGGGGAAACTGACATTTACATCTAAAATTCCACTCCAACCCCAAGTTGTCTTGGAACCATTTGAGAAGTGGGGGTTGAATTTTATTGGACAAATTGAACCAACCTATTAAGGGAAAGAGTACATCCAGGTTTGTATTGATTATGTCACCAAATGGGTTGAAGTGTAGGCACTAGAATATGCAAGAGATGAGAAGGTTGCAGATTTCTTATGTGATCATATCTTCCAAATATTTGGAGCACCAAGTCCATTGTGTTAGATCAAGGACCAAAATTCATGTAAGGGGTAATCAATTCTTTTGTGGAAAGATACTAGCTAAGGCATAAGAAGTCATCACCATATCACCCAAATTCCAATGGTCAAGTAGAGGTTACTAATAGAGAATTGGAAAATATCCTAGTAAAAATAATGGATATCTCAAGGAATAATTGGGTTCAAAAACTACCTAAAGTAGTATGGGCATAAAACAATACTTGGAAAACAAAAATAAGGTTTACTTCGTATGAATTGGTCTATGGGAAGAAACACATTCTTCCTATAGAATTTGAGATTCATATGTTGAAAAAAACTGTTGATTTGGGCATTGAACTATTTGAGGCACAATAAACAAGGATTGTACAACTAAGTGAGCTGAATGAAATGAGGATTGAAGCATTGCATCAAACTAAAATCATCCAACACTAGTGGTAAGTATGACATGACAAACACATAAAGCCAAGGAAATTCCAAGAAGGGGACTGATCTTTGTTATTTGATTCGAAGTAAAAATATTTCAAAGGGAAGTTGTAGATAAGATGGAAGGGACCATATCATATTAAATGAGTATTTTATAATGGAACCATCTAATTAATTCCAATTAATGGAGAGAAGAAATTAATGTTAGGTAATGGTCACAGACAGAGGCTGTACCATAAACCAACATCAAAAGAAGGGTTTTAGAAAGAACTTAAAGAAGATTTAGCTTTGAAGTGTGTGTACAAAGTCTCTTTATCCAACACAACTCATAACTGAGCTATATTCTATCAAGGAATAAAGAGGAGATGATTGAAACCTAGAAATTATAGTCATCATCCTCTGGAGCATTGGCTGAAAACTAGAAATGGCAGCCATTATTTCTAAAAAAAGAAAAAGAAAAGAAAAAAGAAAAAAGAAAAGAAAACTCAGGTGACAGAAAACTAGAAATGGTGGTCGCTACCCCTGAATCCAACATGAAATAAAAGGACCACATGTGGATAGAGCATTAAGCTAGTATAGAAATTTTGACACGGATGTGATAAGTTCATATAATGAGGTATGCACAGTTAATTCTTTTCTTGAATATATGGAATTTTTAATTTATGAGATTTTAATTATTATAATCATGCAAATTGATTATCTCCTCAATTTCCCATAAATTTGCACGCTTCAAAAATCTCCACCAAATATGTAACTCCCCTCCATAATAATCTCCACACGTGCCCAATAAATGTCATCATCACTTTAGGATTCCATCACACCTTTCCCAATTTAGTTATATTCATTTAACCATATATTCTACACTGATAATTTCCAAATTTAGCCCTCTCACTCCCACGCCACCATTCACTCTTGAGATTACCTATAACAATACAAACCTTGTATTTCCATTCTTGTGCCCTTTTTTGTTCACTAATTGTTCAAATTCAGACATGAGGCCTCGATTGAGACATGAACTAATAAGTTTTGTAGAACTCTTGACCGATGCAAAGTTGGTCGATATCTTTGAAGAAGCGGGACAACTAGACTTCCTGCTGGCTTATGATGAATTCAACATAACAATGAATGAGGAATTTTCTAGAAATGTGGAGAAGAGACACTCTATGATTCAAAACGTGGCCAAATGGTTGATCAAGTACTTTACATGAGAAGGGAAATATGAAATTGTGCTGGGTCCCATGTTAATAATGTTAATATACCTCTGACATGTTCAAAATAAACCCCAATATAAGATCAACTTACCTTAGTTTTTATATGATTCCATTTATTCTACTATAGAAAAGTTTCATTGGGGTGCTTCATATTTAAAGTTCTAGGGTTTAATTCATTTGATTTACAAGCATCAATTTGTTAAAAAGAGACATGGAATTAGAAAATGACTAAATTTTCAACTGCAATGTGCCTTGAAGCCTGAGGTAGTTCCAGAGAAAGCACCCTTAACCTCTGTGAGACGTAAGAAGCACCTCATAACTTCTAGGCCTACAGCTTCCTTGCATGAAATGGCAATTGAAAATCCTCCTTCCGAGGAAGAACAAGAGGTAGCTGCAATAATAAAAACCCTGGTAAAACCCCACCCATGTCTCCTCAAAAATCAGTATCACCATTTGTTCATGATATAAAAATAGAAGTGTAACATTCCATAGACATAGCTAAAGACTTACCTGTTAAAGACAAAGGGAATGCACATATAGTAGAGGGGGAGCCTAGTTCTCCCCCTGATTTAGATATAATGATTCCCCAAGGTTTTTCTTTTTCGAAAATCCTGTTTCAGCTATAATTGGCTCAATAAATAATCACCCATCTTCAGTTACTTCTTGAGTCCAAAGAAGCGAATTTCTCCCGGCTGGAAATGGATAAAAGTCATGAAATTCAATAGTTGCAGTAGATGGTAGCATAACATGAAGAGGTAACTCTTTAGCTATAAAAATTACTATAAGAGAGAGAGAAATAAATACAATCTCTTCAATCCAAAACATAGGAACTTAGCACATCTCTTGCAGTCTTGCAAGAAAATAGGGAAGAATTAAAGCCTGTGACCATGTAAGAACATGCCGCTCAAACTGATATTATCTTTTCCTAAATTGTTGTTTTAAAAGGAATGGTCAAGTAGATGGAAAAATGGTACAGGCTCATGGTATTTTTTGAGGAAAACAAGAATTTGAAAGAGGAAAACATATTGCTAAAAGAAAATGTGATTACTATTAGTCATCTATATGACCAACTTCTTTCTTAACCTCCTTTAAAATTTTATGCATTATTCTTGAAAGAAATTTTTTTCAAATGGAAAATATCTAGGGCCCATGGCATGCAGGAAATTGAATTTGATGATGATAACAACCTTATGTTGCATATACAACAGGGAATGATATTGAGAAAAATTTGCTGTTTGAATTCTATGTGCACAAATTTATTCTTCTAGAGAAAATTGAAATTCCAAGAAATTTTTATGTAGGAGAGGTACAGTTAATAGCATTCATTTATAATATCAAGAACCAAGGGGAGTGGAGGGACCAGAGGGCCACATTTTTACAAGTAGAGTATATAATAGGCCTTTTGATGAGGCATGATTTACCTACCCCAATTCAATTATTGAACAAGTTTTAGTCACAGGTATACTATCTATGTCTAGTAGACAGATACACAAATATCCTTAAAAATTGTGTCAAAATTTTTAGAGAGAAGGTAAATCTAACATTCAATGTAAACTTCCATTCCTGTCAAGTAATATATCAACTTCTTGTAGAACCATATAATAAGAAGGAGGTTATTTCACCAACAAACCTCTGATGGTCTTTAAAAAGTGCCAAACAACTCTGCAAGATTATTTTGGAACTATAGGAGAAATGGATTGGCATGCAAATATCGACCTGCATTGGTGATTTCTCTAGTACCACAATGAGATTATATAGATAATAAGTGTGAGGGAAGTTATAACACTTGGAGGCAAAATTTCATTAATTAATTTGGGTTATGTAATACTTCATTGGATGAAACTTAGAAAACATTTGCCATCGAATATAAGTGTTCAAGGATTGTAGAAAAATTGAATAATAGGTAGCAGGTGGACTTGCTAAACCTCTAGTTTGAGGGAGTGATGAACCCCCATTTTGTTATGTTTAAACCATGTGAATCCCCATACTATTTTGATATCATATTGCATGATTTATAATGTTGACTGTTTATAATTAATACTTTACTATGCTTTTGAAGGAATTATTGTGCATATGCTTGTTATTTTTATCTTGTTATTGCTTCCTCAAAAATGGATTAAATTGATCTATTTATGAGCATTAATAATACATTTGGAAAATAATTTATTGAGTTATCACATGATTAAAAATACACCAACGCATGACTTAATTGGTGTACTAGCATAGGAATCGTCTTATGGCACATGACTCACCTTATGGCATAGGATTCACCTTTGCATTTAGTGTAGGACTTGCAATACAATACCAAGCTTTCCCAAGTCATCAAATTTGAATTCCTTGAAATAAAGGATTGGAACAAGAAGATAAATAACTTGGACTCTAATGATACAACTGGAAGATCAACAACATGAGTATAAAATGTGTCACTACGTCAACCTACATTTGTGCAGATTTTTAAGTTCATTCATTTCACTTGTTGGGATATGTGATGCATCCAACATATAAGGATTCATTATCACCATGATTCTTTACAATCAATCAAAAATTTGAATAATCTTCCAACACCGATGCCCTCTCTGAAAGGATATAGTCATGGACCTCCTCTATAGTTAGCAAGATTAATTCTAATCTAAACATCTCAAAGACTAATTATTTAACAATTTTATTCCTTAAAATAAAGTCATTATTTTAGTCAATAGTCAGTTTAGTAGATGTTAGTTATTGTGAATAAACTAGTTCTCTCCTAGAGGGACTAGGATTGTTCTAGTATAAAAGATCTAATATATTTAGATTTATCAGTTCAGTTTAGTTCCTTGATTAATTGTAAAAGCATACTGTTTTAAATTCAAATGAATAAAATTACAGATTCAAGGGAATTTTTTTTTGAGTGAATTTTAGTATTAAACCTGATCAAAGGGAAGGAGCAAGGTCCACTCCTACCAAACAAGAAGGGAGATTTATATTTATTTCCTTTCTTTCATCTTTGATGCATTTACCATTTTAACATTAAAATGTGTTAGAAATCTTTAGATTCCCTCTTTAATATTCTTTTATTTTCATGCATTACATTTTATAATTCTAGTCATTCAATTAATTCTGTTATTAAGTATGTGTTGAGAGAATTTCCTAGTGTTCCCTTTGTTACAAAAAACCATAGACACTTCCCTGGATTAACAAATATATTATCATTAAAGTACGAGTATGAATGAAGATTATCACCAAGAAGACAATGTAGGAAGCCATAAAAAGTGGGTTGTAAACATGGGACGCCACTCACGATGCTGCAAGAAACTCAAGGCCACTGTGGTTGTAAATAAACAAGTGTGTACACAAGACAAATGGAAAGGCCCACAAAAAAAGCAAACAATAGAAGACAAATTGACAAACAAGTATGGAAGAAAATATTCCTACATAAAAAATGCTGCACATGAAACACCTGTTAGCGTGTTAAAAATATAAAACATATGTCAAAGCGTGTATAAACAAAAATAGTGTGCTATGAAAAAAATTGAAACAATAGCACCTGTAGTGTATGAATTGTTTATGCCCCCAGAAAATAGTATCATTGTTGCATGTAGAAGCTCTGTATCTATGATAACAACTAGAAAAGGATGTGAATGCACATGTGTGTATGGTAAAGATAATGGCATACAAGATATCTATCTATCATGTGTAATAAAATGTACATGTAAAAGCAAGAGAAAAAAAGAGTAATTACAAACATAGAATGCAATATGATTTGGATGGGTGGAATGGAATGTAGAGTGAGTGATAGGAGATACATGCCCCTTGAGTGAATGAATTATCATGTAGTGAGGTTCATTTATCATGCCTCCTTAGAATTAAAGAATGAACCATAAATGAGAGTGCATCATCGAGAAATGGTTGAGTTATGTGTTGTGTGTAGTGCGCTATGATGAGTGTGTAGTGATGAAATATGACATAGAGATGATGTGTGCATGACACTATTGCCTAAGCATATATCATGACAAGATGCATAGAAAGGAGTGGTGATTTAGCCTAAAACATATACCAATAAACAATGTAAGCGAACATGATGATATAACATATCAAAAGATGATGCTAGAAGAAGTGACCCTGTAGCCTAAAACATATATAACTAATCCTAGGAATTTTACATGAAAAAAATATTAAATGATGAACATGTGAATGTGATGTGGTCCATTTGTGATGTATACCCTCATAAATCTAGTATGGACCTCAAAACAAGAGTTTGTCATTGGGTAGTGAGTGTAGCACATAGAAGTGAATATGAAAAATGCGTAACATGTGTGGTAGAATAGTATGTAAATGCAAGATGTGTTAATGACCTAAGATGTGTACATGCATAGTAGATGTAAGAAAAGATATGTAATATGTAAGCTGAATGTTGTATAATGTAAGATGACATGTATGATGCCTGAAAAATGCACAATATGTGATAGCTATGGTGTAGTGTGTGAGTCATGTGTAGAATGTGCATGATGTATATAGGATAATATTAAGGATATAAAGTGTAGAATGTTTGAAGATGCACAATGTATATAGCCTGTGATGTAGTGTGTAATGTGTAGATGATGTAGGATGGTGTGATATGCGTAGTGACTACTGTTTAGTATGTGGGATTCATGTGTGTAGGCTTCCCTCAACAGTCAAGCATGAACTGAAGCACAAGAGTGTGTCATCGGGTAATGATGATGCTTAGAGTGTAGATGATAATGCATCTACTAGAAGGTTGATATGTACTATGAGACATGTGTTGATGCTAGGGTGGGGGAGGATGTGCAAATGCTATGCCCCCTAAGAGTGTAAGATGTAGAACTTAATCATGTAATGTCATCTAAGAGGTCATCAGTATTAGTGTCAAAATCAAAGGGATAAGTATTAGAGACTTGGTAAGTAATAATGTGTGGTTGATCATGTAATGAGCCATCAAGGCATAAGTTATACATACCAATGACACACTCCTCATCAATGAAGTGTGTAATGGACATCCATGTGCATACCAACGAGTGAGATTTTTCATATATCTAAGAAAGGAACTATTGCAAATAAATACTTGACCAAAAGGCATAGGAAATGAGATATCCATGTGATCAAGGTCTAAAGTACCCCCAATGTTATCAAGCCATGATTTTCCTAATATAATTTTTGAAGAAAGATGGCCTCTTACAAGAAATAATGTGAGATGAAAGACATGTAGGCCATAAGCAAAAGTAATGCGAAAAAACCCATGATAGAGATTAGAAACACGTGGTGGAGGGTAAATATCCTCACAAGCAAAACCTAGATGATTCAAACCCTAATGTGTACATACAATGTCATCAAAATTAGCATCAAATGGAATATTATCCCAATTAGAATAATTCATGAAAAGTGTAGATGTGAAGGGAGGTCATAGTGGCGGAGGTTGCATATAAAAAGGTGGAAGTGCTAAAGCAACATCTGACATAGAGAAAATCCCCTAATAAAAAATCATAACAGCAGTAGTGGAAGGGGGAGGAAGTGGAGTGGAAGAAACCACATCAATCACACAAATAACACCTTCAAGTGGTGGAAAATGAGGTATTTCATACATCGGTTGAGGATTATTTGTAGTATCAATACATGAAATAGGAAGAGTAGCATTAGGATCATGGTCACAATATTTGCAGGCATCATGGTCACGAAATAAAGTATATTAAATACTTTCATGTATGAATTTGATACAAGGATGTACAGTAGAAACAACAACTTACATGGCATGGAGCCATGTCCTACCAAGTAAATAGCTATATGAGACTAGAAAATTGATGACAAAGAACAAAATGTTAACAATTTTTGGCCTTACAATGATAGGTAATGTAATGTGACCAATGCATGGATGAATAAAACCATTATATGTACATAGTGAAAGACAAGATGGACTAACATAACGATTAGAAATAACTAGCTTCTCAATGAATGACATGGTACATAAGTTGAGTTCAGATCCATTGTCAACTAAATTGAGCTTGATACGCACATTATAAATGTGAATCATGATATGCAAGGGTGGGTCATTGTCAAAAGCGTTAAGATCAATAGAAGGATTATATTTTAATGCTGTGTTGAGAAAATGCATCCATAAAAGTGTGATACACTGAATCAGGATGCATATCAACACGAATACAAGTAATAGTAAGAAGATGTTGGACTATATGCCTTAAATCAGGATTTACAAGAAAGTAATTGTTGATTGAGATACTCATGATGACTAGACTCTAGGATGAAAAGTAAAGAATGAGAATCCTAAAAGCAAGAAGATTGAATACATGTTCACCAAAATGATTTAACTAAAATACGATTCTAGTATAATCTAATACTATAGGAGCAGTCAAATAACTAAATAAATGACCAATAAAATATAGTAGATATGCCCAAGTAGCCTAAACAATAAAATGTGAAACCCTAATGTGTAAAGAGGGTTAAGAAAGCCTTAGTTGATTCAATGATGGTGTGAGACTGTGTTATAGTGGAAACTGGATGAACATGAAGAGGAAACTGTCACACAGAAGCCCAAGAAGATGCAAATTTGATCTTTCTAAGAAGATTGGGGTGCTTGGAGAAGGATAGGGGCACTTATGGCACCTTGGTCTGATATCTATTTTCCCTAGTCTATAGAAATGACCAGGGAATCTCCTATTAAGTGTCACTAGATGTTTTCCTATGTTTTCTCCATGTCGTGTGGATGTCATTGAACGACACCGAATGTTGCTGTAAATAGGAGATGGAATAATCATATGCAAAACCCCAGATAAAGCACCAAAACCCTATAAAAGAAAGATGCATATGAAGGGGTCAGATGTTAGGTTTTAAGAGATAAAATATATGGAATAATCCCTTACAGAATTGCAACAGTAGAAACTAATATGTAGAAAATATTACAGATCTCAAATAAAAGTGCAGAATAAATAACACAACACAGAGAGACAAGATTTAACGTGGTTCACCCAATTTGGGCTACATCCACCAAGAATCACTTGCTCAGATTTTATTACAAGCCTCCACTCTCTCAATACAATACCCAGATCCATTTGGAGCTATGCTCAACAAACTCTATAGAATTCACACCCGAATTCAAAACACATTTGTAATACATTTTCTTATCTATCTATCATATGCATAAGACCATATAAATAGACAATTGCTTAAGCAGTTTGATACAAAACCATGGGTATCAAAACAATGGGCAAAAACCAAAACCGTCCCATAAACCTATGGGTAGCCGAAGAGGTGGTTTTACAAAATAATGGGTACCAAAAAACCATGGGCCCAAAAACAGCCCATAATAGCTACCCATTACCCATGGGTTAATAAACCACCCATGAAAATTTTCTTCGGGGGCTTCGACCCCGAACCCCCCTAACCCGCTCACCGGTGAGTGGGACCACCATAAAAATACCCGAGTGTAACACATAGAAGGTATACCACACTCTAACATGAAAATAGGCTCCACAAACATAACAATCTCCCACTTGGAGACTTATTTCCACTGAGCAAGCTTCTCAACCCTTCACTGTCATCCGTGAAGGCCAACCAAAGCTGAACATAGCTTTAGTTTATCCCTTTTGACCACCTTGGTCATCATGTCTGCAAGATTCTGACTGGTATGAATCTTCTCTAACTTCAACTTATCTTCCTCCAAAGTTGTCCTAATGAAGTGATATCTCAACTGTATATGCTTCATCCTGGAGTGGAAAGCAGAGTTCTTAGCTAGGTGTATAGCACTTTGACTATCACTATGCAACTTACATTCCTCCTGCTTATGCCCTAACTCCTCAAGCAATTGTTGTAACCAAATCATATCTTTGCTTGCCTCTATGGCAGCAACATACTCAGCCTCTGTGGTTGACAAAGCCACCAACTTCTTTAGTCGGGAAATCTAGCTCACTGCTATCCCACCTACAGTGTAAATATAACTTGTCATGCTCTTCTTGCTGTCTACATCTCCAGCCATGTCTGAATCTACATAACCATGTAAAGTGGTGTTTTATCCACTGTAGCACAAAAATTTCCCCATGGTCCCTCTCAAATACCAAAGGATCCACTTTACTGCTTGCCAATGCTCTTTACCTGGATCACTCATAAATCTACTCACAGCTCCCACTACATGGGAAATATTAGGCCTAGTGCACACCAAAACATACATCAAACTGCCAACTGCTGATGAGTAAGGTACCTTGGACATAGGGTTTCTTTCCTGCTCTGTCTTGGGACACTGCTCCTTTGATAACTTAAAATCACCTGCCAAAGGAGTCCCAACCGGTTTAGCATCCTACATGTTAAACCTATCCAATACCTTCTTATTGTACTCTTCCTAAGATAAATTCAGCTTCCGTTCCTTCCTATCCCGAGTTATCCTCATACTAAGGACTTGTCTAGCTGCCCCCAAATCCTTCATATCAAAGGATTCACTTAGCTGTTTCTTGAGTACTTTTATTTCCTACATGTTTTTACCTACAACCAACATGTCATCAACATACAAACACAGGATAATATAACTTCCATCCTCAAATTTATTTGTATACATGCAATGGTCAGAATGACATCTAATATAACCTTGCTCCATCATGAAGCTATCAAACTTCTTATACCATTGACGTGGAGCTTGTTTCAAGCCATACAAACTCTTTTTCAGTTTACACACCATCTCCTCTTTACCTTTGACCTCATAGCCCTCTGGTTGCTGCATATATAGTTCCTCCTCCAAATCACCATGGATAAATGTAGTCTTTACATCTAACTATTCTAAGTGCAAGTCTTCTACTGCTACTATTCCAAGAACAGTTCTAATAGAAGTCATTTTTACTACAGGAGAAAATATCTCATCAAAATCTATACCTTGTTTATGTGCAAACCCCTTGACCACCAACCGGGCCTTATATCTTTTCTTTCCTCCTTCTTCGTCTTTAACTCTATATACCCACTTGTTCTGCAATGCTCTTTTGCCTTCCGGTAGCTTCACCAAATCACAAGTCTGGTTATCCATGAGAGACTTATGCTCCTCATCCATGGCTTGCTCCCACTTCTTACTAACATCTACCTGCATTGCTTCATCAAAGCTCTCTGGCTCTCCACTCTCAGTGAGTAATAAATAATAAAGAGAAGGAGAGAACCATTCAGGTTCTTTTCTTACCCTAGAAGAACTCCTCACTATAGGAGTTTGGGGTTCCTGAACTGATTCATGGGTCACAGTCCCATCCGGAAGATCCTCTACCACTGCATATTCTTTCTTGGATTCTTCCCTGTTTTTCTGCAACTGTTGCTTATACATGACTTTCTCATTAAATACCACATCCCTAGACCGAATGATTTTCTTGTCCTTAATACTCCAACATTTAAATCCAAAGTCATCACCACCATAACTAATGAAAGTACATTTTTTTGATTTAGCCTCTAGCTTGGTCCTATCATCCTTGTCTATATGAACAAACACCTCACATCCAAAGACTCTAAGAAATGAATAATCAACTTTCTTACCGTACCAAGCCTCCTCAGGTATGTCTCCATCCAAGGAACTTGAGGGTCCTCTGTTTATCAAGTACACAGCTATGCTCACCGCTTCTACCCAAAAATAAAGAGGCAGTCCTGCATGTATCCACATGCTCCTAGCACGTTCCATGATTGTTCTTTTCATCCTTTTTGATACCCCATTATGTTGCGGAATTCCTGGAACTGTATTTTTCATGTGGATTCCATTCTTAGAACAATAATCATTAAATTCATTACTGCAATACTCCCCTCCATTATCTGACCTGAGACATTTTAGCTTAAGATCTGTTTCATTCTCTACCAAGGATTTCCATTTAACAAAAGTGTCAAATACATCAGATTTGTTTCTAATACAATAAACCTAAACTTTCCTTGTTGCATCATCAATAAAAGTAACATAATAACTTGAACGCCCAAGAGATGATACCTGAGCTACCCCCCACACATCAGAATGCACCAACTCTAACTTACTCTCTTTCTTTGTAGGTCCAACCTTGAGAAACCTTACTTGCTTCTATTTCCCATACATGCAGTCCTCACAAAACTCCAAACCTATTTCTGTATATCCAGGCAAATTCTTCTTTATGATGTCCATGCCCTTATGACTCATATGACCGAACCTATAGTGCCATAATGTTGTATCTGCATTTGAAGCCACAAGATTACAATCATTAGTACTATCAGTGGTTAAATACAAGGTTCCAGCCTTCTTACCTCTTGCCACCACAAAAACACCCTTAGTAACTTTCCAAGAGTTAGCTGTAAATATCACAATACAACCATCACTTCCCAATTGCCCCACCGACATCAAATTTCACCTTAATGTAGGCACATGTCTGACATCCTTCAATAGCCATGTATTCCCATTCTGCATCTTAACCTGAACAAAATTTTTTCCAACTATACTACAAGGCTCATCATCACCAAGAAAAACATGCCCAAAATCCCCTTGAACATAATCAACAAAATAATGCCTATGTGGAGTAGCATGAAAAGAAGCCCCTGAATCTAAAACCCAAGATTTAGTAATATCATGCAAAGAAAGAATCAAAGAATCTTGACATACATTATCTGATGCCACATTTGCCTCGTTTTCTTCCTGTTGTTTCTTCTTATCTCGAAGCTCCCAACAATCCTTCTTTGCATGTCCAGGCTTTCCACAATTCCAGCATACAATCTTGTTCTTGGATTTTGAACTTGCTCGATCTTTTGATTTTCCACGGTTTCCTCTATTCTTCTGTCTCCCTCTAGTTTCTACTGTCAAAGCATTCCCTGAAGTAGAAGATTTCCCAGAGATTTTTCTTCACATTTCCTTGCTTAGAATCACCCCTACAACATCCTCAAACTTCAACTTCGAGTTAGCTGGAACCGAGTTACTTACCACCATTACCAGGCTTTTCCAACTCTTAGGTAAAGAGCACATAATTAATAAATCCCTAACTTCTTCATCAAATTCTATTGTAACCGAAGCTAGCATATTCACAACCATATTGAAATCATTTAAATGATCTACTACTGAACTATTCTTAGACATCTTCATATTAAACAACTTTTTCATTAAAAATATCTTGTTAGAGGCAGAGGGTTTTTCATACAACTTCCCTAATGCATCCATTAGATCTTTTGTAGTCTTTTCCTTTGAAACATTAAATAATACCGAAGATACAAGACACAGCTGGATTGTCCCAAGTGCCTTCCTATCCAAAAAATCCCATTCCACATCTGTCATACTCGAGGGTTGGTTCACCTTCTTAGAAAACGGAGTATAAAGATCCTTCTGATAAAGGTAATCTTCCATCTGCATCTTCCAAAGACTGAAATTTTGCCCGTTGAATTTATCAACCCTAGATCTTCCTTCATCTGCCATAGCTCCCACTTAAGGTAAAAACTTTCCCTGCGATTCAACACTTCAACAAACCAAACTAGGCTCTGATACCAATTGTTAGGTATTAAGAGATAAAATATGTGGAATAATCCCTTACAGAATTGCAACAGTAGAAACTAATATGCAAAAAATATTACAGATCTCAAATAAAAGTGTAGAATAAATAACACAACATAGAGAGACAATATTTAATGTGGTTCACCCAATTTGGGCTACGTCCACCAAGAATCACTTGCTCAGATTTTATTACAAGCTTCCACTCTCTCAATACAATACCCAGATCTGTTTAAAGCTATGCTCAACAAACTCTACAGAATTCACACCCGAATTCAAAACACATATGTAATACATTTTCTTATCTATCTATCATATGCATAAGACCATATAAATAGACAATTGTTTAAGTAGTTTGATACAAAACCGTGGGTATCAAAACAATGGGCAAAAACCAAAACCGTCCTATAAACATATGGGTAGCTGAAGAGGCGGTTTTACAAAATAATGGGTACTGAAAAACCATGGGCCCAAAAATAGCCCATAACAGTTACCCATTACCCATGGGTTAATAATCCACCCATGAAAATTTTCTTCGGGGGCTTCGCCCCCGAATCCCCCTGACCCACTCACCGGTGAGTGGGACCTCTGTAAAAATACCCTAGTGTAACACATAGAAGGTGTACCACAGTCTAACATGAAAATAGGCTCCACAATCATAACATCAAAATATCATGCGTTGCCAAATAGATGGACTTATCACTGAGTGTTGCACTACATCTCAAAACTGATGTAGTTCAAGGTGAGTGTGTGAGGAATTGTGCCTTAGGCACTCTTTTGCATGTTGCACTTAGTGAGTATTGAGCAATAACTAGATGTATAATGTAATTAGATGGTGCACGGAATAGAATAAACTTCCCTCCTATGAAGTTTGATGCAGAAAACCAACCCTTGTCCCTTGTGATGGAGCTATATGGATGGATCCATAAGTAATAAATAGATATAAATTAGTTTGTTTATCATTAATAGAAGGATCCATAAGTAATGAATAAGTAATAAAGTGTGTATGGATTAACATATAAGAATAGATAGATGTAGCAAGGTGTGTACATAATGTATATGAGATAAAGTGTTGCTAAAAAGATTGACGTGAATCACAAAACAAGAGTAATGTATAAACGTGTGTGTATATGAATTATTTAACAATGCAAAGGAAATCAAAGCTAACACCTAATAACTTCAATACAATGCTAACTAGATCAATACACCATCATGCTTAGAGCTTAATCAAAGCTAATCTATTAACATATTTGAATTAGAAAATGAAATGAAGATTCAAACTAACATGCTAAACAAATTAACCTCTATCTCTAATTGAATTCTAATGAAATGAACCTATTTAGATCCTTAGAAATCAAAAGGGTTGATTGTATGCTTGAATCTCAAGGTTTTCAAGAATGGAGTCTTTTCAATCCATGAGTACAAGACCATTTGACATATATATCCTCCCTTGAGTTCCAAACTCGGATAGGAATATTTAATCCATCTTATTCTTTATACAAGAATAAAAGTAGAAAATTGATCTAACATATTTTTTCCTTTCACAGTTACAGGAGAATTAGAATAAGAAAAAGGGAAAAGTAAGAGAATCTAGGAAAAAATGGTTTATATTGGTTTTGTTCTTGAGGAACACCAATGGTTTGCACCATCAAGGCCTGATTCAGTGCACCATTGAAACATGCTGACTGATTGTGAGGTAGATTGCAAGGGTAACACCAGTTGTACTCTTGTGCCATGTTGTTTTTTGCTGGAACCAAGGCTCTTGAGGATGTCGTTGTATTTGGATCATACGGTCGAAATGGCCTAGCAGCTTGAGGTTGTCCCTGGTTTTGGTTTTGATTTATAGCCTGAGATGGTGGTCTATTTTGTTGGTATGAGGGCCTAGCCTGGTATTGTGCTTGAGGCTGATACGGTCTAGCACTTTGAGCTTGTTGTCTTTTGATAGTCACTAGCTCATTTCCAAGGTTTTGTAGCTGTTTCATAACCTCTTGCAATTCCTTTGAAGTATTCGAAGAAGTTGACGCCTCATTATTGCTTTGATTTCTTGGAGTTGGAATGGGATTCAACTCTGGCGCTTGACTGGTTGTAGGATTTCCCATATCTGGATAGAGAGGCATTGGTGGCCTTGGTGCAAGCTTGCCAACTTGGATAAAATCGTTCTTTGCTCTGATAGCTGTGTCATAGGCTCATGGCAGCGTTGTCCCTCCCATTGATTGGATCATCATGGCTATGTCTGAATTTATAGCCTTTAAGAAATAAAGGAATGCTCCTTCGGCGGTTGGTCTAATGGCTATTGGAATCCTGTCCCATGTCCGTTGGAACCTGAAGTTGAAATCTATCATTTGTTCGTTAGGAGCCCTTTTGATTGTTGTCAGCTGTTCCAATAAAGATAAATTGTCCGCCCTCTCCCCGAATTGGTTGCAAAGAGCTGAACAAAGTTGGTTCCAATTCGTAATAGACCGTGCTTTTAGGCTCCTAAACCATTGTAAGGCCTTACCTTTGAAAAATGAAGCCAACAACTTGACTGTAACATCCATTTCATTTATGTCGTGGATTGCACATGCATTAGCAATATCCTGGATGTGATCAATAGGAGTAGTATGATTTTTTCCTATGAAATAGGGTATATTCTTTAGCGTTGTAACTGGAATTTGATTCTGAGCATTTAGGGCAAGTGGACTACTACCCGTGAAATTGAAAAAGGGATTCGGTGGTAGATGTGCCATTATGATTGGCCTAAGAACCCTGGTTGATGCGAGAAAAGGCCTACCAAGTGGAGGTGTAGACAAAGTCCTGTTAGGTGGAGATGGTGATCTTTGTGGTCTTCTTCCTCTCCTTCCTCTGCCTGGTGATAGTTGCAAGTGAAAAAATAGCCCCTCTTCTCGAGTATCAGACCTTGTTCGAATTCTTCTCATGTACCTGGGCAACTTGTGCTACTACACCGCTAAATTCTATCCCTTCGGAGTCACCAGATGTGTTAGATAACAAGCCTCTAAAAGGCTGGATTTTGCCAAGTTACACACCAAACTTGACAGCATTGAAAATATAATTTAAAATTTGAAGGACCCATAAGAGACAATCTTCAATTCGGAATTCGGGCCTTGTTGTGCAGCTGCGGATCCTCGAAAATTACAGGCGAAACTTAGGTCATGCGATGCAACTCACAAAACCTGAATTGCTATGTGTCGGAACTTGGAACATGTCCGACATCCCCCAAAACCTGAAATCACTGTTTTGATGTTCTCGGACCTCGAAAACCCGAAATCACTAAATACCCAAAATTTTGGAAATCAAAATATCAAAAAACTAAAGATACCCTTTTGAAAATTACCCTCAGATCTACCAACTGTTGAAAATTTGACCTGTTTTGAGCAAGATAAACCCTTGAAAAATGATTTCAGAGTTCAGGCTAGGAGGTGCAAAATCCGAAATTTGTAAAAAACTACAATTTTTAGTGCAAATTTCATGAAAACTCCTTCAAATTTTGATGGAATGACCTCTTGGTCCCACCGGGCGTGCCAAAACTATTGGTGTTGAATCACAGCACCCCTGGGACTCTGTAACACGATGGGTTGAGAATCTCAGTGCGATTGCACAACATGGAGCTTTTCCCAAGTGTGGGACCTTGCGAAATCGGAAAAGCTCTCCGGATGAAGGCCGGCTCCTATTCCTCTGTTCAGATGCACATGTAGAAATGCGGAGGATTTACTCAAAAACCTAATCTAACTTGCCAAGGAGACAGGGTAAGAAAATGCATGAAATAACAACCCTAAACTAACAGAGGTGATGCACCGAGGAATGAAGAACATATGTTTTTCCAATAAACACAAACCATAGAAATGCAATGCAATATCATGCACGGATAAAAATATTCACAGTGAAAGATCAGGAGGATGCAAAATGAAACACATAGAGGGTTGAGAAACATCCACAGTCATGCATTTATTTTCTCCGAAGGTTTGATGCAATACACTGCAAAAATGCCAATAGGAAAAGGTTGCATTACAGTTTCAAATGGGAGGTTTGAGCTCCACAACTCCACCTACCAAAGAGAAGAAGGGAGGGGTAAAATCAAGAATGTCCAACCCTTTTCAAAGAGGCCCCTCCTTACATTTTATATGGAGAAGAAGAGAGGGAGAAGAGAGGAATTCGAAAACTGCCCCAACCACCTCCAGACTGCCTTAACTCATCCCATTATGGTGGTAGGTGAGACCCCCAACAACCCAAAAATGGCGAACTGTTTTTTACATTTATGAATGAATTTTTCCCTCCCAATTAAAGATATCTAGTCGTAGTTGGGTAGAGGATGCTGAGAGCTTTCCGAAAAGTCCAACCTTGTGTGAATTAGAGCTCCTTATAAAAAGTTATGGCGATCTGAATATTTCCCGCGTTAGGGTCTTCTGCCTGTCAGGTTTGGGGTTCTCCTCTGCATTTGGGGTTTGGAAGGTTGCTCAACATGTTTTCACCCCATGCTTCCCCACTATGTTTTTCCGACTCTGAGACCCGATTTCCTTGGAAGTGTTTTCGGGTTTGCGGAACCCTCGAGCATCGGGACATCCTTTGCGATCTGCATGCTTCATGTTTCATGTTTCCCGAAACCCAAAACCCGATTTTCCTTTGATGTCGGGTTTTCCAACCCTTCCAACATGTCTTTGATGTCGGGTTTTTTAACCCCTCCGACATGCTTCTGCGCCATGTTTCTCCGCCTTTGAAACCCACTTTCCCTTTGCGTCGGGTTTTATATTTACCCGGGGGTAAATATATATAACAATTTGGCGACTCACGGGGTTACCTGCCTGCTAGGTAGAAGATCAATGGTCTTTTAGCGATCCATTGGGCATGGAGTCATAAGCAACCCTGAAACTAACCTGATACTGTAACTCCTTCTCCGAGAACACGCTGAAATGTAGAAAACCAACCCAGGAGCAACAAAACTTGTGCCAAAGCACTTAGGGAAACTGAAACCTAACTACAACAAGACAATGTGCATACACACTTAGAGGTATTGAAATCTAGGCTAATATTTACAAGGGTAAAACTTTTTCTTTTTCAGTAGCAATGTTTAAGATAGATTCCGTTGACCAGAATCGAAAGTTCTTCTCCTTCCAATGTAGACAATTAGAAGGCATTGCTATTTTTACATCCCATGACCATGTAGGGGCCACTCCAAATGGCATCAAACTTGGAATGCCTTCCTGGTTTTGCCTGATCTGCATCCCATTTCAGAACTAGGTCCCCTTCTGAGAAGGTCCTTGCTCTTGCTTTCTTATCAAACCATCTTTTCACCAAGGCCTGATCTTTCTCAATTGTTTGAACTGCATGTTCTCTAATTTCTGCCAATTCCATCAACTCTGCATACCTGGCCTCCATTGGTTCAAACTCAGCCAACTCCAACTGCTTCATGAACTCCAATGCAGGTAGTTCTAATGATATAGGCAATACTACCTCTTTTCCATAGACCAACTTGTAAGGGGAATTACCTGTAGACCTCTTTAGTGTTATTCTATCAGCCCATAATGCTGATTTTAGCCTGGTATGCCATGTTCTTTGATTTTCCTCCAGAGTCCTCCTGATGATTCTTAGCAAATTTTTGTTCGTGGACTTTGCCTGTCCATTACCCTGCAGGTAATAATTTGAAGAGGTGTTCAAATAGATTCCATTCTTGACAGCCCATTATGTAATCTTGGAACCTATGAATGCCAATGCATTGTCTGATATGATAGTGGCCGGCACATCGAACCTGGTCACTATTCCTTCATAAAAGTCTAGTATTTTAGACTCATTTGCTTCTCTGAGCGCTACTGCTTCGGTCCACTTGGTGAAATAGTCTGTTGCTGTGAGAATCCACTTGTGGCCTTGGCTTGAGTTTGGGTTGATGACCCTGATGAAATCCAATCCCCATTGCATAAATGGTTGGTCAACCAAAATTGGGTGCAATGGAAGTGCTGCTAGTCTTTCTTTTCCTGTGAAGAGTGCACATTTCTTACACTTTCTTATCCATGTATAGCAGTCATTGAACACTGTGGGCCAATAATACCCTGCCTTCATTATCTTGAGAGCTATTACTCGTGGGGCAAAATGTCCACCAGAATCTTCATCATGAAAATCTCGTAACACCCTCTCAATTTGACATGTCCCGATGCACCTCAATAGAACTCCATTGATTTCTTTCTTGAACAAAACACCATCAACAAGCACATATGGAATAGCTTGTAATCTAAAGTATCTCCTCTTTGCTTTTCTCATTTCTGGAGGGCATAGTCCTGTCTGTAGGAAGTGTATCATATTCTGAGTCCAATAAGGAGTAGGCACATCATCATTTTCATGTTCTTGACCATCCTGTAGTACCAAGACAGTCTCTTTTTCATCACCTGCTTCAACCTATTGACTCAAGGCTAGCTGTTCACATAGTCCCTTCCCACATACTAGTTTTGTGACCTTGATCTCGATGTCATATTCCATGACATGAGTGATCCATCCTGCACGTTTCTCATTCAGATCCTTGTTTAGAAGGAAGTCCTTGACTCCCGCATGAGAGACTAACAATTGGATTTTTTTGTTTGAGACTAGGTGCTTGAATTTCTTTAAGCTCCTGATCACTGCAAGGACATGATTTTCAATGAAAGAGTACCTAGTTTCGTATTCCTCCAAGCCTTGACTGAAGAAAGCAACTGGTTGTTCTAATCCTTCTTTGTTCTGTTGTACTAGGATTGTAGAAATTGTGTCTCCACCACCGAAGGCATATAGCATGAAGTCCTTGGAGAAGTCTGGATTAACGAGAGTTGGGGCTTGGGATATAGCCTCTTTTATTGCCTCAAAACTTGCCTTGCCTTCAGATGTCCACTTAAATGCCATGCTCTTCTTTAACATTAGCGTTATTGGTTTTACGAGAGCTGTAAAATTTGGAACAAACCTGTGGACAAAATTGATCCTTCCTAAGAAGCTTTGAAGAGCCTTCTTGTGACTTGGCAATGGCATCGCTCGAATTACTTCAACTCTTTCTGGGTCAATTGTCAATCCTTCCTTTGAAACAATATGGCCTAGAAGTTTTCCCTCGTGAGCTAAGAATATGCACTTTTTGGGATTCAAAGATACCCCAAATCTTCTACACCTCTGAAATACCTGCCTTAGATGAAAGAGGTGATCCATTGCATTTTTTGAGGATACAGTGATGTCATCAAGATATATTAGAACTATTTTATTGATCAACCCCTTAAATGCCATATCCATTGCCCTTTGGAAAGTGGCTCCAACATTTGATAGCCCAAATGGCATCTTCTTGTAGGCATAGGTCCCCCATTTGGTGGTGAAATCCATCTTGAACTGGTCATCTTCCTTCACCATCACCTGATTATACCCTGAGTAGCCATCTAGGAGAGAGAATCTCTCTGAACCGGATACTACTTGCAATATTTGTTCCATTGAAGGAAGAGGGTAATGGTCTTTGAGAGATGCCATATTGAGGTCTCGGAAGTCCACACACAACCTGATTTCTCCACTCTTCTTCTTGACCGGAACCAAGTTTGTAACCCAGCTTGAGTGCTTGATTGGGAATATAATGCTTGCCTCTATTAGCTTGTTTAACTCTTTCTTCATTAGAGGCTCAATGTGAGGGTTGAAAGGTCTCTGCTTCTGCCTGATGGGTTTAGCATCTGGATCCAATTCTATGGTATGTTGTGCCAAATTTGGATCGAATCCTCTCAAGTCTTCATAGCTCCAAGCGAAGACATTTGGAAATTCTTGGCAAAGTTGTATGAAATCTGATTTCTCCTGCTTAGTGGCCACTTTACCAATTTGAAGTGTTTTGCCTTCCCCAACCAGAATTGGCTTTGAATCTTCTCTCTTGACCTGTATGTTAGCCTTTTCCTTACGAAACTGGTCATTAGGGTTGAAGATAGACTCCAACGTTACTAAACCCTTAGGAAGCTTGTTTGTCCATAGCTACACTACTTGATCCCCATACTATTGCTCTAATCTGTCTTGATTCCTAACTGAGAATTCAGCCTCTTCTTGTAAGAAATTGATGATCTGTTGATCGTTCTCAAACACCTGCCAGCTTATGTTATTATCTGGAACTGCTGGCCTCATAATCACATGGATATGTGGTTATGTTTTTTCCCTTCTGATGTTGTCAACCACATCAAACGTTGCTCCAACTGTTGCGAGCCTATCTACGACTTCATTTTCCTTCTAGGGTATGGACACAATGTTGAAAGCTTCGAAATCCTCAATGAGGTCCCACACCCTGTTCTTGTAGCTCTTTAGCAGGTCATTCTTTGTGGTGTGTTGTCCTCTAACTTGGTTGACGATTAGCTCGCTATCTCCAAACACCTGCAAGTTCTTTATGCCCTTTTTCCTGGCCCAATGAAGTCCATGAATCAAGGCCTCATATTCAGTTGTGTTGTTTGAACAAGAAAACTGGAAACGAAAAGCTGAATAATACTTGATGTCTTGTGGTGAAATCAACACTGCACCACCTCCAGCACCTTGTCTGCTTCTCGAACCATCGAAGAATAATTTCCAAACTTTGTCTTCATCTTTTTGTTCAGGTTGAATGATGTCGGGAATGGGTGAATTTTCTTCGTGTACATAATACACGCCCAATTCAGATTCTTCAATTTCCTTGTATGGGTCAAATTCATGACTCTTGTTTGCCCATTCATCCAAAGTTAAATCAGAAATTCCCTCGACCTTAGTACCTGCTTCTAGATCACTTGAACACTCCTCTTGATCAAAAGCTGAGCAATTTACATTGATAGGACCTGGTACATAAGGCTCAATATGGAAATGGGCAATTGATTCTGACCTGATTGTTGCTTTGACCCCATACCTTGTCCTGAAAATCACGTGCTACCAATTTGCAGATAAATATCCACCGATCTTTGTAGTGAAGTCCCTTGATAAACACAACACAAAGAGTGGTGAGAGGTCAATTACAGACACATCTTGCAGAACTGTAACATTAGGACATGAATGTAGTGTTAGGCTTAACCCCTTGATGACCCCAACTGTTCCTACTGCTGTTCCATCTAGTTGCACTACTCCTTTCAGTACTGGTTCATACTTTAAACCCAGTTGATCCGCTATTTGCTTTGGCATCATTGAACTACTTGCCCCTGAGTCGATCATGTAGTTGTGAACCAAGTGGTTTCCAACAACCAATGAAACATAGAATGGTGGAGGCTTCAAATTTTTTCTTATCTGGCCCCCATCATATTGTACTGCATTAGTGAGAACTTTCTCATGTCCCTGATTTGATACATTTGTGGCAGACCAATTAGCCATTGCAGCTTGCAATAAATCTCGTTGCCCTGGGATCACCAGTGATTCCCACATGGAAATGCTCACATGTGTCTTCTTCATTTGATTGATGATGTTGAAGGGGGATGAATTATCCTTTTGCTGTCCCTTACTTGGTGTAAAATTTTTTGGAGCTTGAATAGGTGTATGTGTTGCCACAACAGGTACCTTAGGCTGATTTTGCACATTTGGAGCTGCGTTTGGTCTACCGACCCCTTGTTGTGTAAGAGCGGGCTGAGAAACAATTGGATTGGATGGTTGTCCCTCTTCTATGTTTCTCTTCTTTGACCATGTGTTGGCAGCCACACCTTGAAAAGGCTGTTGGTTAACTCCACAGAAGTCTTCCGTTTGCCAATTGGCCAATGTGGTTTCCGTTGGAGGTCCTTCTTGTTGCGTTTCTTGCTGTTGATTCCTTTCTTGGCTTGGTTCTTGAGGAACACCAATGGTTTACACCATCAAGGCCTGATTCAGTGCACCATTGAAACATGTTGACTGATTGTGAGGTAGATTGCAAGGGTAACACTAGTTGTACTCTTGTGCCATGTTATTTTGTGCTGGAACCAAGGCTCTCGAGGATGTCATTGTATTTGGATCATACGGTTGAAATGGCCTAGCAGCTTGAGGTTGTCCCTGGTTTTGGTTTTGATTTGTAGCCTGAGCTGGTGGTCTATTTTGTTGGTATGAGGGCCTAGCCTGGTACTGTGCTTGAGGATGATACGGTCTAGCACTTTGAGCTTGTTGTCTTTTGATAGTCACTAGCTCATTTCCAAGGTTTTGTAGCTGTTTCATAACCTCCTGTAATTCCTTTGAAGTATTCAAAGTAGTTGACACCTCATTATTGCTTTAATTTCTAGGAGTTGGAATGGGATTCAACTCTAGCGCTTGACTGGTTGTAGGATTTCCCATATCTGGATAGAGAGGCATTGGTGGCCTTGGTGCAAGCTTGCCAGCTTGGATCAAATAGTTCTCTGCTCTGATAGCTGTGTCGTAGGCCCCTGACAGTATTGTCCCTCCCATTGATTGGATCATCATGGCTATGTCTGAATTTATAGCCTTTAAGAAATAAAGGAATGCTCCTTCGGCGGTTGGTCTAGCGGCTATTGAATCTTGTCCCATGTCCGTTGGAACCTGAAGTTGAAATCTGTCATTTGTTCGTTAGGAGCCCTTTTGATTGTTGTCAGCTGTTCCAATAAAGATAAATTGTCCTCCCTCTCCCCGAATTGGTTGCAAAGAGCTGAACAAAGTTGGTTCCAATTCGTAATAGACCCTGTTGTTAGGCTCCTAAACCATTGTGAGGCCTTACCTTTGAAAGATGAAGCCAACAACTTGACTGCAACATCCATTTCATTTATTTCGTGGATTGCACATGCAGTAGCAATAGCCTGGATGTGATCAATAGGAGTAGTATGATTTTCTCCTGTGAAATAGGGTATATTCTTTAGCGCTGCAACTGGAATTTGATTCTGAACATTTAGGGCAAGTGGACTACTACCCGTGAAATTGACAAAGGGATTCGGTGGTAGATGTGCCATTATGATTGGCCTAAGAACCCTGGTTGATGCGAAAAAAGGCCTACCAGGTGGAGGTGTAGACAAAGTCCTATTAGGTGGAGATGGTGATCTTTGTGGTCTTCTTCCTCTCCTTCCTCTTCCTGGTGATAGTTGTAAGTGAAAAAATAGCCCCTCTTCTTGAGTATTAGACCTTGTTTGAATTCTTCTCATGTGCCTGGGCAACTTGTGCTGCTACACACCGCTGAATTCTATCCCTTCGGAGTCACCAGATGTGTTAGATAACAAGCCTCTAAAAGGCTGGATTTTGCCAAGTTACACACCAAACTTGACAGCATTGAAAATATAATTTAAAATTTGAAGGACCCAGAAGAGACAATATTCAATTCGGAATTCAAGCCTTGTTGCGTAGCTGCGGATCCCCAAAAAGTAGAGGCGGAACTCAGGTCATGCGATGCAACTCACAAAACTTGAATTGCTATGTGTCGGAACTTGGAACATGTCTGACATCCCCCAAAACCTGAAATCACTGTTTTGATGTTCTCGGACCTCGAAAACCCGAAATCACTAAATACCCAAAATTTTGGAAATCAAAATATCAAAAAACTAAAGATACCCTTTTGAAGATTACCCTCAGATCTACCAACTGTTGAAAATTTGACCTGTTTTGAGCAAGATAAACCCTTGAAAAATGATTTCAGAGTTCAGGCTAGGAGGTGCAAAATCCGAAATTTGTAAAAAACTGCAATTTTTAGTGCAAATTTCATGAAAACTCCTTCAAATTTTGATGGAATGACCTCTTGGTCCCACCGAGCGTGCCAAAACTATTGGTGTCGAATCGCAGCACCCCTGGGACTCTGCAACATGATGGGTTGAGAATCTCAGTGCGATTGCACAACATGGAGCTTTTCCTAAGTGTGGGACCTTGCGAAATCGGAAAAGCTCTCCGGATGAAGGCCCGGCTCCTATTCCTCTGTTCAAATGCACATGTAGAAATGTGGAGGATTTACTCAAAAACCTAATCTAACTTGCCAAGGAGACATGGTAAGAAAATGCATGAAATAACAACCCTAAACTAACAGAGGTGATGCACCGAGGAATGAAGAACATATTTTTTTCCAATAAACACAAACCATAGAAATGCAATGCAATATCATGCACGGATAAAAATATTCGCAGTGAAAGATCAGGAGGATGCAAAATGAAACACATAGAGGGTTGAGAAACATCCACAGTCATGCATTTATTTCCTCCGAAGGTTTAATGCAATACACTGCAAAAATGCCAATAGGAAAAGGTTGCATTATAGTTTCAAATGGGAGGTTTGAGCTCCACAACTCCACCTGCCAAAGAGAAGAAGGGAGGGGCTAAAACAAGAATGTCCAACCCTTTTCAAAGAGGCCCCTCCTTACATTTTATATGGAGAAGAAGAGAGGGAGAAGAGAGGAATTTGAAAACTGCCCCAACCACCTCCAGACTGCCTTAACTCATCCCATTATGGTGGTAGGTGAGACCCCCAACAACCCAAAAATGGCGAACATTTTTTTACATTTTTGAATAACTTGTTCCCACCTAATTAAAGATATCCAGTCGTAGTTTGGTAGAGGACGCCGAGAGCTTTCCGAAAAGTCCAACCTTGTGTGAATTCGAGCTCCCTGTAAAAAGTTATGGCGATCTGAATATTTCCCGCATCAGGGTCTTCTGCCTGTCGGGTTTGGGGTTCTCCTCTGCATTTGCATTGGGTTTGGAAGGTTGCTCGACATGTTTTAACCCCATGCTTCCCCACCATGTTTTTCCGACTCCGAGACCCGATTTCCTTGGAAGTGTTTTCAGGTTTGCAGAACCCTCGAGCATCGGGACATCCTTTGCGATCTGCATGCTTCATGTTTCGTGTTTCCCGAAACCTGAAACCCGATTTTCCTTTGATGTCAGGTTTTCAAACCCTTCCGACATGTCTTTGATGTTGGGTTTTTTAACCCCTCCGACATGCTTCTGTGCCTTGTTTCTCCGCCTTTGAAACCCGCTTTCCCTTTGCGTCGGGTTTTATATTTACCCGGGGGTAAATATATACAACACTGTCTACATTTACCCCTCTTTGAGGTGGCGTAAGTGACACCACTTCAAAGATAGTAAACATACAAAATTTTGAAGGGGTAGAAGAAAAATCAGTAGAAGTGAGAGATGCCCCCTTGAGTGTCAATGGGGTGATGAAAGAAGGTCAATCAATGATTGATAAAGGTTAGAGATATGGATAGAAGAATGGGTAGGGGAAAGATGCCCCAGGGTGAATAAGAAGAATAGTGTTGATAGGAGAATGATGTAAAAGAGGAATGAAGATGAAAATAAAAGTGCAATCTTTCATCCAAGTGTATTGAAACAAGCTTTAGTGTCATCATATTGCCAAAGATCTACGTCATCGGTCCTTATTAAATATATAAGCATACGAAAAAAGTAGAATGACATGAAAAGCCACACTATGAACAATTGTCCATTGTTTAAAACACCAACTCAATGCAACATACAAAAAATAGTGCAATATGAGAAGGAAACAAGCTCATTTAACAGGGAAACAAGTATAAACACACATACTCAAACCAACAATGGTCAAGACGGTTATACAAATGTTTTGTTATCAATTTGAAGATCCTTAAATGTTAGTGATTGATGACAAGGGTGAAAAATTATGCCCTAGAAAGGATACCTGCCAAGGTAAAATGACGAAGGACTCCCAGGTCCAATGATAAAGCATTATGCGTAACGAAACAATATCAGGATAACTGGATGTTGCCCTAGAGTACTGATGAAGCAAGTAGGCTAGCTTTGTCAATGGTTGTAAATTTGATGATCTGTGAGTCATTTGATTTGTGAACATGTGAAAATTCTAGGGAAGATATGGAATGAATACCATGCACAAGACACAAGTTTCAATGGCTATGGGTTGTTTACCTATTTTGTAAATTTTACAATTTTTAGAAATTTTGAAATTTTATGTGTTTGTATTTTTCTATATTTTTTGAATTTTTTTTTTCAATGTTTAGGGATTTTTGATTTTTTAGAAGAAATGAGAAAATAGGAGATCACCTAAAAGCAAGAAAATTTCCCTAAGGAGAAGAAACGGGTGCCAAGAAGTAAAAACACACCCCGACATTGCAAAAAGGAGTTAAAAATGATTATTTAATAAAAACAATAATTACGGTGGATGGAAGAAGTGTTAGAAAGATCACGACGGTCAAAACATGTCCCAAGGGCATCATGGTGGGTTAAAATAGCCAAATATAACCCTCCCGAGGGGGGTAATTCATCGTGATCAGTACATTTTCTACCAAACCCTACCAATTTTTAACCATGAGTTAGTGCGAGTGATGAGCAAGATGGATAAGGTGAATAATCGCCATAGACACGGTGACACGATTTGAGAGTACGTATGGAACAATGAAGATGGACCATTTGTGAGTACCCCAACCTTTCCTAGTCTTCTTACACATTTAATTTTGTATTTAGTAGCATTAATTATCATTTAGACATGCCACGTATTTATAATATTCATGATGATTACTATGGTTATGGATAAGGATTGAATCTTGATGTTGTTTGATTTTATTTCTTATGTATGTACCATGATGGATATTGATGGCGTATCACATGTGTTTGATTTTTATGATAGATCTGTAGATGATATCAATTGTATTGTATATGTGATGTTCTAGATTAGTGGACGGGATGATATGATGATATTGGTGTGGGGGGGTATATATTTTGATATTTGTGATCCCTCTTGCCCCAATTTGATGATACGATATGTGATGATTAGCTTAACATACATGTATGATGTACACGTAGAATTTTATTTATATATGATGTTAGATGTGATGATATAAATGGAGATATGATGATGTGATAACAAAACTATGTACATGCGACAAGCAAACACAAGAAAATGTTAACAAACCTATCAAATATACATTGCTAAACAACATGAATTAACACAACTATGTACAATTATTTACAAGCATGCAAAAAAACACTTCATATGTACAAGTAAGAATGAATCTAATCTAAGCAAGAAAAGATGAATCTAACAAAGTATGTTTAAGCTGAAAAACTATACAAATGTACAAGCAAGCAGAAACTTACAAGTAATCAATATACGCTAACTAACAAAAAAAGAAAGAAACAAGATAAAGAAAGTAAACTAAAGCTATGTTTTTATTAGATTGTTTTTAGTGCGTTTTGCATGTGGGAATTTTGTGATACAATTTTCTATTTTTTTTTGTATTTTGTGTTTTTCTATTGTTTGTGTGTTTTCTATTTTTATATTGTTTACAGTTTTTCAAGTATTTTGCAACTTTTTTTTGTTTTTGAACATATTTGAATGTTTTTGTGATTTTCTAAGGTTTTCCAAAGCTATGTACAGGAAACTGAGAAATGTGGCTACCCCCAACATTAGATGGAGAATATATAAGGGCATGCACCACATATTTATAAATAGGGAAGGTGAAAGTGCGAAGGTGCCCCCAACATTAGATGGGTAATATACAAAGGAAATCCCTTCACCAATTTATAAGAGGAGAAATAGTCAGATAAAGAATTGACATGATAGGCTCACAAGAAATATCGGATGCTAGAGTGGAACTATTCCCAGGCTAAGTAAAAGTATCTCCTAGAAACCAGATGCTTGTGAACAACAAGTCCTCCCAAGGCACCAGAATCTGGTTTTCACCAAGGGATCTATCCAAAGTGCCAAAATTGTGTGGTTTTCACATATGGATGACCTATTTTCTCTTTTTTGACTTGTTTGTATTTTGATCCTTTTTTACTTTTTTGTTTGTTTTTTGATTTTGTACCATGTTTAAAAATAGAACCACTTAAGGTGCATGTCATTCATAGATTCGCGAAGCTCATCTCCATTGTGATGAGAAAGTTTGTATGCTTCTGTTCCATATTTTTCCACAATGATGTAAGGTCCTAACCAATGTGGTTTGAACTTTCCTTTCTTCTCTCTTTCTGCCCTTGTGTTGAACATATTCTCTTTCATGACCAAATCTCTGACCTCAAATTGATGTGATTTGATCCTTTTATTATAGTTCTGGGAGAATTTGTTTTGATATACCTTGAGATGGTTAAGGACACAGATGCGCTTTTCATCTAGGAGTTCCAAATATGCCAACTTGGCCACTATGTAATCCTCATCTTTGTCTAGATAATCCCTAAGAGATATTATTAGGTAAGGAAACCCTATTTTCAATGGGATGATAGATTCTGTTCCAAATACTAGGGAGTAGGGTGTCGTACCAGTAGGAGTGCGAATGGAGGTCCTATAAGCCCAGAGGGCTGGGTGAATTTGTAAATTCTAGTTACGAATTGTCTTACTCACCATATTTTCCATGATCCAAACCAATGTTTTGTTAGTGGCTTTGGCTTTCCCATCACCCTGAGGGTAATATGGTGTAGACCAGTTTAATATTATTTGAAATTGGTGAAAAAGATCTTTCAATGTATTGTTCTTGAATGATTTTCCATTGTCAGTAACTATGGCCGCAGGAATACCATACTGAAAAATAAAGTGATTCATGATGAAATTTGATATCTGAGTGCCTGTAACATATGTTAATGGAACAACCTCCACCCACTTAGTGAAATATTATGTGGCTGTGATGATGTGGGTATGACCATCAAATGAGGTAGGGGTGAGCTTCCCTATTAAATCCAGTCCCCATTTAGAAAATGGCCATGGTGTTGTAATTGGTTGCAATGGTTGTGATGATGCATGGATGAAATTTCCATACTTCTGACATAGAACACATTTCTTGACATGGTTATAGCAATCTGTCTCCATAGTAGGCCAGTAGTAGCCCACCCGTAACAACTTCCTTTCTAGGACCATTCCATTTATATGGGTGCCACACACCCCTTCATGTCCTTCCTTGATCACTTGGACTAACTTTGCTACATCTAGACAACATAAAAAATTCCCATCATAGCCATAATGATAGAGCATGCCTCTTAGGAGGGTGTAACGTGATCTTTGGCAGATAAGAATTTGTTTGTCGGATTGAGAAATGTCATTAGGGAAGGTATGCATTTTAAGGTAGTCATAGATAGGTGTGTACCAAGGGGAGTAGGACCAATAAATCAACATGCCAGACATAATTATAGTATACCATATGTAGGTTGATGTAGATTTTCAACAAAAAAATGACATACCATTATTTTCTGGCAGAATCCATAGTATAGAACCCACTGTCACCATTGCATTAACAGATCAGTTTTTTACCCTTGGAATTTTTTCAAAGGTAATATGCACAAAGTATTCTTTCAGATTTACCACCAATTTCTTCTATGGGATGAGCTTGTCATCCTTGACCTTGTACTCATCGTCGAATTTTTTGATAATCAGTTGTGAGTCACCAACGACCTTGACATGGCGGATATTCCACTTGATCCCCAAATTCAACCTAATGACAAACACCTCATATTATGTAATGTTATTTGTGAAAGGAAAACCAAGACGGAAAGCTTGCGGTATGGGGTCTCCTAAAAGAGATTAGTACTACTCCTGTCCCTAAACCATGGAAAGTGAATGATCTATCAAAGTGGATCTGCCACATGACATATTGTTTAATATACATTAGTGATGAATCTGACAGCTCCAAACTTATAGGCTCTATTCTAAGTAAATGTGATTTTGCTAATTGGTCGGTAAGTACTTGTCCTTTAAATGATTTCTGGTGTACGTATTCAATGTCAAATTCACTAAGCAGAATGATCCAATTAGCCATTCTACCTATAAGGGTGGGTTTTGATAATAGGTATTTAAGTGGGTCAACTTTAGATATAAGCTTGTTTTTATTGTTCAATA
Source organism: Taxus chinensis (assembly GCA_019776745.2). Taxonomy (NCBI): domain Eukaryota; kingdom Viridiplantae; phylum Streptophyta; class Pinopsida; order Cupressales; family Taxaceae; genus Taxus; species Taxus chinensis. Next base: position 508,911,384 of record CM034148.1, on the reverse strand, counting down.
GGTAATGAAGAAGTTTTTGAAAAGTGAAAACAACAATCAAATAAGATTTTTCAATTTGGGGATAGTTGAGCTCATAGGAAATTAGGGTACGACTAAGGTAGTAAACAAATTTTCCTTTTTGGCTTAGGTCATATTGTACAAGAAAAGTGCCAATAGAAAATTGTGTAGCATATATGTATATCAAAATTGGCTCACCTGGGGTTGGAGACATAAGGACAGGTGGATTGGATAGGTATTGTTTAAGTAAGGAAAAGGCTTGTTGTTTCTTTGGCCCCCAAACAAAATCAACATCATTTTTAAGTAGATGAGTAAAGGAATGAAACGTATCAAAAAGTTGTGAAATGAAGCGGTGAATGACTTGTATTTTTCATTGCATGCTACACAACTATTTGATAGTCTTGGGAGGAGGCATTTTAGTAATGGAGATTAATTTGGCTAGGTATACCTATATCCCTCTCCTTGATAAAATGAATCATAGTAGCTTCCCTGATAATAATCCAAACACATATTTCTTTGGATTCAACCTAACCTTATATTCCTGTATACGTTCAAAGATACGTCACAACAATTCAGGGTGGTATTCTCTTGTCTTGTACTTTATGAGGATATCATCTACATGGTCCTTCATGATGTCATGTAGCATATCATGGAATATTATTGTCATGGCCCATTGATAGGTCACACTGACATTTTTGAGGCTGAAGGGCATTACCTGATTAAAAAATTCTCCCCAAGGGGTTGTAAAGGCCATCTTATACTAATCTTATTATGTTATCTTGATTTGGTTGTATCCGAAAAAGCCATATATAAGAGATAGTTTTTCATATCCTACAGTTGAATTGACAATCATGTCAATATTGGGAAAAGGGAAATCATCTTTCAGACATGCCTTGTTGATGTCCCGAAAGTATGTGAAAATTTTGATGCCAACCGGTTTCTTTTTTATTAGAAGTATGTTTGATATCCACTCAAAGTAGTTAATGGGTCTGATGAACCTTGCTGCTAACAATATCTCTAACTCCTCTTTAACCAGAAGGGCCACTCGTGGATGCATTTTTCTTAGCTTCTATTTAATAGGATTGTGTCTGTATGTGCTACTAATTTATGCACCACCAAAGTTGGATCCAAGTCTGACATATATTTATAAAACCATGCAAATATGTTCACAAATTCTATGAGAAGCAAGATAAATGTCTTATGTTCTTGTGCTGAAAGCAAAGCTCCCAACTTAACTATCTTTGGGTCTTCTTCTTTTCCAATATTTACACCAATGGTTTCTTCTACCAACATTTTTGACATATCCTTCATATGCGTAGGATCAGGAGGAAGGTTGATATCTTATTCCAAGGGAATCTCTATGATATTTTCACCCTTATCGTGGTCACTTCTTTTGTCCATTAATTTTTTACTTATTTTTCAGCCAACGCCTCAAAGAGGTTTTCACTGTGTGACTTGGAATTTTGCTTTTTCCAAGGCTTTTCATTGGAACCTTTTCCCTCACCTTTTCTTAAGTTTTGCTGACCAAGAAGCTCAGATTCCTCTCCAAAATAGGCACAGGTATCTAAGTCAATGTAGAAACCTTTCTTATGGTCCCCAATTGGAATTGTATCTTGTATGCCCATAAACTCTGCAATGGCCTCATAATTATCAAAAAGGTCTAATGACACATGACATTGTTGGTCCCAATCGATAAGGGAAGGGTAAACAAGGTCAATTTTAGAATTAGTGGGGGTTAAGGTAAGAACAATGATATCCATGAAAAGGTTCGTGGAGGCAAGATCCTCATATTGGCTATAGTGGGAATCTGTTTCATTGTCTAAACAATCAGAGCTATCCTCGTGCTCAGAATAAGTAGCGTCTTGATCATTGGGGTACAATCCATAGGATCGAATGCCGATACCATATCTTTCCATTTTTAAATGTGGAAGTGACACTGGTTCTCTTCATCCTTGTTTGTTATTTCCACATCCCAGGCCCTTGTAACCCATAAAATACATCATTCAACTAGACTTTTCATACTCATGGATTTGGTATTAGGTCAGCTAAATGTCCTTGGGACCCAAGTTATAGGTGGGTCTAGTAATTTATCTTCTACGAGTAATCCCCACAGGTAAGAATGTCCTAATAGTTTGTTCATATATAGGTAATTTAAAATGATAGTTGGGTCAGCTTCTTGTTTTAGGTGACAAAGATAGGTCTAAAACTAGGAGATCTTGTTGCACATTGTATTCTCCATAACCATACTCCAGAAATTTCATCTCCCATGAATCAAAATGAGAGTAGATGTAAAATATTCTCAAGTGCAAGTGTTGAGGGATTTCAAATAAACTCATGATTCCATATATTCCAATTGAAGGGGAAAAATATATCAGCATAAGGACATGCATATGTACCTTTACGAGTAAATCTATTGAGAGATCTACCGTGAGTGAAATGTTTTGGATCTCCTTGTATTATAGTAGTGTGTCCCTCATGTTTTAACTTGATACACTGATGGAATGTTGATGGTATGGCTTGCATGACATGAATCCATGGGTGGCCAAGAAGCATATTATATGGAAGTTCCAAGTCTAAGATGTGAAACTTGGTATTGTGACAAGTTGGTGCTACCTCCATCAAAAATGTTATTGTTCCAGCTGACTACCACTCCGCATTGTCGTAAATGGTTATGGTAATAATATGGGAATCTAGATCTTCCTCTCTATGTCCCAACTATTTATTAGTTTCAATGTGCATGTATTCAATCCTCATCCATTATCCACAAGAACCCGTTTTATGTTCTGGTGGGTAAAAAATACCTCTATATACATGGGAACATTATGTTTGTGATCTTCGTTGGGGATTTCCTTTAAGTTAAAGGAGATAAGTTCAGTCTGTGTAATGTTTTCCACCGTGGCTTGTAAATGTGAAGGGTATACTTCCATTGGCACTCCTGACCCTTGGAGAGTTTTGTATAAGATATCCTTATATAAATTTGACATCTTAAGAAGATCTAAGATTGAAATCTTAGAAAATTTCTTCTCAATTTGTTATAATAGGTTGTACTGAACATCCTGAGGGGTTGACAGAGAGGGTTATGGGATCATGAGATGGGCACACTTTGTTACCGCAACAAAATCCTTTCCCTTAATCCTAATGGTATTCACATGTTCATTAGAAGAGTGGAAACATCCAATGAGTGATTCATAATGATTATGTTAGAGTAGGTATTTACCTTAGCTCATGTTCACCTAGGTACTTTATTTACCTTTATTGTATTTATCCTCACCCACTTATGTGTGTGGATATTTCTTTTTATCTTATTTAGATATTAGGAGATATTATCTAGTTGTTAGGTATAGTTCTTTCCTTGATCTATGGTATTGACTAGTTCTTTCCTTGATCTATGGTATTAACTAGATCCTTGATGTCTAGTTCTCTCCTAAATCTATGGTCTTGATTAGTTCTTTGATGACTAGTTATTTCCTTGATTTATGGCTTGATCTACGACCTTGACTAGTTTTGAGATTGTTATTCCTTACCTATTTAAGCAATGGCCATTCTCATTGTATTGCATTGAGTTCCATAATAATATATGATATTTCTTCTCATTTTTTTGCGAAGGTTTATGTAAAGTTATTCTGGTAAATTACTTTCATCTTATTGATCATGGTGTTTGATTAACATCTGTGTTCTTGGCTTGGTACGATCTGGTTATCATTCCTTTTAATTATTGTCATATTTAGTGTATAGATAGTTTGCAGATTTTTATCTTTGCAGTGACTCTCCTTGATCTGACCTTTTCTCATTTGATTTTACATGTTTAGGGAATGGTTCTTTGAATATCCCCATATTTTCATTTAGTATTTGTCAAATTTTATCTCTCCATTGTTAATGAGATCTTGAATGTAGTGGCTAAGTCTTAGGCACATGTCTCTCTTGTGTCCTTTTACAAAATGAAAATAACAATATTCATGATCTTTATACCATGAAGGTTTAGGAGTATTGTCATGAAAAGGTTGCATTGTAGGATAAGTCACCATGTGGACTATATCCAATTGCTTCAATATTACAGACAAAGAATCATTAAGAGGAGTGAACATCCTACACTTAGGTGGTGGTTGAATAGGTCCTTTGATCGGTTTAAAATGTTGACCAACTTGAACTATTTGCACTCATTTGGAATCTGTGATTCTGTCTCCCACCACGTTCTTTTTTTGTTAAAGATCTTTGGCTTTTCCATTGGTTTGGCATTTTGATTATCTTTAGAAGGTGATTTGATTGTTCCTTTTGCAATGAGGGATTTTTCTATTTGTATACCCTTTTCAATGACCTCTTCAAAGGTAAGAACCCAATGCATTTATAAATGAAAAGTGATGTCCGAGTTTAGATTAGGCACGAAGATGATCACAAGCTATTTTTTGGGAAATGTGTAAGGGAAACGACTGGATATCCCTCACCATCTTTGTAAGAAGCTTTCAGATGTTTCATTAGGGTGTTGTTTATTACTACACAAGTATTCCATAGTTATGTCACTTTTTATGTTGTATGATAAATGTCGAACAAACCTTTCTGCTAGTTCAAGCCATGTGGAGATAGACCCAAGAGGCAAGTGAGTGAACCATTCTAAGGATTATCCCCCTAGACTCTTTGGAAAGAGTCGTATGAGGTAATTGTCACTATATGCCACTTCTTGGCATGTTATGTAAAAATATTTCACATGATATTTTGGGTCACCTTTCCCTCTGTATTTGTCAAGTTTTGGCATGTCAAATTTCTTAGGAAAGGGTTGAAGCATCATAGATTTATAAAATTCATGGGGCCATAGCTCTTTGTATCAGTACTTTTTGCTATGCCCAATATTACTTTCTTGAAGGCTTATAAGTGTTTCTTTCATGGATTACATTTCTTGTGTAAGTAATTTCTCTTTAGTAGGAGAAGCAGGAATATATATGTGACCGTATTCCATATTTTATCCTTCTTGGTTTTCCATGTGAAGTTCACTAGTTTTGACCTTAGGCTTCGCCTTATGCACATTTTTGTTTATTTCCTTTTGTACGTGAGAGGTTAGTAAAGCTAATTTTTGACTAAGGTTTTGGATTTTTTGTTGAATAGTGACTTCTTCCTCAAGAGGTTCTTCTTATTCTTCATTGCGTAGAGGTTGTTCTACATTTTCATGTTCTAATATAACTCTACGTGGCATCTTGATGAATGGAATTTTATAACCCACCATATTATCATTTCCTAAATTGGATGTGGAAGTGTGCCCATGTGTTAGGATATCTTCCATGTTAATGAGATGTTGTTCCTCTTCATTATCCTCATTCGTGGGTGGGATTGTCTCATGTTCTGTAGGCATTCTAGCTCCTAATTACACCACTCTTACTAGCACCCAATATTTGTTTCTAAAAAGGAACTCATCTAATAAGGCGGGGTCAAAATCAAATTCTGTGTGTGGTGACCCTGACTCATCACCACTATGATCTACCATCTCCTCCACTTATTTATCTGTAGAAAATAAAGGCTCAAGATCATGGCCAATAAAGGTATTTGACCCTTGTTTGTTTGAAGTTTCCCAAGTTTGTGCTTGTTTTGTTTCAAATGCCTACTTTTTTACTCCCAATCTTGTTTTAAGGGACATGATATATGAGATTTTCACTAAGGTGTTTTGAATTTATTCAAAAGGTATTGATTAACCCTAAGTGAAACGTAAGAAGAATGTCAATAGTTCAAGAGTTATAATGAATGTCAAAGGATAAATGTGCCCAAGTGATTTTTCTAAATGAGTAAGTCAAAAGGTGACAATAAGATACAATCACATGATGCTTAGTTCCAAAAACAATCAACCAAATGATATAATTCCTAGTTCTATTTCCAAAATGGTAGTTGATGTTTTAAGATGATTAACAAAATGTCACTACTTATGTTAAGTTCAAAGAAATGAACAAGGTGTAAGTAATAACAAGGAGTTAACATGATCCTCAAACAAAGTATACTAAAAGAAAGATTGAATCCAATCAAGACCTATATTCCAAAAAGTGGTAGTTATGATATTGAGTGATACAACAATTCCACCAAGATATATTAACCAAAATTTGCAAGAAAGTAAGGTATTAATATCAAGATGATATTGATATAATGCGCAAAAGTGGTAACACTCAACACTTTTCAAAATTGAGGTAGTAATTGAAATCAAACTAAATCTAGAGTATACCTAGGAATTGTTAAAGTGTATATAACGTAACATCACAATATATATATATTTAGGTCAATTTTATAAGAAACAAGACGTAAATACCAAAATTGTAGCAACACGATGGAAACAAGATAACAATTCAAAGGAGAGTCAAGGTGACAAATCCATCCTAACTAAAATTATGATCTTGACTTGGGTATCAAGATCAAAAAGGTTACCAATGATATGAAAATGTCTCCACACATTTTAGACATTTAACAACTCAACCAAAAACATGGATGAGCGTAAACGGACACAAAAGTGGCAAATACAATCAATTAGCAACACAAGGGTAGTCACTCTTTTTCTAATCTATGAAGTGTCAAAAGAAATTGAAGGAAGTAAATACATTGGGGGTGAAAAATGTAGACCAAGATTCAATTTCAATAACAACCTAACACATTAGTATATGAGTAGAAGACTCAACACTATCAAACATTAAAATTCACGATAAAAAACTTAACATTTTCAAGAAATTGACAAAACTAGCATGTAGAATGATGAAAAAGTAAACTCTAAAAAAGAAAACATGGATAAATCTTGAAATTTTCTCACCAAGATTCAATTTTGACAGTAATCCACCACATTAATATATAAATAGAAGACTCAACACTATCAAACACTAACCTAAATGCTCAAGAATTTAATAGTTTCAAGAAATTGACAAAACTAGCATGTAGAATGTTGAAAAATGAAACTCTAAACATGAAAACATGGGGAAGTCTTGAAATTTTCCCATCAAGATCCAAATTTGACAACACTTTTCCTCCTTTATACCTAAAAGGAAGACTCAACACATGCAAACTCAACAAAATAAGTTAAGAAAAACAAGTCAGATCAACATGTGTAAAAGAGAGTTAGTAACCAAAATTGAAACATAACCAAAAAATATTGAAATTAAGTGCACAAAAAAATGGATTAAGTCACATCGGGCGTGCCAAATGTGTATATGAACTAGTTAAAAATGTAAAGGAAATCAAAACTAACACCTAATAGCTTTAATTTAATGGTAACTAGATCAATATACCATCATGCTTAGAGCTTAAGCAAAGCTAATCTATTAACATATTTTCATTAGAACATGAAATGAAGATTCAAAATAACATGATAAACAAATTAACCTCTATCTCTAATTTAATTCTAATGAAATGAACCTATTTAAATCCTTAGAAATCAAAAGGGTTGATCGTATGCTTCAATCCCAAGGTTTTCAAGAATTGAGTCTTGTCAATCCATGGCTACAAGACCATTTGACATATCTCCATATGACTTCAAAACTTGGATGGATGAATGCAAGAAATGAAGATAGATAGCTTCTCTAATGGAATAATTCTCTAAGATGATAAAATGGCTATAGTATAGACTCTATGCTCATTTAGGTGTAAGTAGAAAGGTTAGAGGAGGGTTCCTTTTATAACCCAATGGTTTGAAGAAGCTTTGCATCCTATTGTATGTGGGATAATAGTAAAAGATAGGTTAGTTATGGATAAACATGGTTTAGAAGTAGTTGATTTTACTTTAGGACAGTTTAGTTTGTCCTCTAGTGACTCATGGGAATTGAGGGGGTTTATTAATTAACCAAAGTGATTAATTAATAGGTGTGCAAGATTATAAAAGGTTTTTAGAGGAATAGTTAGTATGATTTATGTTATGAGAGGATTTTAATCAACTAAATGACGATTTATTGATTAAAGAGAAGAAATAATTAATTAATTAATATGGATAGAAAGGGGAGCTTAATTAATTATAAATAAATAATTAATCTAGATAGAAAGGGGAGATGATTAATGAAAGGTCATTAATTGGCATCATTGTTGGATAGAAGAGTTAATTAACTAACATAATGTAATTAATTAACAATGATAGCAGAGAAAATGTACGATATTGAACATATGTCATCAATTTGTGGGAAAAGGGTATAATTAGCATAATTTAAGTATTTAAATTGATCAAGATAAATTATAGGTGTCTACAATGTGTATGTGAATAGTATGGATACATAACTACTGATTAGGACATGCAACTATGGGGGGAGTTCGATGCCCCCCAAGTGTGTGAGTGATGGAGATCTATATGATGATGTGAGAGAGACCATTCCATGGTAGTGGAGTTTGAAATGTGTCATAAGTAGTAGCTAGATCATAAGATGTAAGAATAAATAGAATCTTAGGAAGTTTGTGCAAGATCTTATCTAGTGGAAAGGGAATTTGTTGTTTCCTTTAATGGTAGTTGCTCATTTGAGATTGGTAACACTATATATGACTTAATAGAAGGAGGTAATGGGGTAGGGAATTCTTAAGATGATGTGACACTGGGTTGGATAGGTGGCTCTTTGATTACCAGAGAAGGAACAATAGTAATTATAGCATGATGCTCACAAATCATGGAGGAATAAGATTTGTGAGCCCATTAGGGTTTAGTAATTAGAGATGAGCATGGAGGAGAATGATGTGTAGTAAATTAAATGAGACCATTACACTCCAGATGTCAGTTTTTTTGTTCTAAAGGATAACAATTTTCATCACAATGTCCATTAATCCCATGGTAATTACAATATAGTCTAGTTTTGTAACAAATGACTCAATGATGAGAGTGGTAATGATTAGGTAAGAAATTAATTAAGTGATTATCGAGTAGTATGGATAATATATCATGTTATCTAGCATTCAAATCAAACTCCATGGGTTTTTTTCAATGGTAAGACCTTGATCTCACTTGTATGGGTAAATGTAGTAGACATGGGATCGTGATGAGATGCATAATAAGAAATAACATGGGTATGAGAAGAAACCTTGAGATGTTGAATTTCAGCTGTGAGGGATGTAATCATAGTTTCCATATATTTAAATTTGCATTGAAATAAATGGTGCAAAGCTTAAATGGAATTGAATATGGATTGATTGGTTGTGGTATCATAAATGCGAGGGTCATGAGAGAGATGATTTAAAATGGAACTTACTTATGATGGTGTGTATTGCGAGGGAGGTACATAGTGTCTAAGAATTTTTAGAGAATGTATTTTTAAGGTGGGTTCATTTGAAGTAACTGACACAAGGAGACTTGAGCAGTTTTAGGAGCCATGAGAAAAGGTAATGTGTGAAATAAGGATCCAAGTGTTAGATCATGAGTGGGGTTCGCCAAATGATTTTCTATAAATTTAGTTAAATCTAATTTTAGAGTAACTATTGTAACTGATGACATACAAGTGATAAACTACAATAAGATGCAAGAAATAAGCATATAAAATATGAAACCCTAAACAATAGAGAGAGAAGGTGACTTAGCTAATTTCTGAGTGATTTGGAAGTGATCTGAGTTGAGAATATAATGAAATAGTCTGGGAAGAGTGTTGTTAATGATCACAAAGGATTTTGGGAATCAGAACTGCACAAGAGATAAGTACCCACAAGAGGACAGGAGCACTTGGGTGCTAGTGTCTGGTTTGGGTGCTATTGCCCACTAAGATGCTTAGGTTTTGATATCTTTTGAGTTGTAGGAGCTTTACTATTTGTCTTTTTTTGTCACTCTAGTTTTTCTCCGATTTCATTTGTTGCACGTGTAACCTAAAAAATTAGATAACTAGTTGTGCATTCACACAAACCGTATCAAACCTAATAAAAAAGATGCATAATGGGTAGTAGGAATGACCCCAAAAACCACTCAAGGAGTGATATTATGACTGAGAATTGCAATACATCTTATAATACATGTAGTTCTAAAGTCATTTTTATGCCCATAGAATAACGTTCTAACCCCATGCACGCTGACATATCACTCAGCGGGTGCTGAGCACTCACCTGAGGCATACATAGGTGCCGAAACCCTCCTTTATGTGAGAATTTTGAGAAGATATTGTCATTCATGATGGATTAAGTGTATAAAAGTAAATGATCATGCATATATTCTGAAATCATATGATGAATCATTACACCAATATACACATAAAAGAAACATCATATAAATAGTATATTTGATCCATAACATAAAGAAAAAGGCACTAGGGTTTACACCCATGAACAATATATTTATAACATAACCATATATTTATGTAGATCAAAGTTCAAAAACCATATTACATCCAAAAGGGTCATATAAGACTGATATATCATGACTCGTGCATCAGAAGCTCTAGATATGCTTCCCTATTACAAAAATTTAACAGACCCATTCCCATGGATATTCTAACATTCCCATAGTCCTGTAATGAGAACCCCAACCCCTAGAATCTTCTGATCACTTCTGGAGGGATTTTCCTACTCTTGTATGGTTCATCACACCATGGCCCTCTTCTTCTCTTCCTCTATCTATCACCTCGTTTTCTTTTACCCGAGCATCTCTATAAATAGGTTTAACACCCACCGCCATGCCTTCCTGAAGTAGCAGATCGGTTGCCAAGTGTCAAGGTGGTCCTCTAATGGAGCATGCTTCTTCTGATCTGAGCTCCCCACTTTATGCAATGATGTCTTAAGGAATGTTCCATACATGGAATATTCTTTTCTTGACCACCAAGTCGCAAGGCTGTCACCTTATCCATTCATCACGCCTAGTTGGGTCACGTTTTTCCTCAAGTGCCTCTTGGAAATCTGAATATGACTAAGTCCTAAAATCCTTTGCTCTGCCTTGTGCACACACCATGGTTTCTATTAAACCATTTTAAAACCCATGTCCTGTGTGCTTTTCCTCATGCGCCCATCCTCTTCATTGGTCCTGCATGCACACGTGCCCTTTGGGACTTAGTCAATATTATGAGGCTCAACATCACCCCACACTAAGCTTATTCACTATCCTCAAATACATCCTCTCCAAAGAATAAATAATGGTGGGATTAAAGAATGAAGAATGAAGAATGAAAAATGGAAGAAATAAAGAATGAAGGAATGAAGAAGAATTTGTCTATTGCTGAAGAATGAGTGGGGAATCCTTCCTTATATCTTCCTCAATCTTCTCCTAGGCATCCACCTCGCTCTGTGCCTATTGACAGAGGTCACCTACTAAGGTGCTCACCTATTCAAATCCTAGTTAATCTCCCTTAACATTCAGTGTATCAACAATATTTTCCAACTTCTTGCTGAGGTAATCCAATGCATCCATCCTGCGGGTGATCTAAGGGTATAATTCATTCAGACAATTCTTGATTAAGCCTCTCAGGATCTCGATGGCTTCAGAATTCTTTTCTACCTCAGATAGGATCTTATCCCACTCTTCCTTATTCCCTTTATTCTTCTCCTAAAACTCCTTGAGGTCTTCCTCATGGGTGGTAACTAGAATGCTTTCCACCATATCTCTATCACAATTACATAAGCAAGCTTCGTATCTATGCAAGGCCTTTACATTGGAAGGAGCTTAGTGTACTGAGCTATCTCCACAACCTGTGCAACTTCTCCTCTTTCTCCTGTGTGCTAACAATTCTTCTACTGATTCCAAAGTTAGAGGCTTCCTCTCCATGGAGGATTAGTTAGGTACCCAAGCATTGCAAGGTTGACTCATACTTCACCACTAGGTCTAGATGCTTTAAGATAATAACATGTAATCATTTCTACCTTTTTATATACCTCATAGCCTTTTCCTCCTTCAGCTCGCACCTTAACTGTGCCATGTTAGTTCTTACTTCAGATCTTTTCTCTTTTCAACGAGCTCCTCATTTTTCTTCTCCAATTCCCCTTCTAGGAATCTCACCTGGTCATTCCTTCCAAAGAGCCTTGCCTCAACTTCAACTAAAACCTTATTGAGCACATTACAGACTTTCTCATCAGATAACTACTGAGCATTCACCACTGGGTTTATACCTTTGGTCTCCAACACCTTCATCAGTGCCCCTTGGTTAACTTTGAACTCAGACTCATCGACATGGGACTCAAATGCCCAAGATAGCATTTTCCTGTTTTATGGGTATGCACCTTATTCTTCAAATGAATACATTTCCAGGAGTTGGTCTGTTAGCATGGTGCTCTAGAATCATGTGCATATCACTTTATTTGGATCATGGATATAGCCCTTACCATGTCCTTATTCTATTACCATGTTCTTCCCTCTTGTGTATCTAGCCTTTGGAAATCTTACCACTAAGCTGGGGTCTGCACCCATGCTTCAATAATCCTTCTCTACGCTCTCTTCTTCTATCTCCTTGATTATCTCATCTGTACTTTGCTCCAATTATTGCTCCACCAACTTCTTGATTATTCCCACTAATTATCTCTCTGCGGCCTCTTCTATCTGCTCCTTGGTGAGGCCAGGGGTCCTCTAATCCTTGATATTTACTTCTTCACTCTCCCCTTTTCCTTGGGTGCCTTCTTCTTCTCCACCCTTCCCCTCACTTCTTTCTTCCTCTGAATCATGTACATCATACACAGGATGATTATGAACTTCTTCATCCTCATTGTCATCTTTCTCACCCATGTAGGCCTCCAAGATCTCCGTCTCCTTCGAGTCTACCTTCCCTGCTACCCTCTATTTCTTCCTAGCTGGGGATTCTTCCTCTTCCTCAGTAGGTGATTCCCTTCTAGATGAATCTTCTTGTTCTGGAACCTTTTCCTCTGGTGTCTTTTCCTTCTCCTTGATGGGAGACTTCTTCCTATATGCGTATGTGCTTGGATTGGCACCTGACTCCGATGCACCCACAGATTGTGTTGTCTACACACTTGGTGATTTATTTTCCAGCACTTATTTCTCCAGGGTCTTTTCCCTTTCTCTCTTCTTTTGCATGACCTTCTTCCTACCAATGGGATCCTCAGGGATGGAGACATCATTCTCCAAGTAAGCACCCTTTTCATACTTGGGCCTAATGCGCAAGTATATTCTCACTGCGACCCTTCCAGTAATTGGCAGTGTCAAGGGTTTTTTCATGCACACTTCATGGGAGACATAATTCTCCACATAAGCATGCTTCTTTGGATATACCAGCTTCCTTCAAAAATCATGGTGGTCCTGGTCCACCTTGCTAAGGTCGAACCTTAGTATTTTAGCTTCCTTGAAGCGATTTACCCTGTTTGGAAATACTTGCACATGGTGAAGGAGAAGGGTAATTTACACCATGGGCTCTTGGTCCCATTTGATAGAGAGAACCTACCAATGTAGAAATACTGATAGAAAATGAACTCAAATTCTCCATTTACTAGATTTGGAAACTATTCTGGTATCCTCCACTCATCCCCAAATGCATCACACATTCACTTGTACCATTTCTCTAGGCACTTTGTGGGTGGCCGTCATGGTATCACATGTTTATTTCTCAAACCTCTTCATGGGGGAGGGATCTTCATCTAGATACTCCCATATAAACTTCTCTAGCCCATCAGGCATTCCAATATAAGAGAAGAGGATGGTGAGAAGAACATTTCTGAACATTATCTTCTCTCCTTCTTATGCAACACTGATGATCTCTTCTACAATGTAGGTGGAAAAGTTATAGATGGTCCCTTCTAAAATTTTGTGGCATACATTCAACCATGCCTTGTTTATTTGTGTCCACCTCTCTTGACCATTCAGCTTGGTTACTAGACGTGCAACCATTCTCATCACAAGGTCAGGGATATCTGAGATATTGAAGTAATGTAAACCCTTTTTGTAGTCATACTCCTCCACAGTCTTCTTAATGGCCTCTTTATCCTCTAGGTCATCATCCAATGAATCCCCTTCGCAGATAAGGTTGGTAAACTTGGAGATGAATTGGGGAGTTATGCACATTTTATGGCCCACAAAGTAGAAGTGGTCCTCGTGCATGCATGACATCAACCATTGGTATAACCACTTGAGCTTGCCAAAATAGGGAAATTTGAACAGTTGTAGCAGCCCGACCTTCTCACATTTTACTTCCACTTCATCACTGTAAATTGGCATCCCTTCTGGTGTCCTCTTATCCATTAGACGAACTAGTTCTAACGCCATTTCCTTCTCTGTGCTACTTGTGTGATGATTATAGTCACTCACGGCCATCTTCCTAACATGGGATACCCATTCTTTCCCAAGTAACACCCCATCTGGGTACTACATCTCTGCATACCATTCTTCATTTAAACTGGTGGTGGAAATCTATTTTCCTTTGCCCTTGCCCTTCTTAGGTGAAACAGTCACCTTCTTTGGTGCCATATTCTTGTCAGGTTGAAAGAATAAACTCCTTTCTCTCCTTCCTCACTTTGCTCAAATCTATGGCTCAACTCTGCGAAAGAATCCTTCTATTCCCATGTGCCCTAGCTAACAAAACCCTAACCTAGAAAACTCTTCCACAAGATGGTGTATTCCACTGAAACCTTCTTCCCTACACCCGTGTACTCCTTCCACTCTGGTTTGTAGATCACCCTAGTCACGTACTTCATATTTTCACTCTTCTTTCTTCACACAAATATTTCTTCGTGGATGCCCTAGTTCACAAGAGCTCTTCAATCTCATAATAGCAAGGTAAATAATAATGTGCCTGACCCTTTACTTATAGCTTTTAGACTATCTCCTGTGATAAATGCTATGCCACCTACCAATGTACTAAGCATTAAATGTGGATTTTTTCCACCAAATCCAAGCTTAAGCGCCTTTACCCATGCACTAAGTTTGGTGCAAAAAACCCTCTACAACCTTCTGGCGTGCAAAAAATCCTTACTAACCGAAGACTCTTACGCATGCGCATCTACAACACTTCTTCTGTCGACCTGATTTTTTCCCTCACCTACCTCATGTTGTTCTTATGCTTCTTATCCTTTGTATGTGGTCTTTGTTAAAGCCTTCTTGACACCAAATTTTTTTTTCCACCATTTCCCCACACACTCTTCTACCTTACACACTTTTGATTTTTCAATTCAGGCCATCACAACTACTACCAAATTCTCTCTCTTCATTCTACTCCACCCCACACTAAAACAGATGCATG
Source organism: Taxus chinensis (assembly GCA_019776745.2). Classification (NCBI taxonomy): domain Eukaryota; kingdom Viridiplantae; phylum Streptophyta; class Pinopsida; order Cupressales; family Taxaceae; genus Taxus; species Taxus chinensis. The sequence goes on along the minus strand of CM034148.1, from coordinate 508,896,313 downwards.
GTCTTCTGCGCATACATAACCTTAGAAAGTAATGTGGTTACCACACAGGTGTGCAAAACAACACAACAGAAAGGAACAAGCAACGAGAAGGGGAAACACAAGAAAAATAAAATGCATTAAGGAAAATCCTAGGCTAACTGAAAAAACTGCCTTATTTACAAACACAAGGAAGACTTATTTATAGTAGGGCTTCAACCTAGTCCCATTGAAATGACCTGGTAGTCTTATCCCATCTAGCATATGTAATTGGAAAGCACCTGAATCAAGGATGTATGAGATGATGCATGGTCCCAACCAATGGAATTTTAACTTCCCAGGATGGCACAAAAATTTAGAGTCATATAAAAAACCATCTGCCCAACCTCAAATTATTTGTTTTTAATATGATGATCATGCCATGCTTTTTGTCTTGTCTTCTTTGTATTTTGACTCCATCTAGCAAGTGATCACCTTTCTTCTAGCTGCATTAAGTTATCAATTCTTTATTTGAGCGCTTGTTCATCAGCCAATCCTCCTAGACACGCTATACGCAACGATGGTAGCATAAATTCAACTAGAAAAATAGCCTCCACGCCAAACACCAATTGAAATGGTGTGGCCTTGTTCAATCTCTTGTAGGTTGTTCTGTATGCCCATAGAATGATTGATACCTTGTCATCCCAATCTTGTCTGCCAACATCACAAATCTTAGTTAATGTGTGACTTAGTATCTTGTTAAATGCTTCAATAGTCCCATTCACTTATGGGTGATAAGGGGTGGTCTTGTGATGGGCTACCATAAAATATGCCAACAAAATCCTGACTGTTTCATTCAGAAAATGTGTACCCCTATCACTTGTTAAACTCAATGGACATCCATACCTACTGATTATGTTTTCCCATAAGAATCTCACTACCATGAAATATTTTGTAGGCACTGCCTCTTCCCATCTTGTCAAGTAATTAGTGCAAGTGATGATGTAACATGAGCCAGTCCTTCGCACGACAGGTGAAATTGGTCCTACAAAGTCAATTTCCCATTTTTCAAATGGTTCAGCACTAGCTATCAGTCGTAAGGGCATTTCATCCCTCCTTCTAGGTTTTCCAAGGAATTGGCAAAGGTCACATGCCTTGCAAAAACTCAATATAATCCTGGTAGATAATCTCCCACCAAAGCCTTGTAAGTAGAATCTTCAGCATGTTGGAATTTCCTACATAGTTTCCTCCTACAATCCCACCATGCGCTTCTTCCATGATTACAATGTGATCATGTTCTAATACGCATCAGCACATAACCTCATCATGACCTAAATTGTACAAATCTCTACTAATCAACATGTAAGGTGTGGCGCATATAGGCAACTGATTTCTCTCCAAATCCTTCATTCCTTCTGACACCACACCCATTTTAAGAAATACTGCAATATCCTCTAAGTCAGAGGGCATGCGTGTAACCTAAATAGTTTGTGCATCTGGGCATGGTGTCCTCAATGCTTTGCATGTCCTCTCCTGAGTCAATTCTTGATAAATGATCAGGTCCTGAATTACTCTTTCTTGGTTTTACCACAACTGAAAACTCAAATTCTTGAAATAATAGGACCCAATGACATATGCGACCTTGTAGAACGAGCTTGTTCACCAAGTATTTCAATGCCATGTGGTCCATGTAGAATATAAATGGTGTTTCCAGCCAGATACTGCCTAAATTTATGCAACACGTAGATCATTGACAGTGCCTCATACTTAGTAGTTGTGTAATTTTGTTCTACTGGTGTCAACTTCCTACTGGAAAAACACAAGGGGTGATCAACAATCCCCTCACCAGGTTGTGCTAGTACTACTCCAATGGTTGTTCCTGAGGCATCAACATGCACATGGAAGGGCTTATCCCAAGAAGGAAAGTGTAATATGGGCACAATGACAAGCCTATCTTTCAATGTGTCAAACACCTTCTGTTGTGCCTCTCCCTAGTGAAAGGAACTCTTGTGTTTAAGAAATTCCTCCAAGGGCGTGATGATCTTGGCATATCCCTTAATAAATTTCATGTAGTACCCTGTATGCCCAAGGAATACACATATAATGCTCTGACTGGTAGGCTCCCCCAAATCCCACAATAACTGCAACTTTGGAGGGATCCACTAGAAAGCCTTCCTTACATATAATATGCCCCAACAGGGTTCTAAATGGAGTAGCAAAGACACATTTCTTAATGTTGAGGGATATCCTCAATTGTCGGCATCTCTCAAACATCAACCTCAAATTTTCACAATGGTATTTTACTAGCCCATACATAGTCCATTCATCTAAGTAGACCTGAAGAAATTCATGAATGAAGTCCTAGAAGGCTTCTACCACAATGCGTCAGAACACAAAAGGCACATTATTTCAGCCCAAAAGGCATGACCATGTAGGAAAAAAATCCCCATTCAGTGGTGAAATTTGTCTTCTCCTGGTCTTCCTTTGCAATTCTAACTTGGTGGTACCCTGAGAACCCATCCGTAAAAGAATAGACCTCGTGCCCAGCTACTCCTTCCAAAATTTCTTCAGTGAAGGGGGTTGGAAAAGGGTCAATGACACACACTACATTCAAGTCCCTGTAATCAACACAGATCCTTATCCTCTTGTCCTTCTTAATGCTTATGACCATTGGACTTACCCATTCTGATTCCTCAATAGCCTCAATAATGTCTGATGTTATCATCTTGTCTATCTCCTCCTTGACCCATACATGCAAGTTCAGATTCATCTGATACAGTCTCTTCTGAATCGGGCGTGCACCTTCCTTTAACTTGATCCTCATTTCCCCCAAGGATTGGTGGACACCTTTGAGCTCATGGTACCCACGTGGGAACAAATCCTGAAACTCATGCAAAAGGTCAATGATCTTAGAAACCTCTTTCTCTGACCAATAATCCCCAATGATAGCTTCCTTAGGTTCTACCTCAGAACCAATGTTAACCTTATTTGTCTTCAAGGGCTCATGGTAGGTGCACACTCACTCATCCTTGCTATCCCTAACTTTGCACATACCTTCAGAATGGTTAACATCCAAACTCTCTATTTCTTCACCATCTATCATATAGACCATTTTTCCTTTTTCCTTTTCCATGCACACATGCTCAAGATGTGTCTCTTCTGATTCTTCCTTATCAAAACGCACCTCCAAAATAGGTTCACCTAATAGCTCAAGTATCCTATCTTCTACCATAACACTATCTCCCATTGTGAAGTGCTTGACCACCTACAATGCCTTATCCACTAATGGCTTTGTACTCCGATACTCAAAATCTTAAATGAGATCAGCCGCCAACTCTTGCCAATTCCCTATCTAACGGCGCATCTCTGAGTGAATGTACCATACACACACATAACTTTGTTAGGTGGAATATAACTTATGCACCCATAGAGAAGGTGGAAAATATTTTGTGCCTTCCATCCAGGTCTTCTCACATGCTTAGATATGACACGAGAAGGGTTCTTTTCCATGGTAGTCCTTGTATAACAGTGGGTGCATTACTTCAATAAAACCTAATAGAGAACACTTTCTCACCTCATGCCATTCTAGAAGGCTTTCAAAATGTGTCACCTACAAATGTGTTGTGGTCTCGAGTAGGTTATAGCTAAGCATACCTCTTATTTTGTTATCATTTTTCCATTGAGCCTCCATTTCTCGTAAGAAATCATCAAGGTTAGCTCCTCCAGAGTAACTTGGTATCTTCTTCCCTCCTAGGTGCTTAACCGAGCACACTTTTTTTACCCTTATCACCGATCCTCTCAACTATTGCCCAATTAATTCATAAGTCCCATGTGCCCAATTTTCACATGCTATGTTGGTTGTATCACTTATAGGCTAAGCGTCTTCAAACTAGATAATTCTTTTGTAGGATGAATTACCTCAGGGTCTCTAATAGAGTGCACATAGATTCTGTCAAGGAATTCTTCTCCCAAGGGCTCAGTATAGGGTGTTGGCTTCCCATCTGTGACAAGGGGATGATGACCCATTCCTCCTTTTTATCAAAATTTATTTATCCCTTGTTAAACCATAGGTCAATATTGTTCTTTTAACACCAGAGGTTCCTGAACAATGTTGGAAAGTTATCCACCTTGGCTAGCACCAAGACTTCAAAGTCTCTAGTGAACACGACCCCTTGAATAGTGATAACTTCATCCTTTAAGACACCAATGAGCATTTCCTTCATCATTTTCTCCCATATACAACACATTCGAAGATGGTTGTAATGTGGGTCTTCCTATTTGATGTCATGCATCCAAAGTGAGAACATTCACTTTTGCACCTGTGTCAATCAGAATATTGCTTAGAAGCCATCCATCTACAACAACATTTAAGGTGATCTCTTTGTCATAGTCAAGATTGTGGGGAGGAAGGTTAGCATACATAACCTGCCTCTCGTGCTCTATTCTAGTGCATGGTACCTTCTCCTATAACCATTCTCCTAGCAAGGTAATGATATTCTATTGCCTTAACATCTTGCATACTTCTATAACCTCATACATATCCTTCTGCAGCAGCCTTGGAATTGCTTCCTTTTCTCTGACTTCCTTGACTGCTCCTTCAGACACTATATCTCTCCATGTAAACTCTGAATCACATCCATAGTCTCTTGATACACCTTTTTTTGATGAGTAGGGTCTGGATACTTCCCATGTACCACTTCTTCTCTTGTAATCAGTGTTCTTTTTCTTGGTATATCCTTGGTTCAAATGGCCTCTACTCGCATCGTCACTAGTACAGGTTCTAGTCCTAACTCATGCGCCACCCTCGGTATCCATTGTGAGTCGTCCTTCTTTATGCTTACCATCCCAATGCCGTTGTCTTTTCAGTGCTGCTGGATCATGTGCTCAAAAATTTCAGGGCACTCTTTGTACTTATATTTCTTTCTACACCATGAGCATTGCAAAATATCAGGACACTCACGCTTATAATGCTCTGTAGACTTACAGTTATAACAGGTTCCTTATGAGAACTCACCTCTTCCTCCATGGTTGCTACGACCACAAAATATTCCATGAAAACATCATCCATGCGCTCCTCCATCTATGTGCCTCTCACATCAGTGATCAACATCCTTGGAACTACTTGAAAGGATGGTGTGGGACACACCAAGATCAATGACATCAGGTATTTGGTCAATTACCCTACAATCTTTGGTGTCATGGGTTGTAGAGGTACAAATATTGAAATAACAAGACACATTCTTATGGATCACATGATGCAGTACTGGGCACTTACTTGCATCATCATCCCCATGGTAAATTTCACAGTCTGCTATTATGGTGTGACCAATGACCTTCGAGAACAAATTTCCTTTGTCTGCCCCTCTATCTCAAAATTCGTGCACCATGGACCATTTTGATTCTCATGCGTTGAGTTCAAAGATATCTTGTCCAGTTGCTTTGCCATCATAGAAATTTGAGCCTCAAGGAAAGGGCTAACACCAGTGTCTACAAATCCAATAGCCTCAGCACACAGGGAATCCTCCAAGTCCCCACGTGGGTCCGTGAATGTCTTGTGTGAAAATCACTCTTCTAAAAAGTGTTATCAATCCTCCAACAAACCACTGAGCATGCTGAGAAGGATGAATATCATAAGATAGCTATGACAAGAGAGTTTTGAACCATGTGTCATATTCCCGAACACTCTCTGCCATTCCTTGCTGGATCTCTTTCAAAGCGCTAATGCTCTTCTGCTCAAATTCAGGGATATGGAATTTAGCCAAGAAGGCATTCTGTAACATGGTGTAATATACCACCATTTGATGGGGGTCATACTTTTGATACCAACTATTCATGTGCCCCTGCAATCTTGTTGCAAAATGACTTACCTTTCACTCTAGGGTAGTAATCACCTTTGCACACCATAAAAATTCACACTTGTGCACATGCTTTGTATCATCCTCAACACCCTTGTAATTAGGTAGATGTAAAGACATCTAAAATAATAATTGCAGTGGTAGTTGTGGCCCTTGTCCTCCTAATATAGAACCTTGATTCCCTCTGATGTTCACTCCACCACTAGATCCACTACATCCACCAAGTCCTATGCTTCTTAATCCACCAAGATCCACCTCCAGATCTGTGAGATCCCTCCTATAGCTGGTAACAGGCATTAAGCAGTTCACACCTAGTTTTCCCAATGTCCCACTGAAACTATACATCGATAGTTTGTGATACTTCTCTACTACTAGACGTGTATCGTGTTCCACTCTCAGACGTAATACCAAGACTCTATGTACTTTCACTTCTCCCAAAAATCCCTCCAAACAAAGGAATTCTTTGTGTGGCCATAGATGTCCTAAATGAGAAGTTATACCTCCTAGGTGCAGATCAGTCACTTCCATCGATGCCAACTGGGTTAGCAATACTTGTGTCTTGATTTGGAAAACTAAGTGTCAGGTTTTGGTCACCATGTGGGTTTAGATGCACATCGACGACTCTCATTTCTCCATGTGATGAACTCCCATCATAAGTTGAAGGGGTTTCTCTCCCACGCTTTCCAAGATGGGGTTAGCATAGATTTCTCAACTTCCACGTCCTCTACGTGAACCTCAATTCCTTCCTGCAATGTCTGGCTCCATAGATCCATCACTCTCGTAACCTCGCATTGTCTACCCAAATCCCTTTCACATGCTTCACTATACTTGAGTCACCTCTCTTCCCTCTTCCTTTTCCACCGCAATGTCTGCCATCATCCTCCACCCTAGCTTCCTCACCCAGTGGCTCAGAGAAGCTTAGCCAACCATGGGGAATGTCTCCAAACTTAGCGTAATGATCAATATCTTCATAGCCAACAGGATAGCTCGCAAAAATGATCCTCTAGGTTCCCTTAGAAACTCAAAATTAGCAACCTCTGGATAGGTATATGTAGACATGGCATATTCCATGGTATAATTGGTTAGCACTCTTTTCCACCAGCTGATCAACAACATGTGTCCAAGTCAGATCCACATCCTACAGCCTCTAGTAATCATCTTAGGTCCATATGCGTAATCTATAGTACCAGCTTGATCTAGGTACATATGTTGAAAACCATTCATACAATTCTATTGGAAAACAACAAAATAAGGTCTCATACAACTCATGATATAGGTGTTCTTCTACCCATCTGCATGCATCAAACTTAGGTCCAGTACTAAATATTTGAGAAAACTCATCCTCCATGCTCTTAAAGCATGCTTCGACACTTTCCAGGGTCAAGCACTCTGTCATCACGCATCAAAGGAACCGAGATGTAGTCATCTCTCATAACAACTTTGAAAAGAGGTACCGGCAATAAAAAACCAAGATGCAATCCTTTTTATGCCCATAGAACAACCTTCTAACCCCATGCACGTTGGCCTATCACTTAGCGGGTGTTGAGTGCTCACCTGAGGCATGTGTTGGTACCGAGCCCCTCCTTTATCTCAGCAATGTGAGAAGATGTTGTCATTGAAGATGGATTAAGTGCATGAAAAGTAAATGATCATGCATATATTTTGAAAGCATATGATAGATCATTACACTAACATACCCATAAAAGAAAAATCATATATATAGTAGATCTGATCCATATCATAAAGAAAAAGTCACTAGGGTGTACACCCATGAAAAATGAACAAACCATATATTTATGATCATAGTTCAGTAACCATATTACATTCAAATGGGTCATATCAAACCAATATATCATGACTCACGCATCATAAATCCTATCTATTCTTCCATATTACAAACATTTAGCAGACTCATTCCCCTAGATATGATAACATTCCTATAGTCCTCTATTGAGAACCCCAACCCCTAGAATCTTATACTCATTTTTGCAAGGCTTCACCTACTCTAGAATGGTTCATCAAACCATGGCCCTCTTCTTATCTTCCTCTATCTTTCACACCTTTTTCTTCTACCCAAACAACTCTATATATAGGTTTAACTCCCACCACCATGCCTTCCTCAAGTATTAGATTGATTTCCAAGTGTCAAGGTGGTCCTCCAATAAAGCATGTTTCTTCTGATCCGAGCTCCCCAATTTCTATAATGATGTCTTCAAGAATGTTCCATGCATGGAATATTATCTCCTTGACCACCAAGTTGCCAGACTATCACTCTTTCCACCCAGCATGCCTAGTCAAGTCACGTGTTAGCTCAAGTGCCTCTTAGAAAGCTGAATATGACTAAGTCCTGAAATCCTTTGCTCTGCCTTGCACGTGTGCCATGGTTTCTATTAAACCCTTAAAAACACCTATCTTACACGCTTTTCCTCACACACACATCTTCTTCACTGGTCCTGTGTGCACATGCTTCCTTTGGGACTCAGTCAATATTCAGATTTATACAAGTATGCAAATGTGTGTGATGGAATAAAATAAAATTCCCCTCCTATGATATGTATGCAAAGTGATGCAGCCCATGTACCTCGTATGAGTGTGCTAGATGCATACCTTTAAAATAATCTTTTTCCTTTTCTACAAGCTTGGTTTCGTCAAGATTTCACCCTAAAATCGAGGACTACCCCTTTTTTAAAATTTTCATTCTTTTAAGTGACGGGTCACGTTTTTGTGTTTTGTTTTGCCTCTGATTTCTCATGTTACTCAAAGGTATCCCTAGGAAGTTATAAATCCATGTCCGTAAAATACCCATATGAAAAAGCTCACTCAATTCCCTTCCCAGACTTAGTCTGTTTATATAAAAGCGTTTTATTTATTTATTTTTAAATAAAAATAAATAAAGTTCTTTTAAAAATAGATTGAGCTAAAATTGGAGAATTTAGGTTGTATAAAGAACTTCACCCAATCATTATTATCACACCAGTATTACTTTCACCTCGAAGTGGAGCATCACCCAGGGAAGAGCTTTTACAGACTAGCTAATTAGATAATTATTTTCGAGTAATTGCCCACAACTTCTTTCAGGTATTTTGTTTTTATTTATTTCTTTTGTGTTCTGGTTTTGGTTTTTCTCCATTTTCTTCTCGAAAATCACCATATCCTCACCTTTCTTCCTACACCTGGGGTTTTAAAGAAGCTCTCCATTGTTTTTATTACAAGTCAACTTGTCCCAACTATAATTATATGAATTCCCACAAGTATTCAGGCCAAGTCATGGTTTTTTAGGCATGTGCAAAGTCAAGTCACAATTTTTAAGAGGTAGAGGTTTTATTTAATGCAAATCATCAATTCCCAGTGTTTTTTCTACCAATTTTAAGGAAACCTCCCTATCCAGTATCTATGCAACTTTTGGGAATGTGCACAATTGTTTTTAAATAAAAATAAAATCACTTAAGTGCAAATCGTGGGTGTTTAGAAGCTTGTCTTCTAATTTTCAATGCCATTTTTGTATTAAAAAGCACAAGGAAAAGTCACTTAAAGTAAATCATGATTATTTAAGGATGATTATTCTAATTTTTAATCATCCATTCTCCTCAAAATCCATGATAGTATTTTAAGTGCAAATCATGGATATCCTGAGTCTTGTCTGCCAATTTGAAGAAAATCCATACAATTCCAAGTCCACGTAGCCTCTTGTATTAAAAATTAAAGTCTTTTAAGTTAAATAGTGGATATATTCAATCTAGTCTTCCTAAAATACACACAATTACAAAAGGGAGAAGTCATTTAAAGAAAATTATGAATATTAACAGCCTTGTCTACTAATTTCCACACATTTTTTTAGAAGGATGAAATACAAGGTAAGTCATGGATATCAGTGGTCTTTTCTTCTTATTTTCAACGTAAGTATTTTAAGTGAAGTCATGGATTTTCAAAGGCTCATATTTCTTTTGTAAAGAATCCTCATCATTCAAAATCCACACAGACTTCCCTTTCTATTTTCCATGCAATTCCTTAGGCAAGTCATGGTTTTAAAGGAGTTTGTCTTCTATGCTTAACACAAATTTTTGAAGGAAGAAGTCAATTGTTATACATTAAAAGCCAAACCTCCTAAATTACTTGCATGAATATTCATAACCTTGGATTCTTTATTTCAATCATCCAATCATCCTAACATTCACACCATCCACTTATCCTTGTATCCATGAAGTTTTATAAGGGAAAAATATTTTAAAGTTGTGTGAATTTCAAATACTTTGTCTTCCAATTTCAACGTAGCTATTCTTTGTCCAAACACATTCCATGAAAATGCCTGCAAACTCTCCCAATTATTCCCTCTAAAAGCCCATGCATGTTATTTCCAATCTCCCAGTTGAGTTCACATTAGGCCTACTTCTATTTGCTTGCACCCAAAGTAATTCCCAGAGTTCAAGGCTGCCTATATGTATAAATAAAAGGGTGATGAGTAGAATGTTTGTATAAATTATTTACAGGGATATTTCACTTGTGTACATACATGTGAGAAGAAAGATAAGGCCAATGTTAGATACATTAAATATATCTCCAGAATCAGGAGAAACAACTGTAGTTGCTACACACAGAGATATAGATTTCACAACTGCAAAAGCTTCAGGTAAAGGTGGAAAAGGGAAGTCTCAGGAAAAATTAGGTTCAGATAGGATGAAGTGTGATGACAAAGGTTATCGAGTAGAATCTTACATAGTGTCTAGGCTTTTTGAAGTGAGTGATATAGACATGGGCCATGTATCTATCAGTGAAATAATTGATAGATACAGGGAAACTTTCTAGACACCCCTTATGTGGGATACAAGAGACAGTGGAATCATTCAAGTTGCAACATTTCTGGCTACTACCCAGTTACCTATATTTGTTATAGAGTTTGCTAAATTCTACCATACTCTATCCAGAAAAATAAGAGATACAATAGGAAATGTAGTAATAAGGATGGATACTCAGTACATTAATTACTGCCTCAAGATTCCTACAAGATCCAGTGTAATTGAAATCAACATGAAATAGGCTATTGATTCTTGGACAAACAACACGATGGACTATATATGTATTATGAACAAGAACTATATGAGGAAACCTAGGAAACAATATAAATTTCCAAGGACCGTTCCTAGATCAAATCCAATACAGGAAGTTGATGACATTTTCTAGTTGTTATGAAAAATTAATAGATAAGGTAACACAAAGAACTTCTACTTGTAGATGTATTACTTTGTCAGGACAATTGAAATTAATAGAGATAATTCAATGATTAGTTGGGTAGAAATCGTAAGAAAAAAAATTGGTGAGAAACTCAGAAATGTTAGGCAGACACTCAACTTCAAAATGACTTCATATCTTGTGTATGCTGCAGTCTCAAGAGGGGTGTTCTCCAAGATGGATAGAAGAGGGATACTTTCCAAGGATCTTATCTATGAGTGTTACCCATAATTGTTGATACCTGAATACTACAAGGAATACATGGTAGTAAATGATGGATTATTTTATGAAGTCATTTGAAGATTAAATAGTGGTTTGAAGGTAAACAAGTAAGCAAGGAAGCTTAGGAAGCTATCTTTCAATATGACAGTGTCTTCATTCAGTTTACTAATTTCACTTATCTCAGGATTAGTGGCTTCTCAAGTGAACCAATCAAGCTACCAAGGTAACCCAATGATAAGTGGATTATCATAGAGATATGTAGGTAACTGGTGGAATTGTAGTACTTACAATCAAAACATCACAGGATGATAGTTAGCTTGCCAATCATAGTTGGCTACTATAGTTGTCAAAGTATTTACAAAGCCAAAAACATCCAAGCTGAAATGTCTCTTTACTATGAGCAAGAATATTTCTAAGCTAGGATGGATTTTGATCCTAATGGCATAACAAAGAAAATATTCTCCCATGAATACATGCAAATCCCTTCATTGGAAGATTTCTGGGTGAAATGTAGGAATGCATTTGAAGTCAGGAAAAGAGATTTCAGTAGATTGACAACTCAACAAATTTTTGATTTTTATTTGGAAAGGATACCTATAGACCTTTCTGATGATGGGCATGTGATACTTGATACATGCCATCAAATGGGAGGGGATAGAAGTGCTCTTCAAACTAGTGTAGGTGGTAGCAAAAAAATTGAGGAAAGGTCTTTGAATGTCCTTGTTAATACCGCAAATTGGTTGTTAATAAGAGAATGCTATTTGGATGAAGTACTAATGCACCATATAACGGGGAATTAAAAAAAAGAGAAGTATGATGGTGAAAACAACAAAAGACTAGAGAAGTTAAATGTGATCAAAAGGTCTTAAGTATTGGATAAAGGAAGGTCTTCACCTATTACACAAGTGCCTACTGACAAAGCTTCTCCTACATCAACTCATAACACTTAAACAATAATGACACCAGAAGTCATAGTTATTCCACCATTGAAGCCAACATCGCTCATATTTACTCCTCTGCCACCTAGTTATCCACCCTCTCCTATAGAAGAATTGAGGGCACAAATGGTAGAATTTGAAAAAGAACTTTCCCTAGATGGCACATGAGGAGAGATCCATGATACAATGCTAAATTTTGATACTGTAGGGACCGAGCAAGAAATGGTGGTGCACATTAATGCTTATCACTCTCTAGATAATAAATTCTCTACTTGGTTGGCTTTGAAAATAGTTCCAGAGGCTAGGAAAGTAATTAACTTGGAAGAGGAAGACTTGAAACTACTCATAATCTTGGGAGGAAAATCTAAAATGCCTAAAGCTACCAAAGTTACTTCAAAGCTGGTCATTGAGGAATCAAGGACAAATTTCATAGAGTTATCAATTCCAATTGAGGCAAAGATAAAGGGAGAACTAACAACAACAAATATATCAATGACTAGAGTGCCACTAGGGAAAGTCACCATTGAGGGATTGAAGTAGGATACCTAGACACTGATAGATACTTTGTTCCTTAATCTTGATAGGGAGAAAGTAGAGAAATCCAAACTTCATGAGCAGTTCTCCCAGTTATGTGAAATTATCACCAAGGTTGCTAAAACTTCCTCATAACCAGTGCTAGTACATGAACATGTAAGCTTCCATTTGATCAAAGAAGTTGAAGATGCAGGTAATAAATTCAAAGCTATTGATGAATGGGAGAGGTAAATCATCTGCCAAGCAGAAATGAAATTCAAAGAATTACCAACTAGCTTGGAAAGTATGCACAGAGCATTAGCTCAGTTGAAAGAATTGATGATAGGTATAAAAGATGAGAATACATTTTCTGAAAGCCACTTGGAGATTTTGGCTAAAATCAATTCACTACCTGAGAGTGTATTGATTAAAGAGAAAATAACACTATACAGATTAATAGAAAAGGGTAAGCAACTGAAAATGATAGTGTCTTTCTGAATGAAAGTTCACAAACATGTGTTGGTAGAAATGCAGTTATTGGAAGAAAAAATGGAAGAAGTGCTGGGGAGTGTAATCTCTTTCTCTACAGAGGAAGTAATTGATGGTGTCTATTATTATACAAGGTTAATTCCTGAAAAACCTCCAACTTCCTTTAAAGAATTTATTCCATATCTCCAAAATAAGATTGATGAAGCTTTCATACCTTTTAATTTTGATTCAATTGAGAAATTAACAAGGATTCATGCAGATGTCAAGGAATTTAGACCTAGTTTAAAGAGGGTAAAGGAAAGTGTTGATATTCAATCCAGGGAACTACTAAGGTTCAAGACTGAAAGTGGTGCTATTGCTAAGGAATATGGGAAAAAATGAACTATATGCTTGACAAATACATTTAGTATTAGAACAAAGGACACGTATGAAGTGTCACTGCTGGGATGAATTCTTTCTTCTCCTCTTTCTTCTTCTCCTTCTTCTTATTTTCTCATATTTTTTTTGTAAAAGTAAAGTAATTGGTTAAAATAATTTAGTTCAAGTTGTTTGAAAAGGTCCTATAATTAAGAATAGGTGGAAGACATGCAAGACACTGATTTAGTCTTCAGTTGTAAATCATGCATGTCATGCAAAGAGGAATTCTAGGAGAAAGATTTCCAACTATTCCCTTTTATAAATTCCACATACGGAAGTTCATTGAAATTTTCCTATTTGTATTTTCCCTCTATGCACTATAAATAGAGGAGGAGCCTATGAGTTAAATCATCACAACTTATTCATTAGAGCTTGTTTAGTAGAGGCTTTTGTAACTAGGGAATTTTTGAGATTTCAAACTTTGTGTTGGAACCCTTGATGTGATTTTTGTGAAAGTTAAGGATTAAATAAAAGGTGGATTTATGGAGAACTTTGTGTCTAAAATGATTTGCTGATTACTTCTATTCAAGGTTTTAGATAAACGTTATGTTATCATAGATCTAGGTTAGAAGTTATTTCTTTCCCTCTTTGCTGAATGTTGCAGTTTATCTATTTATTTAATTTATGTGGATGAGACCAACTATGATAACTATTTGTTGAGTCAGCACATCTTCCTTTCTCCTTTCCCTACTTCTATTTTCCCCCTTCTACAAATATCCCATCACAACTACTTACTTGTTGCCAAATTGCCCCACCGTGGTTCACGAGATGAGGGAATTAAAGTAAAAACCTTGATAGTAGTTATTAGGATTCACCCCTGTAAAATAGATAAACATCTTACATGGAAGATTCACCGTTAAATGAAGGATATTTATCTCATGACTACCTAGGTTTTACGCTGTGCATAAAATCTAGCCAATAGTATTTGGTGCCTCTGTTGGGGACACAAAATCTAGTAGACTAGATATTTTATTTCTAGTTCCCATATTTATAAAAACCTCAACCTATCTTAACATCCATTCACTTGGTCTAGTAGGGCTTAAGGAAAGACTGATCATTTTTATAGATTGTAGGAGCAATTTAACTATAATCACCCTCCTTAAACTAGGAGCCACAAAACAAGTATTTCACCAGATAGAAGAGCACAAAATCATCTTCATAATTTCCAACATAATCTAGTAGCTATAATTATTCACCAGGTATATTCTCAAAGAAGACATGCACATTTCATAATTTAGAATCAACCACTTGCCCCTACAACACCTATTCCATGGGGTGCAACTTTTGGAGCTCTAAACCTAACTTCTGCTATGCATGATCTACCTAAAGGGAGAAGAAATAATTTTCCAAAATTCGTTGGAGATGGCAAGAAAAATATAGATGACCACTTGGCTGCATTTTTTTTATCATGTGGAGTGCTTGCAATCAAACATGAAGACACATTTGTTGGAATCTTCATAGAGACTCTGTATGACTTGATTGGAGAATGGTTCTACCGGTTAGCTCTTGGAACCATAACCAACTGGGCTACTATGCGAGATGCATTCCTAAAAATATTCAAGCCAGCTGAGGATTCTAGTACTTTGATAACTCAATTGACTCAGCTAAAGAAGGAGCCACATGAGCACATGCAGGATTTTATTGCAAAATTCTAAAGAATACTTTACAAAATTTTGGCTTTTGCTTCTCTGAGTGACAAGAATCAAAATTTATTCTTCATCAATGCATTACTTCCTAAAGTAGGTTATCAACTGTGAAGAGCATGCCCTACTGAATTGTTAACATCTCAAAACATGGTGGTTGAAATTGAAGATGACCTCATCATGGATAGAACAATAAAAATAAGTATTTCTAAATCCAAAATTTCATCTACTATTACTTTTGATTCACTATTGAAAAAACTAGAAAATGATATATTGTAGATGAAAAAACAAATGGATCAGGGTAGTAACATTGCCCCTTCTTAGAATTTTAACAACTAGAACTGCATTGCTAGTCCTCAAAGATTAGTAATCAAAGCTACTCCCAGAAACATCTTTGACATGAATGAAGAATATCTTGAAGCTGTCACCAATCAAATGGAGAATGATGATTTTGTAGATCTTGCTGGCGACTCCAATAATGGTTATGTAGACTATGAATCTGAAAATGACAATGAGGAACTTCTTGAAGATGATCATGGTCATACTTATGTAGTATTTACAAGATCAAAAAATCACCAAGATGAGGCATTAAGTGATGAACAAAGAAAATATTCAAGATATAATATCACCATTATCAGAAGGGGCAACCATTTACCTTCTTCCTTGGATCCCAGAGATAAGTATGTTATTTCTTCATCTCAACCACAAAAAGAAGCTCAAGTATTTGAAACTAACACATATATTCCTTATTTTGACATTATTGATAATATCAAGAAAACTAGAATTCAAATGTTAGAAGATGAATACTTGAGATCTTTTCCTAACCAACTAAATAGGCTACTCACCTAATCCCAAAGATACTCCTTCCCAAAACAATGTTGTAGTTGTTCAAAACCCATCATCTTCTGAAAGAATAGAACATTTTTTATGTTTGCTTATTGCTTAATGGTTTCAAGTTAAACAAATGCATTTTATATTTAGGTAATTTTGACAATGTCATGCTAGCTAAAGTTGAAGATACTCTTGGGATTACCTTGACAAAGACCATAGGAAGGTGTTACTCCATGGAAAGACAAGTCCCTTTAATTAGATAGATCAAAGATGCACAAGCTGTTTTGGTAGCTTTCCTTGACAAAATATTAAAAGTGATAATATTAGTTGTAGATATTCTTGTCTCTTACGGGATGTTGTTGAGAAGAAACTTCTGCAAAGAATTACGAGGAGAGGTAAAGATGCATTGGTCCCATGCTCATATTACTATAAAAATAAAAAATTAGAAGCTAGAGCTGAAAAATAAGTCCAAGTACACGGATACAAAATCCGAGGATCCTAGATCTTAGATTCTGTTTCACGAATCTTACCATGGTGTCTATTTCTTAGAAATGGGTGAAGACGTTCCAAAACTAGAACTCCAACTAGAGAAAGAACAAGAAGAACATGAAAATTTTGGACTTTAGAGTTTTACAGTAGATGTTTCTCTTTTGGATCAGTTGTCGATGTTGTATTAATATCTCTAGATGATGAGATATACTCTTATAGGATGATGTTTGCAAACACCAACAACATGACAGAGTATGAAGCATTGTTGTTAGGAATGGAGTAGGCTAGAAAGAAAGGAGTTAAGCTCCTTAAATACCAAATAGATGATGAAATTATAGTAAAATAGGTCTGAGGGCAATATCAAGTTAACATAGATAAGATAAGACACTACAAAGATAGATTTTTGTCAACCAAACTTGATTTTGCAGCTTTCTCTATCAATTTCATTCTAAGAGATCAGAATTCCAAAGCTAAATATTTGGCAGTCACAGATGGATTATTAAATATAGATAGACAACCATCCATATTCAGACAAGGAAAATATAAAGTGGAGATGGTATACCGTTACAAAGTCCCTAATAATGTTGAACAATGGCATATTTTTAATGATGACAAATAAATAGCTACATTTTTGTAGTAATAAGAAAACTTTAACAAGTTGTATTTTGAAGGGAGTAACTCATCACCACGACAAACAACCTCAAGTGAAATTGATCTAGATCATGATGATAGTAGTGGGATAATCCAAATGAAAGGTAAATAATACCTAAGGGTTTAGTTTCCTTAAAATATATTTTTGACTAGCATGATTAGTACCTGAAGAAAAATAAGGAATATGGTGATAATTCTTCCTCTGAGGTGCAACTGTTAAATTTAGGTATAGAGGATGAGCCCAAGATTGTGAATATTGGGAAGTGATAATCTAAACAAGAGCAACAAGAATTCGTGAGGCTTCTTAAAAAGTATGTTGACATCTTGTATGGTCTTATAAATACTTAAAGACATATCTTCAAAAAGAGCTGCAACACTACATCCCCTTGTAGCTTGAGAAAAAACCTTACAAGAAAAATCTCAAGCATCATAATCCAACCATTTCAGGAACCATTTTTGTTGAGGTTTAGATGCTTTAAGATGAAAAAATTATCTATCCCATTCACCACTTTGAGTGGTTAGAAAATACTGTACCTGTAAGAAAGAAAAATGGTGAAATTCACTTGTGTGTGGACTTTTGCAATCTAAATCAAGCTTCCTTGAAGAAAAACTAACCAATTCCCATCATGGACCACACCCTATAGATAGTAATTGATTCAGAAATGTTGTTTATGATAGACAATTTTTCTGGATACAATCGAATCTAAGTAGCAAGAGAAGATCAATACAAAATTGCATTCAAAACACCGTGGGGTTTGTTCACATAATGCAAAATGCCTTTTGGATTGATCAATGCTAGAGAAAAATTCCAAAGAGAAGTAGATTTTGTGTTTTTCACTTAAAGGAAAAAATTATAGTGGTTTACCTTGATGCATTGACAATATTTTCTAAAAAGAGTGGTAATCACATTGCTAATCTAGAAGAAGTCCTTATTTAGTTCTGAAGGCATGGGATTTATTTGAATCCAAAGAAATCAATATTTGTAGTTACTAAAGGAAATATTATAGAACACATTTTCTAGGAGTGAGGAACTAGAATTGATCCGGAAAGGGTGCAAGCCATTCAGAACTTACCTCTTCCAACTTCCAAGAATGGAGTTCACTCATTCTTTGGTAAAGTGAATTTCCTCAGAAGTTTTGTCCCTTATTTTTCTAAGTTAACTCAACACATCTCAAACATGATGAAAAAGAAGGAATTTAATGGAATGAGGAAGGAAATTTTTTTTTTGAAAGAATTAAAGAAGCCTTAGAAAAATCCCTAGTCCTGGTGTCACTATATTTTAGTAAAGAATTTATTCTTTACTGCTATTCTTCTGAGCATACAATGTTAGCCATTATCATAAAGAAGAATGAAGAAAACATTAAAGCTCCCATAGCATTTATGAGCATGCCTTTGAAGGAATACGAGTTGAAATACACTCCCATGGAGAAACATTCCTACACAGTTGTCAATGCATGTAAAAAATTCATGTATTACATTTTATCCACACATACAACTATTTATGTACCAGGAACTGCAGTCAAATCCATCCCGACTCATCAAGAATTGGGACTACTGCGAGGCACTTGGGTAACCAAGGTGTAAGAATATGACCTAGAAATAAAGCATACAAAGATAGTAAGAAGCAAAGGTATATGTAAATTTATGACAAAGAGAAGACAAGATGATCCACCACAAGGAGTTGAAAAAGACTTGCCCATAGTTCTTTTTGTAGATCTGATTGATGAATGGTACAACAAAATTTATTACTTCATGACATATGGGGAATGTCTAGATCATCTTACTTGCAAGGAGAAGCATACCATCAAATTAAAAGAAAAATAATTTGTCCTTTGGGATAATGGCTTGTATAAAAAGGGAATTGATGGTGTATTTCTTCAATGCATGGATAAATCCCAAAAAGACCAACTACTGAAATAATTTTGTGACATGGCCTGTGGTGGTCACTTCTCAGCTAGAGTTACTACACATAAGATCCTCTGAGTGAAATATTACTAGCCCAACCTATTTTAAGATACCACATATTGGGTATATAAATGCCAAACATGCTAGCAGTTTGTTAGGTGTGTAAAATTACTAGCATTGCCTTTGAAGTCAGTCATGATTGATGAACCATTTCAGCAATGGGTCATGGATTTCATTGGTATGCTAAATTCCCCTTCCAGTACTGGTCACCATTACATACTTACAGCTACTAACTATTTCAATAAGTGGGTAGAGGCCATTCCTATTAAGCAAGATTCTTTAGAGGAGGTATGCAACTTCATCAAACAAAACATAATTGTGAGATTTGGTGTACATCACAAAATAGTTTTAGATAATGCTGAAAATCTGTCCTATACATGAAGTTTTCTACACTCATAGTGTCCAATTAGTGCATTCTTCTAACTATTACCCTAAGGGAAACATACAAGAAGAATCTAGCAACAAGAATTTGATAACAATAATCTGTAAGTTGGTGGAAGAAAATCATATAACTTAGCACATGAAATTTTTTGATGCACTCTGGGAAAACATGATTGCACCAAAAAAAGTAATAAGTATGCCTCCTTTTAGAAAAATCTATGGGAAAAATGCAAAAATACCTATTACTATCGAATTTCTCACCCTGTAATTATCCAAGGCCATAGAAGATGTTACATACCAAGATTCCTTGGATAAAAGAGTTATGTATCTATATGAGTTATAAGAAATGCATACCCAAGTGGTAGATAGGTTAGATGAGCACTAGTTGAAGGTCAAAAAAGTATTCAACAAGAAGTCCAGAGAAAAGAAATTCGAGATCGAAGACTGGGTACTAGTATGGGATAAGAGATATGAACTAAAGGGCATGCACAAAATTTTTTATTCACTATGGAAAGGGACCTTCACGATCAAGAGAACTACTAGAATGAATAGTTTCATCCTTTCCTACCAAGATGGAACTGAGTTACCATTTCCTTTCAACGGGAAACATTTGAAGCTTTTCAGGAAATGAGATACAAAATAAAACATGTGTACACAAATAAAATTTTTAGTGGTTTTCTTTTCTTTTTCTTTTTCTTTGTTTTTGTTGCCTGACCCCAAACCCAATAGACAATACACGAAACTAGAGATGATGGGATCTCATCTTCACTTATTTCATTTTGACAGAAGTAAATATGTCCAAAGATGGAGCTAACTGGTGTCCCCAAGATTTCACCCTAAAATGTGGGACTACCCTTTTTTAAATTTTTTGTTCTTTTTAAGTGACATGTCATGTTTTGGCATTTTGTTTTGCCTACGGTTACTCACGTTACTCAAAAGTATCCCCAGGGGGTTATAAAGAAACACTCATCAAATAACCACATGAAAAATATTACTCAATTCCTTCTCGAGACTTTTTTTGAGCTAATATGATGCATCAAGGTTGTAGATAAATTTTTTGAGCTCATTTTGGTGGTGGTTTCATGTTCTAGCTATTTCAAGAAGATGAAGAAAAACCCTTATTTTATAGAGATTTTTTGTTTCAGGGCTGAGATGGAGGTTTCATGAAAATAAGTAAAGTGTTCCAAAAATCTTAGGAGGTGTAATAAATGGCCATGGAAATTTTAATGAAGGTTATGTGAAGAAGTTTTTAGTTACATGTCCTCTATGTCACCTTACCGCTTTTGGCCTTAAGGGCTTGTTATCCAAAATGTGCCCCTGCTCATTTTTGTGGCTAACTCCTTGTGTTCTTACCTCTCTTGTGCCTCAGTCTCCATTTTTTGGTTTTCAGGCACTCAAATCTTTCTGGAAATGGCACCATTGGATAGAGCTCTCTCTCAGCTTTCCAGAAAGGTAAAGTTTTCCTCCTAACTCCTCATATTTTTCAAGTTATGGCTCGGCGGAGTTCTTGTGGGAAATTTTCCCCTTGGAATCCCGGAGCCAATAGGAAGCTGCCACGTGTCCCAGGAGCTGGCAGAGAAAAGAGAAAAAAAAACTTAGAAATTTTTTCAAGTTTTGGACAAAATTTGAAAAAGGAAATTTTTTTCCCATGGGCCCGCCGAGCCAGTCAGGATGTGACACATGTCAGCAAGGGAGGCAAAGTGAAAAATTTTGCTAAGTGTTTTGCGCAGGAAAATTTTTGAATTTTGGCCCGAGCCAATAAAGTAGTGCCACGTGTCCAAGTGGCAAAAAATTTCTAAGGAAGGGCCCGTAAGAAAAATTTCAAGGATGAGCCCGCGGCCAATCACATCATGCCACGTGGCATCCAAGTGGCGGAGCACGGGGATTTTTGAAAAAAAATTCCAAATGCAAAAAAGAGGTAAAATTCGAAATTTTTTCCCGCCGATCCGTTTTGGGCCTGTTTTTGCCCTAAATCTTCAAACGGCCATAACTTTCGATCCAGAGCTCAGATTTTCACGTTCTTTATATCAATGGAAAGCTGGTGAAATTCTCTACAATATTCCATGGTCAATTTTGAATTTTGGTTCAGTTTGGAGGGAGAAAATCAAAAAACACTTCTGGTACGTGCCCATGGACAGAACTGACGTTTCAACAACCAATTTTAATGCAAAATGGGTCGCATTCTTCTCCAGCATGGTCAAAAATGTCAGGGGATGGGTCTGTCAGGTCACCCATGCTGTTTTTAATGCATTTTGGTCAATGAGGAATGGCTCCCACGTTTTTTCACGTTTTCTCTCTCCTGGGTTCGACCCATGCACTGTAAAAGCCAGATTTGGCTCATTTTTCAAAGGGGAACACTTTTTTTGCACAGAAAGCTTCTGTTTTCACTTTCAACAAGTGATTTTGGCAAGTATCAGACCTTCCAGGGATTGTAACAGGTTTTTCTGCCTCTTTGGTGTTGGAATACAAGGATTTTGATGTTGAAAATCACAATGCAGGCTCTGTGAATGCTTTCAGTCCTTTGTATGTGTTGTTTGCTTCATTTCAAACCCTTGTTTACAGCTTATCAACCTGTGCATGATGTTTTATGTTGCAATTTCTAATTTGTGTCAATTTGCATGAGCAAGAAGTGCTCACCACTTCTTTGGTGTATCACCCTTATCAATTTAGTTTTAATTTTTACATTTCTTATCCCTGTCTCCTTGCAAATTAAGATAAAATTAGGATCTGAACCTCTGTAGTTGTGCAAATAATAGATCTAATCAGAGGAGTTTGAGGAACCAGCCTCTAATCTGGAGATTCCTCTCTCATCTTGCAAGTCCCACACTTGGAGAGAGGTTTCAATGTTGTGCAATCACACTGGATGCCCTAAACATCAACTTAGAACCTTGATTTGCATCCAGGGGTGCTGCTGATTTGCAACAACAGTTTTGGCACACCTGGTGGGACCTTAGAGGTCTCATTTTTATTGCAGCAAAGTTGATGTGCATCTGCTGCAATTTTCTTACTTCAAAAGAGCTATAAATTGCACATCTGGAAACTCCAAGGGGAAGAATCAGCTGGTTTTAGCAGTGTAGACCTGAAAACTCATGAGAAGAATCACTACAAGGTCAAGAGCTGGAGAAGAAGAGGTGCTGTTTGAATATCTACAGTTATCTCCAAGAGTAAGGCAAAGTGGGAGGAGAATCCAAAGGTCTCCATCTCCACCAAACAGAACTCTCTCAACTCCTCCACCTGGTAGGCCTTTCATTCAATCAACAAGGGTTCTAAGGCCAATTAGAATGGCACAAAACAACCCCTATGTCAATTTCACTGGCAGCAGCCCACTTGCTCTCAATGCACAACATCCAATTCCAATTGCAGCCTTGAAGAACATTCCATACTTCACTGGAGAGAATCAGACTACTCCAGGTGATCATGTTAAAGACATTGCCAACCTTTGTGCAATTCATGAAATCAATGAGATGCAAGTGGCTGTCAAATTGCTGGCATCTTCATTCAAGGGGAAAGCATTGCAATGGTTTAGGAGTCTTGCCTCAGGTTCTATTCAGAATTGGAACCAGTTATGTGTAGCACTTCATGAGCAATTTGGAGAGAAGGGAGACAACTTGTCTCTTTTGGAGCAGCTGACAACCATCAAGAGAGCTCCCAATGAGCAGCTGACTGATTTCAACTTCAGATTTCAAAGGACTTGGGAGAGAATTCCAGTGGCAGTTAGGCCAACAGCGGAAGGTGCTTTTCTCTACTACCTCAAAGCTCTAAATTCTGATATTTCTATGTTGATTCAGTCCATGGGAGGCATAACTATCCCTATGGCTTATAGCATTGCCATTAGGGCTGAAAATTGTTTGATCCAAGCTGGCAAACTAGCCCCTAGACCTCCCATGCCATTGTTTCCAAGTTTAGAGAGCCCAAACACTAATCAAGCACCTAATTTGGCTCCTTCTCCCACTCCTAGAAATCAGAGTTCAAATGAAGCTTCTACTTCATCTCCAAGTGCCCCAAATGAGCTTCAAGAAGTCATGAAGCAATTGCAAAATTTAGGCAATGAGCTGGTTACTCTCAAGAGGCAACAAGCCCAAGGTTTTAGACCTTCTTATCAGCCCCAAGCTCAGCCTAACAGGCAGCCATACCAACCACAAAGACCTCCTAATCCAGCTGCAAATATAAATCAAACAAGGCCTCCTGCCAATAGACCATTTCAGCCCTATAATCCTAATGCTATATCTGCCTCTAAGGCATTGGTGCCAACACAAAACAACGCTGCTCAGGAGTATGATTGGTGTTTTCCATGCAATGAACCTCATAACCAATCTATGTGCTTCAATGGTGCTTTGAATCAAACATTAATGGTGACAACTACTGGTGTGGAGGGTGAAGGCAGTCAAGGAAACAACCAACAACAAGAAACATTCCAACAGCAATCAGCCCCAAATGACACCACATTGGTAAACTGGCAAGCAGAAGATTTCTGTGGCATAAATCAAGCAGTTTCTCAAGGTGTTGCAGCCAACACAAGGTCAAAAAGAAGGAATTTGGGTGAAGAGCAGCCATTAGCTCCAACCAATCTCCAACCTTCTATGGCTCCACAAATGGTTGGCAAGCAAAATCCAATTTCAAATGCACAAGGGCAGCCAAGAACAGCTCCTAGACCAACTCAAATACCAGTTGTTGCTGCCCACATGCAAGGAGTGAATGTGCCAACCAAGGGACAACAAAGAGATCCTCCATCACCATTCAGTATCATTGATCATATGAAGAAGACAAATGTAAATATATCAATGTGGGAATCCCTATCTATCCCAGGCCAAAGAGATTTGCTACAAGCTGCCATGAAGGACTGGCCAACTTCGAATCAACAAGTTCAGATGCAAGAGAAAGTGCTCACAAATGCTGCCCAGCCTGAAGGGAATCATGGAGGACAGCAAGGTAAAATGTTGAAGCCCCCTCCTTTCTATGTTTCATTAATCATTGGAAATCAATTAGTGCACAATTGCATGATAGATTCCGGGGCAAGTAGCTCAGTGATGCCTAAACAAATAGCTGATCAGCTAGGGCTCCAGTATGAAACCATATCCAAAGGGGTAGTGCAGCTGGATGGGACAGCAGTAACAACAGTTGGGGTGATTAGAAACTTGAGTCTTACCTTGCATGCATGTCCAAATGTTGTTGTTTTACAAGATGTATCAGTTATAGACCTTCCACCACTCTTTGCCCTATGCTTGTCAAGGGACTTCACAGCCAAGATTGGAGGATATTTGTCTGCTGATTGGTCACACATGCTGTTCAGAACGAGGTATGGAACCAAAGCTACAATCAGGTCTGAACCTATTGCAAACTTCCACATTGAGCCCTACACTCCAAGTCAGATCAATGCCAATTGTTCAGCATTTGATCAAGAAGATCACCCAAGCACTGATGAAGCTGACACCAAGGTTGGAAGCATCCCGGATCTAACTCTTGATGAATGGGCAAACAAGGTACATGCTTTTGATCCTTATCAAGAAGTAGAAGAATCTGAGCTAGGAGTCTATTGCATACATGAAGAAGATCAGCCCATCCCTAGCATCACCAAGCCAAACTATAAGGATGACAATGAGGTATGGCAGCTATTTTTTGATGGATCAAGGAGTAGACAAGGTGCAGGAGGTGGAGCCATGCTTGTTTCACCTCAAGGAGTAAAGTACTATTCAGCTTTTAGATTTCAGTTTGCATGCTCCAATAACACTGCTGAATATGAAGCCTTGGTGCAAGGGATGCATTGGGCAATAAAGAGAGGAATAAAGAACTTGCAAGTCTTTGGTGACAGTGAATTGATTGTAAATCAGGTCAAGGGACAACATGCTGCCAAGAATGATCTACTCAAGTGCTACAAGAACAGGGTATGGGACCTCATGGAAGATTTTGAGGGTTTTGGCATCAAATCCATTCCTAGGAAAGAGAACCAAGCTGCTGACAGGCTTGCAGCAGTAGGGGCAGCCTTTGACATTGTGGAAAGCATTCAACAAGACAAGGTACAACCAAACATCCACGTGATTGTGAGGCCTTCAGTGCCGGATAACAATGTAAGTTGGCAAGTGTTTGAGAATGACCAACAAATCATCCATTTCTTGCAAGAAGAAGCTGAGTTCTCAGCTAAGAATCAAGAAAAATTGGAACAGTAGTATGGTGACCAAGTGGTACAGCTGAGAACTAACAAGCTGCCCAAGGGACTTATCACTTTGGAGTCCATTTTTAATCCCAATGATCAGTTTAGGAAGGAGAAAGAAAACATTCAGGTCAAGAGAGAGGATTCAGTATCCATCTTGGTGGAAGAGAACAAACCATTGCAAATTGGAAAGATGACAACTGAACAAGAAAGGTATGAGTTCATGCAGCTGTGTCAAGAGTTCCCTGATGTGTTTGCTTGGAGCTATGAAGACTTGAAAGGTTTCAATCCCAACTTAGCTCAGCATACCATTGAATTGGATCCAAATACTAAGCCTGTCAGGTAGAAACAAAGACCAGTCAATCCACATATGGAGCCTCTCATGAGGAAAGAATTGAACAAGCTGATTGAGTCAAGGATCATATTCCCAATCAAGCATTCTAGTTGGGTTGCCAACTTGGTTCCAGTCAGAAAGAAGAGTGGAGAGATCAGATTGTGTGTTGACTTCAGAGACTTGAATAGAGCATCTCTCAAGGACCATTACCCACTCCCTTCCATGGAGCAAATCTTGCAAGTTGTGGCTGGCTCCGAGAGGTTTTCACTACTTGATGGCTACTCAGGCTACAATCAGATTATGGTGAAGGAAGAAGACCAGTTCAAGACAGCCTTCACAACCAAATGGGGAACTTATGCATATAGGAAAATGCCATTTGGGCTGTCCAACACTGGTGCTACCTTCCAAAGAGCAATGGACATGGCGTTCAAAGGTTTGATTAACAACATGGTGCTGATATACCTTGATGATATCACTGTTTTTTCCAAAAATGCAGCAGACCACCTCTCTCATTTGAGACAAGTCTTCACGAGGTGTAGGAGATTTGGAGTGTCTTTGAATCCTAAGAAGTGTATCTTTCTTACACATGAAGGAAAGCTCCTTGGCCATATTGTCTCCAAAGAAGGATTAGCAATTGATCCAGAGAGGGTTGAAGCCATAAGAGCACTACCATTGCCAAGCCACAAGAAAGCCCTTCAGAGTTTCTTGGGGAGGATAAACTTTGTTCAGAGGTTTGTCCCAGATTTTGCAGCCCTTGTCAAACCTATCACCAAAATGTTAAAGAAAAGCATGGCTTTCAAGTGGACAGCAGAAGGCAAGGAGAGTTTTGAAGCAATCAAAGAAGCCATCTCTCAAGCACCAACCCTCATCAACCCGGACTTCTCCAAGGATTTCATCCTCTATGCATTTGGAGGTAATGATACTATTTCTGCCATTTTGGTACAGCAGAACAAGGACAACGATGAGCAGCCAATTGCTTTCTTCAGCCAGAGCCTAGATGACTATGAGGTGAGGTATTCTTTTATTGAGAAGCATGTACTTGCAGTAATCAGAAGCTTGAAGAAATTCAAGCATTTAGTCTCAAACAACAAGGTCCAGTTGCTGGTCTCTCATGCTGGGGTTAAAGACTTCCTCCTCAACAAAGATTTGAATGAGAAAAGGGCAGGTTGGATCACTCGTGTCATGGAGTATGACATTGAGATCAAGGTCACCAAGCTGGTAAGAGGAAAAGGATTGTGTGAGCAGCTGATTTTGGGTAAGCAAAAAGAAGTATGCAATGAAGAAGAGGCTGTTTTGACAGTTCAAGACAGCCATGAGCCAAGTGGCACTCAAGAAGAAAATAATGTTGTCCCCACTCCTTGCTGGACCCAAGGTATAATGCACTTCCTAAGCACAGGCCTATGCCCTCCGGAGATGAACAAGACCCAAAGAAGATACTTCAGATTGCAGGCTGTCCCATATGCCATTGTTGATGGAGTTTTGTTCAAGAAAGATGTGAATGGAGTGCTGCTGAGATGCATTAGCACAAATCAGATTCATAGGGTGTTGGAAGAGTTCCATGGTGGACCAGCTGGTGGTCATTTTGCACCGAGAGTGACAGCTCTAAAAATTATGAAGGCTGGTTATTATTGGCCCAAGATTTTCAGTGATTGCTTTGCATGGATCAAGAGGTGTAAGAATTGTGCATTCTTCACAGGAAAAGAGAGACTTGCTGCCCTTCCATTGCATCCAATCTCAGTTGACCAGCCATTCATGCAATGGGGTTTGGACTTCATTGGAGTCATTAATCCCAATTCAAGCCAAGGGCACAAATGGATTTTGACAGCCACAGACTACTTCACCAAGTGGACTGAAGCAGTAGCGCTCAAAGAGGCAAATGAGTCTAGCATCTTAGACTTCTATGAGGGCATAGTAACTAGATTTGGCATACCTGCTACAATAATTTCAGATAATGCATTGGCATTCATTGGATCCAAGGTGACTGAGTGGGCTGTCAAGAACGGGATCTACCTAAGTACTTCATCAAACTATTACCCTCAAGGTAATGGCCAGGCTGAGTCTACAAACAAGAACTTGTTGAGGATCATTAGGAGAACTCTTGATGAGAATCAGAGGTCTTGGCATACCAAACTGAAATCAGCCTTATGGGCTGATAGGATAACTCCCAAGAGATCCACAGGTAACTCTCCATTCAGGCTTGTCTATGGAAGAGAAGAAATCTTGCCCATGTCTCTTGAGTTGCCAACATTGGAACTCATGAAACAGTTGGAGCTGTTGGAATTTGAGCCCATGGAGGTGAGATATGCAGAGTTGATGGAGCTTCAAGAGATCAGAGATCAGGCATCCCAAGCAATGGAGAAGGATCAAGCTTTGATCAAGAAGACCTTTGACAGGAAGGCCAAGAGTAGATCTTTCCAGGTTGGAGATCTAGTGTTAAAATGGGATGCAAATAGAGAAAAACCGGGAAGGCATTCAAAATTTGATGCCATTTGGAGTGGCCCATACATGGTCACAAAGTGCAAGAACAACAATGCTTTCCAATTGTCTTCATTGGATGGTGAAGAACTGCAGATTCCAGTCAATGGAATCTATCTCAAGCATTGCTTCTAAAGGGAAATTCTCCACCTTGTAAATATTAGCTTAGGTTTCCATTCCTTCAAGTGCTTGTGCACATTGTTTTACTGTAGGTTAGTTTTGCTTTCCCTAAGTGCTTTGGCATAGCTTGCTATCCCTGGAGATGTTTTGCAGTCCTTGCTTCCATCAGGTGATATTCCATCTTCCTCCTTGCAACATTCTAAGTCAGTTGGGGTTCCAAATAGAAAATTTGATGACTCCATGCCCAATGGACTGCTTCAGGCAACTGGTATTTTCATCTAGCAGGCAGATGACCCCTCTGAGTCACCAAAATTGTTATCCAAAATGTGCCCCTGCTCATTTTTGTGGCTAACTCCTTGTGTTCTTGCCTCTCTTGTGCCTCAGTCTCCATTTTTTGGTTTTCAGGCACTCAAATCTTTCTGGAAATGGCACCATTGGATAGAGCTCTCTCTCAGCTTTCCAGAAAGGTAAATTTTTCCTCCTAACTCCTCATATTTTTCAAGTTATGGCTCGGCGGAGTTCTTGTGGGAAATTTTCCCCTTGGAATCCTAGAGCCAATACGAAGCTGCCACGGTGTCCCAGGAGGTGGTGGAGAAAAGAGAAAAAAAAACTTTGAAATTTTTTCAAGTTTTGGACAAAATTTGAAAAAGGAAATTTTTTTCCCGTGGGCCCGCTAAGCCAATCAGGATGTGACACGTGTCAGTAGGGGAGGCGAAGTGAAAAATTTTGCTAAGTGTTTTGCGCAGGAAATTTTTTGAATTTTGGCCCGAGCCAATAAAGTAGTGCCACGTGTCCAAGTGGCAAAAAATTTCTAAGGAAGGGCCCGTAAGAAAAATTTCAAGGATGAGCCCACGGCCAATCACATCATGCCATGTGGCATCCAAGTGGCGGAGTGCGGGGATTTTTGAAAAAAAATTCCAAATGCAAAAAAGAGGTAAAATTCGAATTTTTTTCCCGCCGATCCGTTTTGGGCCTATTTTTGCCCTAAATCTTCAAACGGCCATAACTTTCGATCCAGAGCTCGGATTTTCACATTCTTTATATCAATGGAAATCTGGTGAAATTATCTACAAGATCCCATGGTCAATTTTGAATTTTGGTTCAATTTGGAGGGATAAAATCAAAAAACACTTCTGGTACACGCCCATGGACAGAACTGACGTTTCAACAACCAATTTTAATGCAAAATGGGTCACATTCTTCTCCAGCATGGTCAAAAATGTCGGGGGATGGGTCTGTCAGGTCACCCATGCTATTTTTAATGCATTTTGGTCAATGAGGAATGGCTCCCACGTTTTTTCACGTTTTCTCTCTCCTGGGTTCGACCCATGCACTGTAAAAGCCAGATTTGGCTCATTTTTCAAAGGGGAACACTTTTTTTGCACAGCAAGCTTCTGTTTTCACTTTCAACAAGTGATTTTGGCAAGTATCAGACCTTCCAGGGATTGTAACAGGTTTTTCTGCCTCTTTGGTGTTGGAATACAAGGATTTTGATGTTGAAAATCACAATGCAGGCTCTGTGAATGCTTTCAGTCCTTTGTATGTGTTGTTTGCTTCATTTCAAACCCTTGTTTACAGCTTATCAACCTATGCATGATGTTTTATGTTGCAATTTCTGATTTGTGTCAATTTTCATGAGCAAGAAGTGCTCACCACTCCTTTGGTGTATCACCCTTATCAGTTTAGTTTTAATTTTTGCATTTCTTATCCCTGTCTCCTTGCAAATTAAGATAAAATTAGGATCTGAACCTCTGCAGTTGTGCAAATAATAGATCTAATTAGAGGAGTTTGAGGAACCAACCTCTAATCTAGAGATTCCTCTCTCATCTTGCAAGTCCCACACTTGGAGAGAGGTTTCAATGTTGTGCAATCACACTGGATGCCCTAAACATCAACTTAGAACCTTGATTTGCATCCAGGGGTGCTGTTGATTTGCAACAACAGGGGTAATTTTATCCATGTGATATATTTATGTGATGGATTTAAAATGTGTGTCGAGTATATCTTGAATTTTTCCAAGTGGTTTTAGTTCCTAGAAGTTTTTTTGTGTTATTTGGGCATGTTGAGCTCAAGACTAGTTCTTGACTCCTTGGATTAGGTTTGAACAATACCATAGATTTATTTTTTTAGAGGCCTTGGTATATTATTTTGTGGATGAAATAAGTTTTATAAGATACTAGACTTCATGTTATTTCCATCCATATACTATTTGTTCCATGGTGAAGAGGTTAAGTGTTCCAAGTGACTTGTTCTTGGTGATCTATTTATGGGCATGATAAACATGCTTAAGTGAGGTAGGAGAAATGGATGTATTAGAATTTCATGTAATATTTTATGGTTTCTCATGGAACTAGAGAGTTATTTAGAGTCATGGTGCATCCATTCATGTGGCCAAGTCATGTTGTGCACCAATTTTTGGTGCTTGAAGACCTAGCTAGGATAGCTTGCTTCTTGGTGTGCTTCATGATGATGGTAGCTAATGCAGAGGTTCTTGGGATTACTAAAGGTTGTGATAAGATGTTCCTGACATGTATGGAGTTGTTAGTGCTTTGAAAAATCTATATTATTCCTTTAAATGTCTTTGTGCATTCGTTGGAGGAGTAGGCTTATGTTTTAGGCCTATTTGAGATATCTTTATCTAGTTCTTGATGGTGTGACCCCTACTGACCTACTTGGGTCTCTTAGAGTGTTTTATATGATGTTATATGTCTGCATTAACATTGAGAATACTTACCTATATGGTCTTGGATGACCTAGATGTGTTTAGGAGTTGAGTCATGTATGTAAGGCTAGTGTAATGACTCATTTGTAGTAGTTGAGACAACGAGGATATAAGAGAGATAGAGAAGGAAGAAGAAGAGTAAAAATGGGTCAAGAAGAAATATTAGAAGAGGAATGAAGGAATAATAAATATATAAAATAATATGTGCAAGGAAATTATACCTAATCAAAAAATGAAGGGGAAGATTTGAGTGAGTAAGGAGAGAGAGAATTTTAAGAGGGTTTGATGTGTTTGGAGCTGAACTTGTGATCACAATTAGTTATGGGAAAAACATATCTTCAGTGATCATCTATTTCAGATGGTTATGTGAGTGATTAGTCATCTTATGGGGTTGTATCCTCCTTTTAGGATTGGTTTCCTACTAAACTAGGAGTTGGTGCTCCTTGTGGGGTTGATGCCTCACTAAAGAAATCTTCTGTGGTGTGTAATATTAAAATGAGTCCTTTGTTATGAGTAATAGTAGACAATATTTCAGTGGGTTTTATTGCCCTTAAGGGTTTCCCACTTTACATATGGTGTTCATGTGTTCTCTCTCTCTTGTTTCATGTTCTTGTGAATGAATGTTGCACACTTAATAAGCTCATATTGAATGTATATAGTTAATGGTTGTTTTTGATGATTTTTAAAGTTATGGTAAATGAAGTAAAATATTTGTAAGAATAATTCATTGCATTCTTTTTCTTTATGCTTCTAATAGTACAAGCTTGTTGGAGGTTGGTATTAGGCTTAAAAAACATGTTTAAGTGGCTTCAGATGTTTTTTGAAGGCCATATAGGCCCAAGTGGACTTGGATTTGGTGAGAGGACAATTTTGATTACATTAGGCCTATGTGTGTCCTAATGAAGGATTTGAGTTTGTATATGCTATTTCTGACCTAGTGTGACTTTTGTATTATGTTTTGATGTTATTATAAATTTCTATTCTGTATGATGTCTGACCTAGATATATTTGATGCTTAAGTCATATATATAAGCATTTTCTTAAGCATATTTGTTGTTATTAGAGTGAGTATGAGAAAGAGCGAGCAAGAGAGCACAATATAGAGGAAAAGAAGGTATTTTTGACCATAAGGAGATGGTAGATATCATGTCATGATGTTCTATAGGGTGTTTTTATGTTAGAGAGATAATTCAGATGACCTAATCATCTTGGTGAAGAAGTCCATGAACAAAGAATCCTAGAAGGAGTTTTGAGAAAGAGAGAAGAAGGAAGAGATTTATAGGTGTCATCATCAGTTGTTGTGGCAACATTTTATAGGTGATAAAAAAATTTAGGTGGTTGAGTCATCTTGGGGTTGGTGCCTCATTTTAGGGTTGTTTTTTTACTAAACTTAGGGGTTGGTGCTCCTTGTGGGGTTGGTGATCCTTTTTGGGTTGGTGCTCAATTGAACTTGATACATTTCTATAATAAATCTTTGTTTCAGTGGGTTTTTCCTCCCTTTAAGGGTTTCCCACATATATCTGGTGTTTATGTGTTCTTTTTTTTTTTTCTCATTTCTCATGTTTGTTTATGAATCATGGTGAATGCATGCTTAAATGGTTAAGTTGAATTGATAGTTTGCGAGTGCTAAAGTAAATGAAAGTTTTTATGTACACTGATTCATCCCCTCATTGGTTGTGATTCCAACATTTAGGGTGTCACAATTTTTGTTTGGGGTATTGAAATAGTGTTTAGGGTATCACATTATGGTTTATAGTTTCACATTGGGTTTTAGGGTATCATATGATTTATTTAGGGAACTAGTGTTTAGGGTATCACACTATGGTTTATAGTTTCACATTGGGGTTTAGGATATCATATGATTTATTTAGGGAACTAGTGTTTAGGGTATCACACTATGGTTTATAGTTTCACATTGGGGTTTAGGGTATCATATTATTTATTTAGGGAACTAGTGTTTAGGGTATCATATTTTTCATTTAAAGTGTCACAATAGGGTTTAAGTTTCATAATTGTTGTTTATGGTGTTGTATTAATCTTAGGTTATAACACTAGTTATTATGGTGTCACATTGGGGTTTATGATGTCATATTTATTATTTAGGGTTCCATAGTAGTATTTATGGTGTCACATTTGTTGTTTAAAGTGTCACACTAGTGTTTAAGGTTTCACATTTATTATTTAAGTTGCCATAATTGTGTTTAGGGGTTATATTTGTCTTTTAGGGTGTTGCACTAGTGTTTAGGGTGTCATACTAGTGCATAGATTATCAAATTTATTTTTAGAGTGTCACATTTTTTGTTTAGGGTGTTACACTAGTGACAAGGGTATCACACTAATATTTACTCTATCACATTGTGGTTTAGGGTATCATATTGTTTTGGGGTGTTATACTAGTGATTGGGATATTGCACTAGTCTTTGTGGTGTCACCCTAATGTTTAGGGTTTATATTTATTGTTTAGGGTGTTGCAATAGTGTTTAGTTTGTTTCATTAGCATTCAGGTTGCCTCACTAGTGTTTATAATGTCACATTGGGGGTTAGGGTGTCATTTAATGTTTTTAGAGTATTGCATTAGAGTTTAATGTGTTAGCTTTCTATTTAGGGGGTTTCCCTAGTGTTTAACATTTCACATTGGTGTTTAGGGTTTCTCATTTTTGGTTTAGGGTGTTGAACTAGTATTTAGGTTGTTGCATTAGTGTTTCTTGTATTACATTAGGGTTTTGGGTATCGTGTTTATTTTCTATGGTTTCACACTGGTATTTTTAGTGCCGTATTGGGGTTTAGGGTGTACTATTTATTTTTAGGGTGTCACAATAGTGTTTAGGGTGTCACATTTTTTGTTTACAAAGTGAAACTAGTGTTTAGGTTATCACATTGGTGTTTAGGTTATTGAGCTAGTCTTTAGGGTGTAAAACTAGTATTTATGATGTCACATTGGGGTTTAAAGTGTCATATTTATCTTTTAGGGTGTCATACTAGTTTTTAGGATGCAATATTTTTTATTTAGGGTATAAAACTAGTGTTTAGGGCATGACATGTTTTTTTTAGGGTATCACACCAGTGTTTACGATATAGTATTGAGGTTTAGGGTTTCAATTTTTTTTTTTAAGATGTTGAACTAATGTTTAGGGTCTCATATTTTTCATTTATGGGTATAAATTTTAGGTTGTCACATTGGTTCTTAAGGTGTTACATTTATTATTTAGGGTGTTACACTAGGGTTTAGGGTGGTGGATTGGTGTTTAAGGTATCAATTTTATTTTTTAGGGTGTTGTTGATACAGAGGATATTTATGAGTGAAGATGTTCCCTAAATATCCCTGAACCATTATAGTAATGAAGAGCGTCTCAAGAGATTTCTGTCGATATAAAGAACTAAAAAACAAAGCTTGTATGTAAGAGATAGTCTGCTGAAATTTTTAGTCAACTAAAAAAAATAAGAGGACTACGCGTAGGTTTGTTGACTTGGACGCGTGCACATCCACCAAGTGGATGAAGCAAATTTCAATAAGTGGTACAATGGGAATAAAGTAAAAAAATTGGGTTTTCAACATCGGTCTTTGACACTCGGTTGCAGACAAGTGGGCCCCACTATTTGTTGGCTGGGGCTCCTCAGCCAGGGTCGACACACTCTTTTTTCAGAGGGGTGCCTTGGCCTCCAATATTCATATTACCATTATTGAGAAATTATGTATACATTCCACATTATTCTTTTATATCCTGCATGTGGGATTTTTATTGCAAGATTAATTAGTACTGAAGGGCATCTAAATTGTAATGCAGGGTTATGGACCGTGTTAATTCCCAATTCAGAAAGCTAGTCACATACACCACATTTCTCGGTCATACATCCTGCCAATTTGGTGGGCCAATCAACTGCCCATTGATCAAACATTTCACCATCATCTAACACTCAAGCTTATCCTACAAACTCAGTGAGCCCAATCTGGCCTTTAAACAACTAAACCTAACTACCAGCAGAACCATATCAAATTCCATACTATATAATTAGCATTCTAGCCATTTGGCGGATCAACATAGAAAAAAATGAGTATGTGGGTTAAAAAATTACCAGAATATTCAACCCATAACCTATGTGGCAAGCTTATCTACTTAGCATAACAACATGTCCATGTGGCCACCTACATGGTTCCTTATAACACGACCCAACTCATTGGCCGGTTTAAACCAACAGAACAATGCATGACTGGGAAAACATAACCAAGACACAACCCATGTGGTAAGAAAAAAATGCTAAGATGTGGCTACAACCACAGGGACATATGGATGTTATGCCCATTATAAACCTCACAACCTCCCAACCTATGAACAATGTGGGATTTTACCTACAATAGACCAAAATAGTTGGCAAAGGAGGAGGAGGTGGGATTTGAACCCATGACCCAACCCACACAAAATAGCCAACTCACCATTGAGATACATAGCTTGGTGATTTATATAAGCAGCTCATTACCACTAAAAGACACTTTTTCCAGTGACCGTGTAGAGGTAGTTTTAAGCAGTTTTTATAAAACTCCATTTTTGGGGCACTTAGAGTCATTTTTAGAGTTTTGTGTAAGCTGGAAAGTTGCTTAGAATTTAGAGACAAAGAAGAAGAAGTCATTTTTATTCCATAGAGTACTATAATTTTTCTAGTGTAGGGGTGTTTCTGACTCATTTACATGAAGAATGCACTGTGGAGATACTACAGAGCCACTGATGGATTTGGGAACTTATTTATGACATTTTATAGAGTTTTCAAATATAAATCAACTCAGTTTTACAGGTGAAAGTGATCTATTATTCACTTTGGAAGGTAAAAAATTTACTTGAAGTGATTTATATAGATTGGTTCATGATGAAGTGAATCCAGAGATGTAGCCCCATCTAGGTGAACTCCACTATCAAGTTGTGGAGTATCTTATTGAGTTTTTGCTACTTATTATCAGTTTTAAAATTTGGTCTAAAGGAATGAATAATTGATTAAGAAAAGTAATTAATTTAAATAGATTAAGTTTAATATCTGAATCAATTATCCATAAAATAATCAAGTGAATGCATTATTCAATTTTGGACTATCAAAACAGATCGATGTGCATTATAAAATCAACTTGTGATCAATATTTAATAGTATTTGTAACAAATCCACTTGAATAAAAAAAATGGGATTAATGGAAAAAATTATCTTATAAGAGAAATTGGAAAACAATGGATTTTGAAAAATCCTAAAAGTGAGTCCATCACAATCTCTTGATAAATTTGAAATCATATTTTTAAATATTCGATTTTTTTTTAAAACACTACCCAAGTGGTGAATACTGTTTATGGATCAATTTTTTGTGTTAGAGTCAGTTTAGCTCATTATTTTATTTCAGTTAAAATTGATTTCACTGTGGTTTTTTAATTTGGGATTATTGATCTTTTCATTTGTAGTGTGTAGTGTTTTGGGAAGTATAGGTGTTGCAGGAAGCCATGGGAAAGATATCTAAAAAGGTAAAGCTCAATGAGATTGAGACATTTAATCATCAGATCAGGAAGGAAATGCATTCCTAAAATGTCAGTTGTTCTCCCTTGAGGAACATAATTCCATATTGAAAAAAGAGCTTGAATCCAAGGGTGAGATTTTCTTGATATTGTAGTGTGGTGAACTAAAGAAATAGGTACCTTCCACTATAGATGCATCCACTATGACAAAATAATTCACTCTAAGTATTGCACCACATTATTCCTCTTCCCATATAGATTCAAATTTAGGAAATGTTGTCAGTGATTTTGAAAAACACACAAAGGGCATTGGATCTAAACTGTTGATTAAAATGGGATTAAATGGTAATGGCATTGGTAAGGATAATCATGACACATCTAACCCAATTCATCTAGAGGATTATCCTCATTTTTTAGGTTTGGGTTACAATGATGGTAATAAAATGGAAATTGGAGAAGGATCCAAAACCATTGAAAGAAGACAAGCCTATGACAGTCAAGTGGATTCCCCATTAACATCTGGTGAATCATCTCTAGAAGATGGATCTAGTAAAAAATCACCAAGAAGAGGTATTGAGATTCATCCACCTCTTGTTTACCATAAACATAAGGGAATTGGAAAAAATATTGATCCACTAATTCAACTCAAGAAATTTGGCAATGATATATAGAAAATGTGGTACAATTATCTATGCACGTTTTGTGGGTTGTCTAACCACTATGTAGCTAATTGTAGTAAACGCAAATATTTTTTGGATAATATTGTGTGAGATCACTCTCCTAAACATAGCTAAGAGAAAAGTAGTTTGGGTTAGGTTCTTAAAAATGTGGACAAGAGATTTTGTAATCACTGTAAAAAGAAAGGTCATGAAAGTGATAAATGTTGCTAGTGTCCTAGACAAGATTGGAAATATATGAGAAAGGAGTGCAATGTTAAACTAAAAATTGTAAATGTGAACCCTGCGGTGGTTTGGGTAAATACTGAAGAAAACCAACCACCTAAAAAGGGAAATTTTATTAAAATGGTGTGTAAATAATTCTTAAGTTATATGTTTGCATAGCGGTGATTATTGATTAGCATGCAAATATTCAAAGAAATTTTGGGATTCTTTTTGGTTTGTAAAAAAGAAAATTTCCAATATTTAATTTTAGATTTGATTTTGATGAAGTTACCTGAAGGGAAATCTAAGTGACAGGTTTATCATACTTGGATATTTTCTCTTGAATATGGGTTTTAGAAAACTTCATTTTTTGACAACAACATATACAATTATTTTTATGGGGCATGGTTAGTTGATAAGAGTTTTTATTTTGGGAAACATGTATATAGAGTATGTTTTTGTTTCAGTGTGTAAATGTATGAAGTAGGCACTATTTATAACTGTAGAAATTATACAAACGTTTAGTAGCAATGCATGATTTTTGCACATTTTATAAGTTCTTTATTTTGGGCTTTAATATTTGTAACTATCAAACATGGTTATAATTGAATATATCATATAACTAGATGCAATTGATTACCTCTATATCTATCTGTGGGTATATGTTGGGATTATCTACACTATGTGTAGATATATTTCATGTAGATCCCTATGAAACAAAATAAATTAAATGTGAGAAGTTGATAAACAAGTTTTTTGAATAAAACATTAATTTCACAAATTTCAATTTAGATTAATATTAAATCTAAAAAACAATATAAATGTATATATCTCTACATATATACCTCAACGGATTGTGTCTCCAAATATATGGGGCCACGACCAAAAACCATCTGTAGCTGACCTACGATCTCAACACTAGCAAATAATGAGCCACGAGGTAAGCCGACTCAGGACCTCAACATCAAGTGATAGATAATGGTGATTATTCTAAAATGTAAAATAATATCCTAATGTAATGCAAGGTTGTAGTAAATAAATAAATACTGAAATACCAAAATAATACCCAAGTAACTAAGTAATGACATTATGAAACCCTAGTGGCAAAGAAGGTTAGAAGAGCCTTAGCTGATTCGATAGAGGTCGTTAGGACTATGTTGCAGTGGATGACTAGAATGAACAAAGAGTGGGACGATCCGTTGCACAGAAGCCTAGAAAATATTCAAATCCGAACAGATTTGACTAGACTAGGGCACTTGGAGAGGGATGAGGGCACCAGTGGGCACCCTTAGTCTTGTTTCTTGGCACCTTGGTCTACGTAGATGCTTGGAAAACCTCCTCCAAGGTGTTGCAAGAGGTTTGCGCTTATTCTCCTTTTGATCACGATGTATGTCACACTTGTAAGATCATTGAGGTCACTCGTAAAACTGCAATGAAGAAAGTACCTATAAAACCCCTCCAATAGACATCAAATCCTAAAAAAGAAAGATGTAAAATGAGGGTTTAGACTATCCTCAGTTACCACAATGGTGGACTTACAATTGAGCATTGCACTACATATCAGACCCAATGTAGTTCTCTATGTGTGTGTGTGTGAAATTGTGCCCTAGGTTTCTCTTATGCATGTCACACTTGAAGTAACGAGCAAGTAGCTATATATAGAATATAAAAAATGTGTGCGTGGAAACAAAAGACTCCCATCATATGAAGTGTGATGTAGTATGAACCTACCTTCTATCCTTTGTGATGGAGCTAGATGGATGCAAATAAAGCTATAGATTCCTTTTGATGAATACAACCTTGGGTGGAGATAGTAGATGCCTAGTGCTCGGTCCCTTATTATGATCACATAAATTTATATTTATATGACTCACTTCATTTGAATTTCGTAATTAACCCTCGAAAAGGTCGACTACCAAAAATATAAGATGCTCAGATGGATAGAAATGACCCAAAAAGTGTGACCAAATTACAAAGAGGAAAAGGGCATCTAGAGTGGGCAAGGAGTGCACCTGACGCTGATGCATCCTGACTGTGGCATTGGTGTCCAGAATGAAAAATGTCAAAAGGTGAAAAGACAAACTAATAAAAGTACAAGTGCAAGACTGAAAGTAGAAGCAGTAAAGAAAATAAAAGGTAGCCAAAGAAATGGGTTAGTCAAGTACTTTTCTTACTTATGAACCATATGCAAATAGTAGTATGCGATCAATACTAGATAATTACCCAAAGTGTGTGATGTATGTGTCTACATTTCCCCCCACTTTGTGTTGGTGATAAAAATGATTAATTAGTATAAAGTAGATAGAGATGCATACCTGATATCCATGTAGATCAATGTAGAAAGGTGTGCTGAGGGACTAGACAAAGCGTGGAGTGATAAAAGGATGGAGAATAGAGACTAAAGATGTAAAAGTGTAAAAGATGATGAAAATTAACCAAGGGAAAAAACACATGTAGATGTTGCAATGTACCTATTGTTGATGTCATTATCGTTGTTGGTGTGTGTCATTTTTTTAATGTTGAAAACTTACTTCCCATATGGAAAAACCTGACAAAAGAGAAGATGATTAAGTAGTCAAATACACATGTATATGTATGAAAAGCATGTAAGGAAGTATGTAATAGAAAATGTGAGAAAAAAAAGGAACATGTGCACCAAATTCATGATGAGGAAAGAGTGTAGAAAGGATCATGTAGATGATGTCGATGCACATGAGTTTTTTTGGGTAATCTCATGCCAATGTAATGGAAAAAGTGTAGGGAGAAACTATTTAGTGTCGTCCACCAACCTTTAACTACTTCCTAATGTATAAAACACCACCGCAGATTGTGTGTACGATGTGCTAAGCGACTATCTACCCTGTAAAAGATACTGTGTATGGATTTCGGTAGATTGTGTTGAACTACCAATCACTTATGTGATATGCCCCCTAATCTCAGGTAATATAGGTAAGGAAACGTTGTGTGATATTCCCCCTGGTTTTAGGAAATCTAGGCAAGGCCACTGTGTTATGGACCCAATTCTGATTCTGAGCCCTGAAATCTAAAAATTATATTGTACCAATATTTTGTTGTGTTGTGTATACTCTGTACGGAATGACTAGATTCACCCAAATGATGCCCCCCTCATTTTGGGTGCATGTGATGTTACTGAAGGAGTATGCGTCCCAAAGGAGGACTAACCACTGAAACTGTGCCATGTAGGGGGAAGGGGAATGTGCTTGATAGAAACCAAGGCACACATGCAAAACAAGTTGTAATTGGCTAGGAAAACAAGTGTTAGTATAAAAAAATACAAACACCCATGTAAAATATGACATGTAAGCTAAACAGACAATGTATATGGTAAGATGCAAGTAAACATGCAAGAAGACAATGTAAACCATAAAAATTAGGTTGCAAACATAGGACATCATTCACGATGTCGCAAGAAAATCAAGGTTGATGAAGACAAAATCATACAAGTGTGCACATAAGACAAAGGGAAAATCCCACAGAGCAATGAGATGATAATGACAAGCAAGTACAAACAACATAATAGATAACCAGGGTGGAAAATAGTCCTGCAAAGATAAATTCTTGCACATGAAGCACCCGTTAGCATGTTAGAAAGATAAAAAAGTATGTCAAAGAAGATATAATATGATAAAATAGTGTGCTCTGAAACAAAATGAAACAATAACACCTGTAGTGTATGAAACTTGGATGCCCCCAGGAGCCGTTATGGGACTAGTGCTAGGTACTACACCAAGCATTCATGCTACGTGTAATGGAAATCTAAAGAATCTGCGATCACATCTAGAAAGTAAAGTGAACGTGCATGTGTGTATGATAAAGATAATGACATACAAGATATCTATCTATCATGTGTAATAATGTGAACGTGTACAAAGTAAATACAAGCAAGAGTAAATGTAACCAAGATATGCAATATGTTGTGGATAGATGGAATGGAATGCAGAGTGAATGATAGGAGCCGTG
This sequence comes from Taxus chinensis, assembly GCA_019776745.2. Lineage (NCBI taxonomy): Eukaryota > Viridiplantae > Streptophyta > Pinopsida > Cupressales > Taxaceae > Taxus > Taxus chinensis. Next base: position 508,854,591 of record CM034148.1, on the reverse strand, counting down.
TGCCCCCCAAGTAAATGGAATTGTATGCAAGGGGGTTCATTTATTTATACCCCCTCAACAGTTAAGAATGAATCAGTAAACGAGAGTGCGTCATCAGGAAATGGTTCAAACAATCGTGTTGTGTGTAGCGTGCTGTGATGAAATGTGTAGTGATGATATGAGACATAGGGATGAGGCTCGATAATGTGTGATGATTTATACTAAAGTGTATATCACAACAAGATAATGGAAGAAGTGATGATTTATCCTAAAGCGTATATCACTAGAGGAAGCTATAAGAGGTGATGATGTAGGCTATGACATATATCACTAGATGATTCTAGAGGGAAAGTGATGATGCAGCCTATGGCGTATATAACTATTACCTAGGAATTTTGTATGATAAACAGATTGAATTGATGAACATGTTTTAAGTGTGATGAGGTCCATTTGTGATGTATACCCTCAACAGTCCATAGTATGGATCGTGAGACTAGAGGGCGTCATAGGGTAGTGAGTGTAGCGTGTAAAAAATATATGTGTAAAATGCGTAATATGTGTAGTAGATGTGGGGATGAGAATATTGCTATGTGATGTGTAATGTTTTGTGTGTAATTTAGGATGTATAGATAGGTAATGCAAGATTCGTAGACGATATAAGATGTGTAGATGCAAGTAATGGACTGTAAGATCGTAAGACGTAAGTTGTAGGATGTATGTATGTAAGATATGTGAAGATGTGTGATTTGTAGTTTCTATTATGTAATGTGTGAGGTTCATGTGTATAGGATGCCCTCAATAGTTAAGTGTGAACCAAAGCACAAGAGTGTGTCATTGGGTAGTGATGATGCTAAATATACGATGAATGCACAAGACTAGCATGTGTTGTAGGTATAGGTCTAGATGTGTGGCGGTGAGATAATTAGATATTTGTTAATGTTAGAGGAGGGATAAGTGTGATGGCCTTCCTCAAGTGTGTAATGATGGATAACACAATCATGTAATATTCATCTAAGAGGTCATCGTTGTCATGGTCAAAACCAAATGAACAAGCATCATGAGACTTGGTAAGCGAATAATGTCAGGTTCATCACGTAATGCAGCCATTGATAGCGTAAGTTGTACATGTCTCGTGGTATATTCCTCATCATTGAAGGGATGGTAATGGAAAACCATGTACATACGAGGGAGTGCGATTCTTAGGTGATTAGACTAAGAAAGGAATTGTTGCCATATGAATAACATGACCAACGGGAATGGGAAATGATATATCAATGTGATTATGGATCTAACGCGCCCACTAACGTAATCAAGCCAATATTTCCCTAGTGTAAGTGGTGAAGATCGAGGAATTTGCGTAAGAAAAATTATGAGATGAAAGACACATGTAGAAAATATAGTGGTAGTAATAGTGAACAAATCCGTGAAAATAGGTGAGAAGATCATGTGGTGGAGGATAAAGTTCCTCAAAAGTAAAACCTAGTCGAGTCAAGCCATCATGTGTACATATAGTGTCATCACTCAGTAGGATCGAATGGAATGTATGCTCCCAATGATGAATCATTCATAAAAAGTGTACATGTGAATGGAAGAGGTGTAGATGTTGATGGTGTATGAGAAGGTAGTGGAAGTATGACGTGCGAGGTAGGGATAGACCCCTAATAAATAATCATTGCAATAGTAAAATTAGTGGGAGGAGGTGTTGTATATGTGTCTAGGACCAAATCTAACATGAAAATAACACCTTCAAGTGGTGGTAAATGTGGTAGCTCATCTATGGGTTGTGGTTCATTAGTAGTATCAAAAATTGGAGTAGGAAGTGCAATATTTGGATCATGGTCATAATATTTTTATGGATGACAGTCAAGAAGAATAGTATACTTGACACCCTCATGTAAGAATTTGACACAATGATGTATAGTAGAGGCAACTAATTGTATGAAATCAAGCCACGACCTACCAAGTAAACAATATAGGAAACTTGAAAGTCAATAAAAAATAATATTGTGTTGAGGGTTTTGGCCTGATGGTGATAGGTAATAGAATGTTACCTATGCAGGGATTAACAAAGCCATCATATGCATGAAGAGAAAGACATGTTGGAAAAACATTAGCAACATAAATACCTATCTTATCAAGGAATGACATAGGACATATATTAAGTTTAGATCCATTGTTGATTAAAGTACACTTGATACCCATATTGTCAATGTGAATCATGATATGCAAGGGTGGATCATTGTCAAAAATAGAGAGATCAACATGATAATTAGACAGGAAAGAAATATGTTGCAAAAATGCATCAAAAAATTATTGATAGATTGAATATGGGTACATATCAGCAAGAATTTGAGTAGTAGCGAGGAGATGTTAGAATCTATGCCTTAAATGAGGATTGGCAAGCAAGAAGTCATTAATTAAGATACTCATGATGACAAGATTGTAGGATGAGAAAGTAGAGAAAAAATAATGGGGATCCTAAGAGCGTGAAGATCGAGTTCGGGTTCACCAAAATTATTATGCTAAAATATAAAAAAATAGCCTAATCTAATGCGAGTTTATAGTAAATAAATACATATTGATATAATACCCAAGTAACTAAGAAATGAAATTGTGAAACCATACTAACGAAGAGGGTTAGAAGAGCCTTATATGATTCATAGAGTTTGTGAGATTGTTTCAAAATGGATACCAACTAAACAGAGATGAAGGACCATCACACAGAAGCTTGGAAAATGTAGATCAACAAATTTGACTGGATTGGGCCCCTCGGAGAGGGATTGGGGCACCCGTGGGTGCTCTAGTCTATGTAGATTCTTAGAAAAGTTCATCTAAGGTGTTTTCAAGAGGTTCACACTTATTAACCTTTTATCACCTGTATGTCACTATAAGATCACCGAGATCGTCGTAAAATTGTGATGAAGAAAGCACCTATAAAACCCTCAAATAGAAATCAAATCCCAAAAAAGAAAGATGCAAAATGAGGGGCCAAACTATCCTCAGCCACAAAAATGGTGGAATTACAAATAAGTTCTGAACTACATCTCATAAGTAATGTATTTCTATGTGTGTGTGTGTGGAATTGTGCCCTGAGTTTCTCTTGTGAGTGTCACACTTGAAGTAACGAGAAAGTAACTAGATGTAGAATGTAAATAACGTGTGTGTGGAAATAATAGAATCCCCTCCTATGAAGTGTGATGTAGATGAACAGACCTTTTTTCCCTTGTGATGGAGCTATGGACACATTTTGATGGATGCAACCTTAGGTGGAGATAGTAGATGCTTTGTGCTTGGTCCTTATTATGATCACATAACTTTAAATTTATATGATTCCCTTGCTTGAATTTAATAATTAACCATGAAAAGGCCGAATACCAGAAAGATAAGATTCTCAAATGGCTAGAAAAAACCAAGAAAGTGTGACCAAAGTACAAAGAGGACAAAGGCACCCAGAGGGGATGAGGGTGCCTGGCGCTAGCATCCTGGTTGGGTGTTGTGTCCAGAATGACAATTGTTGAAAGCTGAATAGATAGACTCAACAAGTACAAGTGCAAGACTAAAAGTAGAAGCATAAAGGAAAGAAAGGTGGCCAAAGACATGGGTTAATCAGTACTTTTCTTACTTAAGAATCATGTAAATAGTAGTATGTGATCGAGACTAGATAATTACCCAAAGTGTGTGATTTTGTGTCTACAATTTACCCTGAATTCATGTTGGTGGGGAGAATGATCGGTAACATAAAGTAGGTAGAGATGCGTACCTAATATCCATATAGATCAATGTAGAAAGTGTGTTGAGGAACTATAAAAAGTGTGGAGTGATAAAAATATGGAGCATGGAGAATAAAGATGTATAAGTGTAAAAGGTGATGAAAATGAACATAGGGTAGAAAATCATGTGTAGATGTTGCGATGTACCTGTTGTTGATATCATTTCCATTATTGGTGTGTGTGATGTTTTTGTTGATGTTGATAACCTGATTTCCATGCAGATGGACCTATAAAAGAGAAGATGATCAAGTAGTCAAATATGCATGTATATGTATAAAAAACATGTAAGGAATCAAGTAAGGGAAAATTTTGAAAATGTGGAAAAGAAACATGTGCACTTGATCCACGACGGGAAAAGAGTGTAGAAAGGATCTTGTAGATGATATCGATGTGCCTGAGTTTTTTATGAAATCTCAGACCAATGTATTGAACAAGTTTAGGGAGAAAATATCTGGTGTCTTCCTCTAATCTTTAAATTCCTCCTACTTTATAAGATACAAGTACAGATGGTGTGTACAAGTGCTAAGGATTGTCTTCCCTCTAAAATCCACTATCTATGGAGTTTTATAGAATGTGATGAAATAACAATTGTTGCGTGATATACCCATTTGTCTCAAGTAATCCAGGTAAGGATGCTGTGTGATATGCTCCCTGGTTTTAGGAAATCCAGGAAATACTGCTAAGTTGTGGACCTAAGTTTGATTTTGAGCCCCGAAATCTAAAAAATGTACTATAGCAGTACTCTATTAATGCAACCTAGAATTCATTGTAAATGACCCAGGCACGTTGACACATCACTTAGCTTGAGATGAGCACTCACCTGAAGCATGCAAAGGCACCAGGTCCCTCTTTAGAGTTGCTTGTATAAAATACTAGCATGATAGCACATATGTATATGATTCATAACCAACAGTAAACAGTCCACAGTGCATAAACTAGATCTAGATCTTAGAATATATAAAAGATGAAATAAACAATGACTATAACAATATTTACTACACAAGAACTAGTTTCAGTCATATTTTACACCATTATCCAACCAATATGATCCATTGTATTAAATAGTGTAAAAAAAAAGCTTCATACATTTTAAAGGTATCTTTTTGAGTCATGTGCATGACAAGACCAACAACATAACCCTAAAATACTTGACGCTCACTTAACTGTGAAAATAAATACATATATCTAGGGGTGGGAACTTTCCCTTCACCACCCATGCATTATCTCAAAATATGCCACATGCTAATAATAGCCATGTGCCTTTATAAAATGATGAAGAACATGCAAGTTCTCTAACAATAGACTTCCTATAGTTAACTGTGAGTAAAAATCCTATTATTAGCCTAAACTATGAATGGTGTTTGGCTGATGCATGTTCCCAAAATACCCTTGTATGGACCACAAGTCTTCATGTATTTTTGTTCTCAGTACAATATCTCCAAAAATAGCCTTAACAATAGAAATGAATAAGTTTGAACTTGGGCACTTCAGCCATATTGTAGCACTACACACTCTTCTAGTACCCTATATTTGCACACCCAACACTTAGCCCCCTTTTGTCCTTCCAACATTACCCCACACTAAAATGGATTGTTTCCTTGATAACAGGTGATCACCTTGTCATCCCAAAGAATATAGGATAATGAATGAAAGATTAAAGAATAAAGAATACTTTGAGTCATCTTATTGTGTACCCTTTTCTTCTTCTGGTAGAATGAATTCTGGATATTCACTTTGAATTTCCCATTCAAAATCATACTAGTCCTTAAGTGTTACAGTTGTATTATCAGGGATGTCTAAAATGATGCCATATAACTCATCTAGAGTCATGTTTCTACCCTCACTCTTCCAAATTCTAAGGATGTTGGCTATACATGAGACCATACCTTCCATGAAATCCAATTTTTTAGCACTCAGCTTCCCAATTCTCTTGATTCAATCCATATGTTGTTTCCTTGTAACATCTAGCATGTTGTGCTTCATTTCTACTTGGGTAACTCATTCTGTGCGCCTGAGTGTTTCCTATTTTTATGCCTGCAGAACTTCACTTTCCTCTTCTTTCATTCTTTCCTATACTAAACTATCAGGCATTGTACACATGGCCAACACCAAATCTTCCTCATTCATTTAATCCCTTAAGGCTTGCAAAATAACCTCATAGCTAGATATATTCCTTACAATTGAATCCTTTGACCTCGATGCTTCTTCCACAACATCCTTTTGTTTAGGGAGGCACGTTGGTACTTCCTCCAGAAGTAGATGAATTTTTATGCGCACATAATGCAGTTCAGACTTAAAATCCAGTGGCACATTCTCCTGAAAATTAGGCCTTTTCTGTAAGATCTCATCCGCTATCTATTTTTCCATATTATTAACATTTTCTGCCTCATCCACTGTATTATCCCACTCCTAGGTGAGTCATCTAATCTCTATGTCTTTATTCTTATTATCATCTAACAACACCCGTATTTTTTCCACCTTATCAATATTCCAACGTGCTACTTCTGTTGAAACTTTAACCAATGCATTTCTCACCTATTCATCTGAAAAATGTGTGAGATTTATGGTCATATGGCATGTATGTGGTTCCTTCCTCATATTATTTAAACTACACACCTCCTTGCAGACATCAAAATAGGGCTCAACCATGTGATTCTGCATACTCCATGATAGTTTCTTTTAAGTGCACATATTTTCCATCTCTGGTTCCATCCAATCCCAACCATACAATTTCTTGTTGGGAAATGTGCTTTGAAAGTGGGAACAAATAGTTTTTGACAGGTCATCCATATAGCCCAAATTATAAGTACATACTGCCTCTTTATCTTCATGCTCACCTATATGTTCCCAAATGTCCTCATGAATAGACGTGCCCTCATCTTACTATACTGCAATGTCTACATCCTATTACACAATACCACCCACATTCTGGTCTACTTCTTCTTCATTCTCTCCTTCCTTCGACACAGGGCATACTAAGAATTCCATGTCTCCACTAGTGCTGCTTTCCCCTTCACCTGATAACTATTCATGGACACTCATGCTTTGGTCTATAGTATTATAGACTACTTACTCTTCAATATCCTCATCCTCCTACATTTCCACACTGGGGGTGGACTCTCCTTTATGCTCTCCCATAATTGGAATAGCCTTATTTTTCTTTGTGCTTGGCTATGGGGAATCCTCCTCACTATCCTTTACTTGAACATATTTCCTATGCTTTCTCCTTCTTCTTACACATTCTTCATATGAGTTATGTGCGGTGATCTTCTTACTAGCTGAAAATTCCCTGCATCAGTGTCTCTTGCCTTCTCCACAGAACTCTCATTGTATGAATCACTCTGATGTTGTCTTCTGGTTCTTCCTGCTTAGGATGTTCTCTAGCCCGGTAGGCACTAGATATTCCTGTGTCAGGGGCACTGACGAAACTTGTCTTGAGGTTCCTACTATCTACCCCTTCTTCAGAGGTCCCGATAGTGTAATATCCATGCCCTTCAACACATTGCCATCCTTGAACCTTGGCCTCAGATAGATGTACATGCGCGCTGGTTAAATTTTTCCTATAGCCTAACTCTCCATCGTAATGTCTACATTGTTAGACTCCATGGTTTCAACATAGACCTCTTTATCTGGCCATACATAGGTCTTATATAGAATGTGAACATCTACATCTAATTTATTCATGTCAAACTGGAGCTTTTTCCCATCATAGAATCTATTCATAGAGTTGCTAAATTAATTTACAATAAAGGCAAATGGAAAATTACACCACGATATTTTCTTGCTAGAATTCACATGGAAATTCCCTAAGATGAAGTGCTGGTAAATTGCAAATTCAACATCTTTGTCTAGCACCTTGGGAAATTCACACAAAATGCACCATTCTCCCTCAAACACCCTATGTAGCCTCCTAAACCACTTCTCCAAAAGATCCTTATATGTATTAGAAATAGCCCCGTCCAGAGTATACTTAGCATATTTATTTTCCAGGGATTTGTTTTCCAATGGAAATTTCCAGATGTTCTCCCTTGGTCTATTGGGTACGCTAATTTCACTAAATATAATCAACAAAAGGATGGCACCCAAAGTTATTTTCTCACCTTTATCGTCCTGGATGCATGTCTCATTCAGAAGGCTTTCTATAATGTACCCAATGATATTGTAGTATGTTTCATTTACCATCTTGTGTGCTATATGCAACTAAAAAATATTTACCTCATTCCATCACTCAGTGGCACCCAACTTGCTCCTTGCTAAGCATGTTGCAACCCTAGTGGCCATGTCTATAATGTTGGTTACTTTAAAGGCTCATCCCAGCTTGTTATACTGATATATGGAGACCATCACATCAATTACCTCATCATATGATAAATCACCAATGATATTTGAGCCCGAGTCATGCAACCTTGTCACCTTCACAATCAACTTGGTGGCGATCCTCATTCTCCTTCTTGTGAAGTAGAAAAAATCTTCATGCATGCGCGACATGATCCATTGATACAATTGCTCAAGATTCCCAAAATAGGGTAATTCTAGAATTTTCATGACCCCCATGCTGTCGAGTAACCTTTTCATGGAGGCATCTAAAACCCTAGTGCCGTCCACCAACCACCAGTTATGTTTCTTGTAGACTTCTACTACAATGTCCTTCAAGCACTTCTCAGTTCAATGGTTGATTTCCAAAACCCTACACTGTGTTATTTTTTTCTTCCATGGCTGCCACTCAATCACCTCTTTCAGGTATAACATTTCAAACAACCATTCTTCTGCTAGGTCGTTAACCTCCTTCTCCATAGCTGGAGCCCTCTATGGTGCCATTTCTACTTTCAATCCTATAAGTGTGAATGAAACCATAGCTTCCATGTGAAAAAAACCCCAGTCACCCCCTTATCATGCACACACACCACCACTTGAATCCTACTTCCATGCCTAGATGCTTAAAAACGTGCTTCGAATCTCAATAGGTTTACTTGATCTACAAAGAGCTCGTTATCTTCAGCTCTTCTTCGCACTTCTTAATTTTCTTCAAACTCGAAAGTTACCAAATGACATTGCAAATACCAAATTTAAAACAAGTTTCAAAAACCCCATTTCTCAATTTATCCACCTACCATCATAAATGGCATTAATTCCCATTGAGCACATTTTACGCTTCTTTGTCCCACACCCTAATCTCTTGCGCCTCATACTTGTACACCTTAGTCATAAATTTCTGGCACGCCACTACTTATCTATCACATATCTCCTCTAACCATGCTTCCTTATGCCAAAGTAGTTTATCCAATGTGACCTACCATATGTAGTCTCTAATGCTATAGCCTCCTTTCTTTATATTGAGTGCTCATCGCCTTACGTGTGGTGTTAAATTTGAGCAATTTCTCTTGAAGTTTTCATTAATTGTGAAATCATGCTCCCTTTATGGTCACCCATGAGTTTATTTATTTTCTGTACTAGACTAACCTTCTTTATCCACCCCACACTAAGGGTATGTCTAGTCCTTTACGCATGAAAAAGCTTTAGATTGTAACCATCTTCCGGTGTGCAAGCACGCTTATTACACATAACACAACTAAATTGACAAAGCATAACGATGATGAAGGAAACACATATAAAGGAAATACATTAAGGTAAATCTAATCTAAATGGTAATATTTCCTTATTACAAACACCAAGAAGGCTTATTTATAGTAGGGCTTCAGCCTACTCCTATTAAAATAACCAGGAAACTGTGTTTCATCAAGCACCTCTAACTTACATGTGCCTGAGTCCAATATAAGAGTGATAACATATGGTCCCAACCAATGAACCTTAAGCTTTCCTAGGTGGCACAAAAACTTTGAATCATAAAGGAGTACCATCTTCCCAACCTCAAGCTTCTTGTACTTGATGTGCTTGTAATGCCATGCCTTTTACCTGGTTTTTTCTTTCTTTTGACTCCATCGTGCTATTATGCACCTCTCATCTAGTTGTATCAACTTGTCAATTCTTTCTTCCAATGATTTATCATCAACTAGACCTCCTACGCACGCAATACACAAAGAAGGTAATGTGAATTCCATGGGTAGAAATACCTCTATACCGAACTCCAACTAAAAGGGTGTTACCTTATTCAACCATTTGCAGGTTGTTCTATATGCCCAAAGCATAACAGAAACTTTATCATCCTGTTCCTTCCTTCCAACATCACAATTTTTTGTCAACGTCTGACTCAATATCTTGTTGAAATCCTCAACAGTCCCATTTTCTTGAGGGTGATAAGGTGTTGTCTTATGGTTTACAACCATAAATTCATCCAATAATATCCTGATGGTCTCATTAAGGAAATGAGTGCCTCTATCACTTGTAAAACTGAAATGACATCCATAAATGGTAAGAATATTTTCCCATAAGAATCTTGCTATTGTAGCTGATATACAATCCTTTGTAGGTTCCTCCACTTCTGCCCACCTTGTAATATAATATGTACAAGTGATGATGTAGTGCGATCCAGTTATGCACACGGCTAGGAAAATAGGACCCAAAAAGTCAATTGCCCACTTCTCAAACGGTTATGCTCTAGTAATAATCCTAAAAGGCATTTCATCTCTCTACGCATGTTTTCCAAGGCACTAAAATTGATCACATGCCTTGTAATATTCTTTGCAATCCTTGTACAAGGTATCCCACCTTAAACCATCTAGTAGAATATTACGCGTGGTGGTGTTACTAGCATAATATCCACCTACAATACCACTATGATCCTCCTCCATGATTTCTATTCACTCATGCTACAGTACACACTGACATAATATTTCATCTTGGCTTAGTTTGTATAAGTCACCACTGATCAATATAAAAGGTGCAACACGAATCACAAGTTGTTTCTTTTCTAAGGCCTTCATTCCTTCAGGTGTCATACATGTACATAAAAAGATAAAAAAATATTCTCTAATTCCAAGGGCACATGGTTTTACTTGTATAATTATGCATCCAAAATTTTATCCTCAATGCTCTGCACATCCTCTCTTGAGTGAATCCTTGACAAATGATTTGGACCAGAATTACTTTTACCTGGCTTCACCACCACCGTAAAGTCAAACTCCTGGAACAATAGAAACCATTGGCATATGCTCCCCTTTAAGACGGGATTGTTCACCAAGTATCTCAATACCATGTGATCTGTATAGAAAACAAAAGGTGTAACTAGCAAGTACTGTAAGAACTTATGCAACACATAGATCATTGACAAAGCCTTGTGCTCCGTAGTTGTATAATTATTTTCTGTAGGAGTCAACTTTCTACTAGAAAAGAAAATAGGATGATCTACAATACCTTCTCTAGAATGAGCTATAAATACACCAATGGCCATGCCAGAGGCATCCACATTTACGTGAAAAGGTATAATCCATGAAGGAAAACACACAATAGGCATAGTGGTAAGCCCTTCCTTCAGCACTTCGAATGCATGATGCTACGGTTATCCCCAATAGAAATTTCCTTTACCCTTTAATAAATCCTCCAAGGGCACGACAATCTTAGCATACCCTTTAATAAATTTCCTGTAATACTCTATGTGGCCCAATAATCTGTGCACCTCACTCTGACTAGTAGGATCCTCTAAGCTTAAGATGACTACAACCTTAGCTGGATCTAGTAATAAACCCTCCTTATAGATGATATGTCCTAGCTGTGTTCCAAAAGGTGTAGCAAATATACACTTCTTGATATTTAAAGAGATGATTAACTATTTACACCTCTCAAACATCAACCTCAAATTGTCACAATGATCCTTAACCAGCCCATACACGGTCCAATCATGCAAATGTAATTGAAATAATTTGTGAATAAAATCTTGGAATGCTTGAACAAAAATGCACGAAAATACTGCAGGTGTGTTCTTCAATCCAAAGGACATCACTGTGTATGCAAAAATTCCCCATTTAGTGGTGAAATTTATCTTCTCTTGATCTTCTTTAGCAATTCTTACTTAATGATACCCATATAATCCATATGTAAAAGAGTAAATTTCACGCCCTACAATGCCTTCCAATATTTCTTCAGTGAATGGTGTAGGGAAAGGATCAATCACACATGCAAAATTCATCTCCCTATAGTCCACAAAAATCCCAATTCTTCCATCTTTCTTTATGTTGATTACCATAGGGCTAACCCACTATGATTCCTCTATGGGATCAATAATGCCAGCTTTACACATCTTGTAAATTTCTTCTTTAACTTTTACATCTAGGTTAGGGTTCATCTTGTAAGGTCTCTTCCTAACTGGGCATGCACCTTCCTTTAACTTAATTTTCATCTCACCAAAAGATTCATGCACTCCTTTCAACTCATGGTAGCCTCTACAAAATATGTCCTGGAAATCGTGTAATAACTCAATTATCTTAGCCAATTCAGAGTCAAACCGGTAATCTCCAATTATGGCCTTCTTAGGTTCAACATTCATTCTAATGTTCAATTTCTTCATGTTCATAGGTTCATGGTAGGTGTGTGCCTTCTCATCCGCACTATCTAAGACCTCACACATACCATCTGAATGATCTATGTCCAAATTTTCCACTTCTTCATCATCCACTATGTAGATCATCTTTCCTTTCTACTTCTCTAGGAAAGCATGCTCAAGTAGTTTTGTATCTGTCTCATCTACTTCTTCAAAACATGCTTCTAGGTCTAACTCACCAAGTAACTCCTGGATGAGTTCTTTAGATTTTTCTCTATCTCTCATAGTCAAACACTTCATAAACTATAATACCTCATTCAATGGAGGTTTAATGGAGAAGTAGTCAAAATTTTGGATCATACCTACAGTCAAGTCTTTCCAATTTCTATTCTCTCTATTCAACTCCACATAAACATACCATGTGTGCAAACAACCTCGCAAGGTGAAATAAAGTTTGTGCACCCACAATGAATGTGGTAAATTTTCCTGCCCCTTTGTCTAGAGTCTCTCACACTGTTGAATGTGGTGTTGAACAAAATTATTACCATGATAATCACAAATTTGAGTAGGTGCATTACTTCTAAGAAACCTTGCTGATAAAGAAATTCTCAATTCTCTCCATTCTATGAGATTATCCCTATGAACCATCCACCAGTGCACTACTATCTCAGTAGGGTATAAACTAACATGTTCCTTCTATCCACCTGATCCTTCCAGCGTACTTCCATGGCTCATAGGAATACCTTAGGGTTTCCTTCACTAGTGTACTGGGGTACATGGTTGTTGCCTAACTACGTAACAAAACGTAGTCTACTTACGTGCGCATATGTGATTCTTACCTCGAGCCCCAACCATCTCACATGTGCCACCAATTGTCAAAGTAAATACTTTTATTATCACTGATGGACTGTGCATTATCACACTGGATAAATCCTTCCTTATATGGCTCAAGTACTTCTAGGTCTCGAATGGTGCACATATAAATTATGTTAAGATATTCTCCACATAAGGGCTCAACATAAGGTGCATATTTCCCATCTGTCAAAGGGATAATAAATCATTCTTCCTTGATGCAGCCTAGAATTTACCAGTAATAACCCAGGTGTGTTGACACATCACTAAACCTAGACTAAGAGCTCACCTGAAGTACACAAAGATACAAGGCCCCTCTTTAGGGTTGCTTGTGCAGGATGTTAGCATGATGAAGAATTAATGCATTAAGATCCATCATTAGTATAACATTCTACAGAGCATATTCCAGATCTATATCTAAGGATAAAGGATTTAAATAATAACCATAATGAATTGATCCATGTAAGAACTAATCATACTCATGATTAAAACCTTGATTCAGCCAATACACTCCATTATATTAAACACAATAAATACACAAAAGCTTTTTATAATAAATACTACCATAAGCTCATGCACACATTAGAATTGATAGCATAACTTCAAAATAATTCATATCAATTCCTCACATAGTCCTCCTATACTACGCATTTCACTACATATTTATATGGGTGGGGACTTTCCCTTCACCACCTACATAATTCCCAAAATAGGTCGCATGCTGAAAATAGCTATGTTCCTTTACAATAATAGAAACACATGTAAGTGTTATAACAATAGTTCACTTCTAGTTAAATAGTAGTAAAAAGCCTATTATTAGCTTGAACCCATGCCAAGAGCTTGGTATCCAATCTTCCAATAATATCCCATGCATGTCACGTAAGTCTTTATCTAGTTTGTGTGTTCTACACGCTATCTCCAAAAATAGCCCATACATGTGAAAACAGCTAAGTCCTGAATCTGTCCTTATCTTTCATGCACGTGTCCTTTCCTATCCTTCCATGCCTTTGAATGCACCCTGTTCTCATGCGTGAACCTTTTTTTTACCTTCTGCTAAGTATCATACTTTTTTCCTCTTAACATTACCCCACACAAAACTGCATTGCCACCCCGACAATGGTTAGCTCCTGATATTTTTAAAGAATAAAGAATAAGGAATGGAATGAATGGAAAGTAAATAATTTCTATACAAAGAATGACCTTCACCCTGCAATGTCCTTTATTTCGACTGAAATAATCAACTCTAGATATTCCTCTTTGATTTCAGCCTCTAAGGCTTGCCAATCATTCAATGCAACTTCTACCTTTTCTGGAATATCTAGTTCAATAGAGTTCAACTCTTCACACAGAATATCTTCCTTCTCGATCTGCAATATGATAAAAATTCTTGACATTACAGTCACCCTTCCTTCCAAAAGATCCATCTTTTGGGCTATAAGTTTCCTAATTTCATCCAGCCTATCCTTGTGGGGGTCTTGGACTCCTACAAGGGCCTCATGCTTCTACTTCACTAGTGCTAATATCTCTGCACATCCTAATGTATCATCTTTCATTTCCTTCAATACTTAATTTTCTTCTAATATGGACCAAATTATTATTACTACCTCTAGAGCTGCACATATGTTCAGTGCCTGGTCTTATTTCTTCAGCTCCTCCTGCAAGGTTTGAAGTAATGCCTCGTATGATGAAATATTCCTTACCATTGAAGCCCTTGCTCTCTTTTCTTCCTTCTCAGAATCCTTTGGCTATGACATCCGAACGATTCCATCCTCAAGCATCAAATCAACTAGGGTACACACATAGTGCATAGCCGAAGGGAAATTTTTGGGTACCTTGGGCTCTAAGTGTGGTCTTGCTTACGGGACATGATCTCTGATCTCCTTTGCAATGCCAATGGGGACCCCATTATTATTTTTCTCTAGGTCCCTCTCTCCTTTCAAGCATGCTATTTATGCATATTTAGATTTGATATCTTCTCTTAGCACTTTGATAGTGGCAGCTTTATCTACATTCCTATGTGTCACCTTTGTAGATACCTTTACTAAGGCATTACTTACATGTTCATTATTCATAACCATGGGCATTTGATCTTATGTGCTTATAATTTTTGGTGCCTTCCTCATTATCCTTGACACATAAGACTCTTCACACACATCAAATTTAGGTTATTCTATGTGATTTTTCATGGACCATGATAACTATTTCCTCTTGCATGTGGTTACCTTGTCAAGGTTACTTAACTCCCATCCATACAAGTCCTTAAGGCCCACTGTATTCTGGAATCATGCACATAAAATTTTACTTATTTCCTCTTCATAGCCGATGACTAGTGCAACATATTACCCACTTTCCCTCCTTGATATTAGCCCCTTAGGCACTTGAGCGCTAAGGTTTGGAGTTGGATCCTCTATATCCTGAGCAATATATTTCTCTGTTTGTCCCAGATGCTTTATTCATTCATCTTCAACCTTCATTTCTTCATCCTTGGGCTCTTCCACATCTTCTGGTTGTATAGGAGCTTCAGGTTTTCTCTCTTTAGACTCCTCTGCCTCCTCATTTAGATTCAATTTTCTCCTTCTCTTCTCAGCTTTCTCATTCTATGGAGAGAGTCATGGCGATCTTTGTATTGATTATGGAGTAGTGCCTTGAGTTATTTTTCATCTAGACACCCTCTTAAAGTGGCATTCCTCAGGGTCTGCTTTGACTTCCAATTCTTCATCTCCTTCTTCTTGTGCTTGGGGTGGAGTACTTACACACTCAGCTTCTACCCTATCCATGGGTTTCCTCTGGCCTCTATGTACCAAGCCACCACATATCCATGCTCTTCCTCCTCATAATCTACCTCTATAGGTTCGATGGGCTTCAGATATGACACATTTTCCACTATATGCTTTCCCTTAGGTGGCCTTGGGAGTGCAAACTCATTTTCTACATACTTGTTACCCTCCAACTTAGGCTTAAGTTGAAGGTATATAAGTGCGGATCCACTATCTCCAATCACCAAACTCACAGGATTCATGCTTATCATGTCTGAAATTAGCCTCTCAATATAGGTAGTTTGACCTGGATATACATACATCTTCCTCAGCATGTGGTAGTCACAGTCTACCTTGTCTGCAACAAAATTTAGGTGGTGTGCATCAGTAAAATGGTGGACTAATGCCTAGAAGTAGTGCATTGTGAAGGCATATGGTAGTTTGCACCAGGGGCTCCAAGTCCCATCCTTCATTGCAAATCATGCGATGTACAGAAGTGCTAGTACACTGAGAATTGGACTACTTTTCCCACCACCAAAGGTAACTCCTTGGGGATGTGCCACTCCACTCTTCAAATGTCCACATGGAGATCCTGATAATACTAGATCTCCTCCCTCTACTTGAATGGCCCACTCATTGACCCTTCACACAAGTAATTGTCAAATCTTTCTGCAAGGGACTTTTTTGCATGGGATACTCCCAGATCTTGTTCTTTGGCCCATCGGGCACTCTGATCTCCATAAATACAAGGGACAATAGGATAGCACCAAAACTGATTTTCTCACCTGTGCATGCTTCCTTGATGATAGTCTCTAGAATATAGCCTGATATGTTATAAATTACTCCCTATGACATTCTCCCTGCAGTGTGTAGCCACATTTTATTCACCTATGACCATCTCTCTTGATCATTCAATTTGGTCACTAGATGTGTACCTGCTTATACCACTAGGTACTTCTTCAATTTGTTAATATCCATTCCACACGGACCCTTGGTATACCCTAACTCCTTCTGTGTCTCTTGTATTGTTGCTTTATCTATCAAGTCACTATCCAGATCCACTCCTGTTCCCTTTAATCATGTTATTATTGAAATCAATGTGGATGTAATCCTTACCTACGTCTGACGAAATAGAAAAAGTATTCATGTACTCTACTCATCAACCACTAGTACAAAGGTTCATACTTTCCAAAATACGGGAGCTCGTACAACTGGTAGACTCCAATCTTCTTTAACAACTTCTCTCTAGTGTCATCATACACTGACATGTCCTCTATTGTACGCTTGTTTGTCTTTGTACTCAATAGTGCGTCCAATTACTTTTTATTATCTGATGTGCAGTGGTTGTAATCACTTATCTTGCAAGTTACAAATTTGAGAATCCCATTCTTGTCCAACTATCACACCTTCTAGGTATTGTATCTCCAAGATATTACTCTTGGGATCAATTTCAACCTCTGCTTCTACTTTATTCTTTCCCTTGGCTCCTGCGATAGGTGATTTCTTTGGTGCCATATCTAAATCACAACTTTCTATCCTCTGTAGTGTGAAAATTATTGCCTTCTATATTCTATAATGAGCGATTCCAAACCCTATCTTGAATTTGTGTGCCCTATTTGTAATCAAAAGCCCTCGTTCTTTTGATAATTATCTTTGATTCATTGAAAACCCTTCACCATTGGGGACGTAAGCTTCTCCTAGCACACAAATTTTCTCTCTTTAGTCTGGTTTAACACTCTCCACAAATTAACACGATTTGCTCAATTCATTTTTGCAGTTATCCCATTCAAATTGTTGTGATTACAATGGAAAAAATTAACTCGCTTCCCATCCTTATATATATTTTCAAAAAGTTAGTACATTTATTGCTACTTCATCTACCTATAATCCTCTCATTAATTGATCTTTTTCACAATTTCCATGTCGGTACATCTTTGTGCACCTCAGTTATAACCTTTTAACGTGCACCTTCCTACCTTTTAGATACATAGACTTCTCTTCAGCACACTTCTATGTTCCTAATTACCTCACCATTGTGCCTTCTCTTGGTAGTATCCATGGCCATTTCTTACCTCACATTATACTATTCCTTTGTTTATCTCCATCTATGGTCCTTATTTGGAAGCAATCTTCTATCCACCAACTCTCTAAAATTGAATAGCACCTATAGCAGTTTGTTCCGTTATGTGTACCCATTTTTAAATAACCACCCCACACAAATGGTATGTGCATTCCTCTACACATAAAAATAATGTGAATTGTAATTAGCTTCTAGCCCGCAAACGTGCTTATTTCACAAAACACCTTGATAAAGCATAGTGACAAAGAAGGAAATACATTAAAGGAAATACATAATTGAAAACCTAACCTAAATGGACAACACTACCTTATTACAAACACTAAGAAAGTACTATATTAATAGTTGGGCTGTCAACCTACTCATGTTGAATTAACCGGGGTAACCGTATTCCATCAAGCGTCTCTAACTGACCAAGCTGCATATTCCAAGTATGTAAGTGATAAGATATGGTCTTAACCAATGTACTTTAAGTTTGCCTGGATGGCGAAGAAAATTAGAACCATACAGAATTACCATATATCCTATCTTAATAATTTTTGTCCCTAATGTGTCTATCATGCCAATACTTTCCACCTAGATTTTTTTTGCTTCTAACTCTAACGTGTTCTTGCTCTTCGCTCATCCAATTTAATCAAAGTTTTCAATTCGTTATTTTAATGCTTGTCTCATCAGCTAGACCACTAGCACGTCCCACAATACACAAAGAAGGTAACATGAATTCCATAGGATTGAACTGCTTCTGTGCCAAAACACCAATTGAAAGGGTGTGGCCTTGTTTAACTG
Source organism: Taxus chinensis (assembly GCA_019776745.2). NCBI lineage: Eukaryota > Viridiplantae > Streptophyta > Pinopsida > Cupressales > Taxaceae > Taxus > Taxus chinensis. The sequence continues at coordinate 508,835,937 of CM034148.1, read as the reverse complement.
CTTATAGGTCACTCTATACGCCAAAAACATAGAAGAAAATTTATCATCCCAATCTTTTCTTCCAACATCACACATTTTTTTCAATGTATGGCTCAAGATCTTGTTGAAAGCCTCAGCAATCCCATTTACCTGAGGATGATATGGTGTAGTCTTATGTTGTACAATCATTAAATCATCCAATATAATTATGATTGTATCATTCAAAAACTACGTGCCCCTATAACTTTTCAAAATCAACAGGGCATCCATACCTTGTAATAATATTTTCCCCATATAAATCTAGTTGTATGTAGCTGATTATACAATCCTTTATAGGAACTGCCTCTACCCACCTTGTCAAATAGTTTGTGTAAGTGATGATATATCGTGATCTAGTCCTATGCGTGGCTTATAAAATAGGACCCACAAAATCTATAGCCCATTTCTCAAATTTTTTTGCACTAGGAATAGGTCTTAAAGGCATTTCATTTCTTTATACCTGGTTTTCCAAGGCATGGTGATATTGATTACACGCCTTTCAACATGCCTTACAATATCTATATAGGGTCTACTAACATAATCCAGACGAGTAGAATCTTACGTGCAAGTGGCATCACATGCATAGTTTCCCACATGCAATACCACCATGAGCCTCATCCATGATATCTGTGTGCTCATGTTTCAGTAGACATTGGTGTAATACTTGCATCGTTAGCCTAACTTGTACAGGTCAGCACTAATCAACATAAATGATGTTGTGCAAATGGAAAGTTATTTCTTCTCTAAGGATTTCATTCCTTCTGGCACCACACCTATACGTAGAAATATACCAATGTCCTCTAATTTTGATGCCACATGTTCTAACTTGTATAATTGTGCATCAAGAATGGTATCTTCAATTACCTATGCATATCTTCTCCTAACTGTATTCTAGATAAATGGTCTGGTCTAGAATTACTTTTCCCTAGTTTTATCACAATTGTAAAATAAAATTCTAGGAATAAGAGTATCCATCGGAATATGCACCCCTGTAAAACATGATTGTTTACTAAATAATTCAATGACATGGGATTGGTATAGAATACAAATGATGTTGCTAGTAGGTACTGTCTGAATTTATGTAGCGCATAGATCATTGAAAAAGCTTCGCACGCTTTGTAGTTGTATAATTCTTCTATGTAAGAGTTCAACTTTCTACTAGAAAAATAGATAGGATAATCTATAATACCTTCTCCAGGATGATCCAACACTGCACCAATGGTCATGCCAGAGGCATCCACATATAGATGAAATGGTTGGTCCCACAAAGGAAAGTGCACAATAGGCATTGTAGTAAGTATCTCCTTCAATGTCTCAAATACGTGTTGTTATGGTTCCCCCCAGTAGAACATCCCTTTTCCTTTTAGTAAATCCTCTAAGGGTGTGAAAAACTTAGCATACCATTTAACAAAAAAAATTATAATACCTAGTGTGACCTAAGAATCTGCACACCTCACTTTGACTGGTAGGCTCTCTTCCAGGCTGATAATGACTACAACCTTAGTTGGATCAACTAGAAAAACTTCCTTACATATTATGTGCCCTAACACTATGCCAAATGTTGTAGCAAACATACATTTCTTGATGTTCAAATAGATGCTTAACTGGAGGCATCTTTCAAAAATTAAGCATAATTTATCACAATGATCCTTAACAAGTCCATACACCATCCAGTCATCTAAATAAACTTGCAAGAAGTTGTGAATAAAAAATTTGAATGCTTGGACAACTATGCATGAAAATATAGCAAGGCGCATTTTTCTGACTAAAAGGCATCACAGTATAGGAAAAACTTCCCCATTCACTGGTAAAAATTAGTCTTTTCCTATAACCTCATATGCAATCCTAAGCATGATGACACCCTAGAGAATCCATCTATAAGGGAATAGATCTCGCATGCCATGCAACACCTTCTAATATTTCCTCTGATGAATGGTGTAGGAAAGGGGTTAGACACACATGAAACATAAAACTCTCTATATTCCACACAGATCCTAATTTAATCCATCTTTCTTTATACTGATCACCATTAGGCTAACCCATTTTGAATCATCCAGGGGTTTCATGATTCTAGATTTCAACATTTTTTCAATTTCTTCTTTGACATTTTTGGGCAAGTTGGGGTTCATTCTATAGGGTCTCTTCCTGATTGGGTGCACACCTTCCTCAAGCTTTATCTTCATTTCTCTTAATGATTAATGCATGCTTTTGAGTTCATGGTATCCCCTATGAAATAAGTCATGATAATCTCATAGCAACTTCGATTATTTTTGCCATTTCAAAGTCAAACCAATAATCCCCAATTATGGCTTCCTTAGGCCCAGCATCCGATCCAATATTCACTTTCTTTATTTTCATAGGTTCATGACAGGCGTGTGTGGTCTTATCTGCGACTATCCAAAACATCATGCCTACCTATTGAATTGATCTACATCACTAGATTTTTCTACTTTCCTCATCATCCACTAAGTGGTCCATATTTCCTTTTTTCTTTCTCAAATCAAGCATGCCTAAGTAGTGTGGCATTTGTCTCTGTGTATTTAGAAAAACTCACTCGTGAATCATTTCCATCAAATAACTCTTGAATCGAGTTATTCCTCCTTGGCACTATCTCCCATAGTTAACCACATTTTATACCCCTTTATTCCTCTTCTAATAGAGGTTTATTAGATAAATAGTAAAATGTTTAGATCATTCTTACAATCAAATCTTTCAGTCAATATCTAGTCTCTCTATAGAGTTCTGCATATACAAACCAAGCACACGCGCATAACCTTATAAAGTGGAATAAAAATTTGTGCTCTTAAAGTGAAGGTGGTAAATCTTCATGCCCCTCTATTTAAATTCTCTCGCACTGTTGAATGTGGTGATGAATAGGTTGATTACCATGATAAGTGTAGACTTGAGTAGGTGCATTGCTCATGAAAAACTGAGTAGAAAGAGCAATCTTGATTTCATTACATCCTACAAGATTATCCTTGTGAACCACCCACCAATGAATTGTTATACCACAAAGGGTATATGCTAGCATATTCTGTGCGCTCCCAACTGGTCTATCCACTATGTTCATCCATGGTGCACGTAGAAAATACCGTAGGATCTGCCTGTCTCCATTGTATCAAGGTATCTGAGTTGTTACCCTATTCTCCTGATATAACAAGGTCTGTTGTTGTATGAAAATGTTCTTTTTACTTCATACCCTACCAACTGCATAAGTATTATTGAGCCCAATTATCATAAGCAATACTTGTGGTATCACTAACTAGACTATACATCTTCCCACTGAGAGAATTTCTTCCTTAGATGACTCAAGCACCTCTGGGGTATCGGATGGCACGTTCATAGATACGATTCAAAGTCTTCCTTCACTTAAAGTTTCAACATAAGGGTGCATATATTTTCCATCTGTTAATGGGATAATAAATCTTTACTCCTTATTTTCAAAACTAATATATCCTTTTGTTGAACCATAGATCATCATTATTTTCATAGCACCAAGGGTTCCCAAGTAGAGATGGGAAGATATCTGACCTCTACAAGTGCTAAGACCTCAAAACCCCCTAATGAACATGGCTCCATGTATGTTAATGGATGCATTCTTTTAAAACTCCAAGGGAAGTGGCCTTAGTTTGGTTCATCCATGAACAATCACATTCAGAATATGGCTTGTAATGGGGGTCTCCCCATCATGTACACATGCATATAGAGTAAGAGCAATGAATTTCACACCTGTATCAATCAATATATTTATTCAAAATCCATCCATCCACAATAGCATTTAGTGTGATTTCCTTTTCGTAGTCTAAGCTATGAGGGGGAAGATTTACATGTAAGAATATATCTTCCAATAGTCAGTACTTGTGCACAGCAGTGTTTCCAATTAGCTAATTCCCTAACAATGGAATGATATTCTCCTGGTGTACAAAATTTTTCACACCTCCTTTAAGTCATCAATATCATATTTGGACTCATCTTTATTGCTTTTCATTTGTTCCATCTTCTATGCTTTCTCCTTTAGATATTGTATTTCACCCTAAAATATTTTTAAGTACCTCCATGGTTTCTTGATACACCTCCTTCTAATGGATAGAATCTGGGTACCATACATGTGGAACCTCTTCCTTAGTGATGGTAGGCTTCTGTCTACAACACTTCTTTTGCGTGCAATGCTGCTTCAACGTGGGTCAGCGATATTTATAAGGAAATACCTCATATTCATGTTCCAATTTGGGGCATCCATTGATTTTCCATAATGTGATGTATTCTAATCATACCTCTACATCTTTGTTTTTCTTGTTTATTTTACTTACTAAGATGTTCATATAAGTCCGAGAATTTCTCATACCTATGATTCTTTCCACAGAAGAAACAATTAATATTCTGAGGACATTCGTGCTTGTAGTGGTTAGGAGATCTGCATGTCTAACATGTTCCGTGAGGAAACTTTCCTTGTCCACCACCACAGTCTCAACCTCCTAATCCACTATGATATCCTTGACCTCTTCTATGACCTCCTTCAAAACGCCCTCCATTTTGATCATAGCCTGCTTAATTGTGATCCTGATCTTGATGTTCATTCTTTCCTTTAGATTTATCTAAGACTTCATTTTTGTCACACACCAATATCTATAGCATCACCGATCTCACCAAATCAATCTACACTCCTTCTGTATCGCGAGTCATGGATTGACAACAAATATTACAATAACAGGATACGTTCTTCCTTATTGTGCATGTTGTACTAATGGGTAGTGGCTAGCATCATGGTTCAAATGACATATCTCACAGTCTAGTAACATTGAACGTATTGATCTGTGTGGGGAAAACTATCCTTGGTATATGCCCTTCCACTTCACAATTTGTACATCAAATCCTCGTGTGCATCTCATGTGTTAAGTTCGTTGCCGATAGTTTCTACCAACTGCTTTTTCTATAGTTACAATTTGTGCTTCCAAGAATAGGATTCACCCCAGTGTTTATACTTCTTAATTCCTTAACACGCATAGATATTCTTCAAGTTCTTTACACATGGATTAGTGTATGTCTTATGTGATAAATGCCCATCTAAAAGTTGTAATCAGACCTCCATTGAACCATTGTACACGTTAGCTTATGTGAATATCATAAGAAAGCTTAGATAAAAGCATTTTAAAACAAGGAATCATATTTCCTAACACTCTCAGTAGTGTCTTGCTTAATATCCTTGAGAATGCTTATACTCTTCTACTTGAACTCAGGGATGTGAAACTCTTTAAGGAAAGCATCTTTTAATGTTGCATAATCTACACAAGTCTGATCAGGGTCAAAAAAATTCTTGTACCATCTGTGTACGTGTCCTTGTAACGTAGTTACAAATTGACTATCCCTGCACTTAGAAGCCATGATTCCCTTTGTGCACCAAAATATTTCACACATGTGCACATGTTCAGCAACATCTTTTATGCCCCTATATTCTGGAAGATGAAGAGACATCTCTGATGTAAATATTTTGGGGTTGGTGCGGACCTTGCCCACCTGATCTAGAACCTCTTGTGTTTTCCTCTACCTCTAGAACCACTACATCCACTAAAACTATAACCACCTATTCCTCCATATCCTCCACCTATAGCCAGAATCAGGACCAGGTGGATGTACTTCCCTGTGTCCCAATAATAGTACTCAATTAACCCCTACAGTCTGTGAAGTGTTAGCCACTCCTAGAAGTGAGACCAACATTTTGCGCAATTAAATTCTGTGCGGATGATGCACCCGAAAAGGTATCCCTAAACAACAATGAAGACGTCTTCCTTTCCATTGATGTACTTGCTATGTGACTTAATACTACCCTCACACTACCTAAATTAGCTTGTTGACTATTGTTTATCATACTAGATACTAGAAAACCAAGCGCAAGACCTAGGTTGTCCAGGTAAATTAAGATGCGTGCCTACATGACCCAGGTCATCGTCTCTGCTATTGGCACACTTCCATGTGAGGCTGAGGGGGATTCCCTATCATGCTTTCCGAAATGGGGGGAGTTCCTGATGCTCTAGCTTCTATGCCTTCTACATGAGCTCCAAATCTCTTAATGAGCCATCTCTCTCCTCAATTCCATTCTCTCTATAACATATCTATTACTTATCTATCTCCCTCTCATGCACCTCATTATAATTAAGCTATGCCTTTCTTCTCTCTGTATTTTTCTACCACTAGGTCTGTCTATCTTTTCACCAAACCTGCTCATGCCCTCATGCGTGGTGGGGTTTAGTTATCCATTAGTTTGATCTCTACAATTTAAGGGTCACCATCAAGATTTTGATTGCCAATGGAATTCCTTGGAAGTAAGTTCCCATGGGATATCATAAAAAATTGAAATTATGTTACCTCTGGGAAAGAATAAGTGGAAATTGAGTACTCCATAATATAACTATTCATAGGACACCATGAAACCAAGTATCCACAGTGCGTGTCCAAATCAAATCAGCATCATAAAGGGCTTGAAATTCTTCATGCATCCAAATAAGTGTGAAATACCTCCAATCCCTTTTAGAAGCATAAGAAACCATCAACTCATATAGTTCTATCTAGAAAAATAGTGAAGAAGCTCTCATAAAAACTATCATATAGATTTTGTTCCACCCATGCGTATGCATTACACTCAGATCCAGTGTTGAACCTCCGTGCGTATTCTTCTTATAGATCTTATATCCACTCCTCAACACTTGCTCAGGGTCAGCCGGTATGTCTTCATTGCTAACCATCCTAAAAACAGCTAAAAAGGAGGAGGTCCTAGACAACAAAACCAATGATGCATAGCCTAGAATTTACTAGAAATAACCAAGGCGTGCTCTAACACACCACTCATCCTAGACTGAGTCGCTCACTCTAAAGTGCACAAAGGTACCAGGCCCCTCTTTAGGGTTGCTTGTGTAGGATGTTAGCATGATGAAGACTAAATGCATTTAGATTCATAAATAACATAACATTCTATAGAGCATATTACTAGATCTATATCTAAGGGTAACAAATTTTAAATAATAACCATAATGAATTCAACCATGTAAGAACCAGTTATACTCATGATCAACACCTTGATTTAGGAAATACACTCTATTATATTAAACACAATAAATACACATAATAGCTTCTTATAATAAACAGTATCCATAAGCTCATGCACGTATCAGATCTGAAAACATAAATTCACAATAATTCATATCCAATCCCTACATAGTACTCCTATACTACACAAATCACTACATATTTATAAGGGTGGGGACTTTCCCTTCATCACTTGCATAATTCCCAAAATAGGTTGCATGCTGAAAATAGCTATGCGCCTTTACAATAATAGACACACATGTACGTGTGCTAATAATAGATCTCTTCTGGTTAATAGGAAGTAGCAAGCCTATTATTATACCAAATCCCTACAAATCACTTGGTAACCACTCTTCCAATAATAGCCCATGTGTGTCACACAAGTCTTTATCTGAATTGTGTGATCTGCATGTTATCTCCAAAAATAGCCTGCACATGTGAAAATGGCTAAGTCCCAAATCTATCCTTGTATTTCATGCACTCATCCTTTCCTATCCTTTCATGCCTTTGAATGTGCCATGTTCTCATGCGTTAACCTTCTATGTGCCTTCTGCTAAGTATCCTACTTTTGTCTGCAAAACATTCCTTGTTCTCAAAACTGATATATCCCTGATTAAACCAATCAACATTATTTACATAGCACCAACGGTGCCCAAGTAGAGATGGGAAGTTGTCTACTTCTACAAGTGCTAAGAACTCAAAGTCCCTAATGAACTTGGCCCCCTGTATAGTAATGGATGCATCCTTATAGAGTCCATTTAGTGTGGCCTTAGTCTGATTAGCCATAGATAGTACATTAGAAGATGGATATAATGGAGGTCTTCCCATCTTAACCCATGCATCTAAAGTAAGCACATTCACTTCCACACCTGTGTAAATAAAAATATTGCTCAAAATTCATCCATTCATAATAACATTCAAAGTGATCTCCTTGTCATAATCCAAGCTATGAGGAGGGATATTATCATGCAAAATATGCTGTCTATTTTCAATACCAGTGCGCGAAGTGTTTACCTTTAACCAACTCCCTAGTAATTGAATAATGTTCTCCTGATACAAAATATTGCATACTTCCTTCAAATCATCAACATAACACTAGAAATTCTTAGCTACCTTCTTCTGTTCCAACTTTCGTGAATGTTCCTTTAAACAATGTATTTCACCCTATAGATGTCTGAGTACCTCAATGGTTTCCTGTCAAACCTCCTTCTGATGTGTATGGTCTGGATATTTTACATGTAAAACCTCCTCCTTAGTAATGGTAGGATTTTGTTGCAATGTTTCTTTGGCACGCGTAGTCTTAGCGCACATAGTAATCTTCATAGGTACCATCTTAGGATTCAGTACTAACTTTGACATCCATTGTTTTTCCATGACATGTTGTATTCTAACCATCCCTGCGCCCTTGTTCTCCTATTTTTTCTTCTTTCTCAGATGTTCATATAAATCTAGGTAGTCTTCATAGTTATTACTCTTTCTACAAAAATAACAAGTAATATTATAAGGACACTCATGCCTGTAATGGTCAGGAGATCCACACATATAACATGTTCCATGATGGAACTCACCTCGTCCACCATTGTGGCCTCAACCTCTGAATCCACCACGATATCCTTGACCTTTAGCATGAACTCCCTCAAATATCCCTTTATTATGATCATAGAACTCTTGAGTATGTTTATGATCATGTTGCTCACTTTTGTCCTTAGATTTATTCACAAATCTAGTCTGTCATACACTAATATCAAGGACATCATGGATTTGATCAATCAACTTGCAATCTTCAGTATTGTGAGTTCTCGACCAAAATTTTTTACAGTAGCAGGAAACATTCTTCCTTATTACACATTGTAATAATGGGAAATGACTCACATCACAATCTAAATGACATATCTAACAATCTAGTAATAAGGAGCACACCGATGTGTGAGGATAACTATCCTTAGTATTCCTCTTTACTTCACAATCTATGCACCAAATTCAAGTGCATGTCTCATGTGTTGTATTGGATAATAGTTTCTCCAAATGTTTTGTCATTACTACAATCTAAGCTTCCAAGAATGGGATCACTCTAATGTCTATGCTCCTGAATGCCTCATCTCACAAAGCTACTTCAAGAACCTCATGCGGGTCTGTATAAGTCTTATGTGAGAGCACTGTATATACCCAAAATTACATGTGCTATATTTTTGGGAAAATAGTTACAAAATTCCCCAATGATGATTAAAAATCATTTTAAGGTGTTCTAGCTCCAAAACCCATTCGCAATGTATATTTGTAGCCTAGATAGCCTTACTTAGCTTTTCCATACATTTTCCCATCTCCCCGCCTCTTTTTGTGCTCATTTTGTCCTTTAGTGCTATGACCACTGCCCTGCACAGGGTGGCGGTCTTTCCCACTTTTTCCAGATTCTTCACGCATATTTTAAACATGCGACAATTCACTTAAATTTTCTTTTTACATGCATCCGTGAAAAAAATTGGCTGAAAATATCTTTGTTTGCTTAGTTCTCCTTGATCCTTCTATTTTAAATGAGATTTAATTAATTAGAATTTCCTCTTATTGCCTTGTTCGTGAAGTAACCTGCTATCCTCCATTCCTATATATTCTATGTTTGTATTCAAGAAAACGACCTGATATTTTTGTGTATATTGTATTGTTTTTCTACCATAATCTTGCTAGGAATTGCATAGCCAAGCTCAGATCTCTTATGCTATCTCTCTTCTACTTGCATTGCATCCAGATTACTTCCAAGCTACCACTACTCAAGCTCCATCCTCTTGTTTTTGTTATTTACATTCCCAATCATTTGGAATCACATGAACACTCAGAGAAAGAAAGGAAAGAACTGATGGGATGAATACTAATACTACTAGATTTTCCAAGGTTCTTGGTCTTCTAGGTTAAAGTTGTGTATTTGTTTTCTTTTTTTTAATCAAATTGTCAACTAAGAATTTTTAATTTCAATTGTATATCAAATAGAGTAGTGAAACAGTTCATTCCAATTAGCTAGATAATTTCAAGTAGGTCAAATCAATAGGAATATTTCTCTTCAACATTACTAGGGAAGCTGTGGGGAACAATAACTCTATTAGAGTTATGATTTTTTCTTCACTTCTGAGGTAGGGTTGGAAGGATTTTTATTGAGTTAGATTAGACCTTTTTTTAAGATTTAGATTCACACATATGCACAAATAGTTAGCTACATCCAGCTAATTATTTGTATTTAATTTGATTATTAGATTAGATGCATTGTCTGAAAAGTTAGAAAAGGACAAAAACATTTACTTTGCATAGATTAGTTTGTCTTATGCCTTTGTTCTGATATATTGAGAAAACACCAAAAACATAGGTTAGATTTCCTTTGATAATTAGTTTTTTTACCGAAAGCAAATCAATTCATCTTGTATGACCATCCACAACAAGAAAATACTTACAGTTGTGATCCCTTAGTCTCACAACCCAACGGGCCAGAGATAATAACTGACATTATCACAATTTTTCATCTAACACTCTTACACACATCTGCAACATACTATGAGAAAACAATATAGTTAGATACATTGAATATCGGTACTAGTCAAGCCTATGACTTCTGGAATGCTCATGGAAATAGGGCTTGATTACATACATGACCATATGAGGGCCTCAGCCTCAATGAGTCTTTGGTTGTGATCCATAGGTCCTGTAACCCAACAGGCCTACTAATTAGCTAGATATTAATACTGGTTTACACACATTGGTATTCATATCTTCACCCCTTCCACCTGATATTATTACACAACTTTCATTGTTGAATATAACATTCGATCAGGATACGACTTTTTGGGAAAGACCAGAAAATCACCCACAGTCCCTGCAACTCCACTACACCTCTTGTCTCCACTTCCATGACCTTGTCTAGGAACCCATATGAGGAACCTGCAGGTTACTTTCCACTTATTCCACAACCAATCAATAGAATCTCGATAGAACTAGACATTGATTGGAGTCTCTGAGTAGCTATCATAAAAGACCGTACCATCACACCCCTTCAGGTTAGGAGAGCATTATTTTCCTTAGATTTGTAGATTCTAGTATTACATGTCAAAGACATAAGGTTTCCCAATTAACTTGATCACCGCCATCACTTTCACTTCCATTTCATTTCCACACCAACTATCTCAGCACGACCTTGGGAGGTCAGCTACGAAGAAGGTCACATGTTTATTTTCTATCGTACGAAATTAGTGAACCTGATAGGAAGAGCTAGTATCTAAAAATTTCCACTTTTTTTGTCCATCTCTTAATCAATGGGTATCCTTATACCCTCCGAATATGTCAGGACATGACAAGTATGATTAGCCCATTCTGGGTTTTGGCATGTACCATTACCAATCAAGTATACCACAACAATCACCTTCACTTTCCACATGGGCGGACAATCACTCATCCACTCAAAACCCTTTGCTTCATGGAACTAATGTCGGTTCGTATGTACGCATTAAAGAACTTTATTAGGTCACTCAGACCTATACCCTCGAAAAATCAAGTTCAAATAACATGACATTCACTAGTGAAACAATTTCATCTCCTAGGGTATTGTTTTGACATCCCATTACCATGTAATTTGATCAACTCCCCCATCTAGATGAGGGGTATTTAGCATGATATGCTAGGAGTGAACAACACTTCCAGGATATGAACCAATCTTTTGATAGGTTACAAGGATAAGGTGATGTCCTGCTTCAAACCAATAATGCTACCCCTCTACCAACCAAAAATACTGCCAATGAGGGGTGGCAACATCGTGAACAATTCATAGTAGGATACGATACTCCTCAACAACCTCTGAGAGTTCAACAAAAGGTACCTAAGAAAAGCACTATCCCATCATGAGCGATGTAATTTCAGCTTTGGTAGACAAAGTCAAGGAGTTAGAGATTTCCCAAAATACATAGAATTCATACGCAGGGAAAATGCAAATTCCTTCCTACCCCCAGAATTACAGGTAAGTACCTACTGCACAGAATCCTCTAGTTTACATGAATACTCAAAACCCTAGAGATCTACTTACGGGGACGGGAACCATGGGTATGCCCCCTTAAGCCCCGTATGGATACCTACAACATAGGCACCAGCCGGAAGTGTGTTCTCAAATATCATACCAGCTGGAAATGCAACGTTCCCTGGCTTCGTGCCTTCGATTCCATATCAAGGTAATCAACCCCCCTATGTACACATGTATTCTAAATCTCCATAGGGGGACATGTATACCTACCTAGGTCCATATGGAAAACCACAAGGAATGCCATATGCCCCAACAAACAACAATGATATCCCATTCTAGTAACCGATGTAGCCCCCACCTTGCCAACAAGGATATTTAATGGTGGAAACATATGCGATGGGGACCCATTCTGAATATCTCAAGAAACCCCTAGAATTCTCCATTTGAACAGTCATGCTCTCAAGACTCTTGCCTAATCTTTCGAAGTTCAAAGGGGGGTGATCCTAACGCCCACATCAAGGCTTATGCAATGGCCATTCGAGAGCTGCTCCCATGGGACGTAGTCATTACGAAACTTTTCCCTAAGATGCTAGAAGGTATTTCTCTCAACTGGTACCATAGGATACTAGAGGCTTCAATACACTCATTCAAGCAACTCGTATCAGATTTTATCAAATCTTTTGATATGAACAAGATTTTGAGAACAGGAATTAGGGAATTCCTTCATATCAAGCAAGAACACAATGAGTTTGCGGCCCAACTTTATTCAAAGGTGGAAACAAGTTCTCTACCCCTCTGCAAGTGCTCTAAATATGGATCAAATGAAACTTTGTGATTTTTTCCTTCACTCTCTCAACAAAGAGACAAAGGAAGAGGTTCAAAATTTCCCACTAAGGATATATGAAGAGGTGCTAGAGGGTGCTCTACAGATTGACCAAGTGCCCATTGAAAATGGTCGTAAGACTTATGGAGCAAATGGGAAGTTAGTCACTCCCAATCAAAATAATCTCAATTACTCCAACAACACAAACAACAATCAAGGACCAAAGATCCTTAATAAGAATCATGGAGCCACGACCGACAATGTGACTGACTAGCCTAAGAATCCTAGTGTTGATAATCCTACTAGTACAGGTGCTACAAATAACAACAACAATAATGGAAATAATTAGACAAACAACAATTTCTCACCCTCGGTAAATCTTGTGGATTTTAATCATCCTCAACAACAACAACCTTAGCAACAGAGACAAACATCGACCCAAATTCCTAGCCAATACCCAGGGGGGTATCCCAACCAATTACAAAACCAAGGGAAAGGTTTCCAAAATTTTAATTATAACAATCAACAACCAAACAATAACCGTAGTTTCAGACCACAACAAGGAACAAACAAAAGGCCTCAAGATTACAACCCCAACTTATATTGCGGTTTCCATAGGGTTCACTGGCATGACACAAGAACTTTATGTGATTGTAACAAGTTTTGGCAGTGTTTTCCAGAGGACCAAAGACAGTTATTTGTTGACATGTTTTTGGAAAACCCAACAAAACCCACTCGAAACATCTACATGGGACCAGTATATCCACAGAACACACCACTGAGGATATTCAACAATCCTCTCCCCAGGCATCCAAAGGACGGTAGATTAGATCCCAATGATTTGAATAAAGGTATTATAATAGGGACTCATGATCGCAAAGCCTCAAATTTGTCAAAACCATACATCGCACCCCTTTTGGATGGTTTCCAACAAATGAATATTGTGGGGTTAGTAGATTTAAACACCGAACCCCAAATTAATGTTGCGAAAAGAACCAAGGATTATTCTTCGCAACCAATCTTGATTTATCCAATCATGTCAGAAAATGTTCATGATATGCTAAGCAAGCTAGTAGGGGCCTATGATATAATCAATGATCTAACGAAGACCTTTTCACACATTTCCTTCTTGGATCTACTGAAGAATTCCCCTTCTCATAGAGCCTCTCTTTTAGAAGTGCTAGGTATCAGCCATTTGATTAACGTTACCCCTCCACTAGAGGCACAGATAAATCACATACACTTCTACGTTAGTCCTCTAGGCCAGCATGAGAGAGATATCGGGTTTGTGTTTGACACTAGTAAGATGCCCACGAATGTTGAGATAGCCCGTAGAGGTGACCCAGCTTTATTTATGTAAGTTTGGATTTACAATAACTACGTAAAGAGTGCAATGATCGATGATGGGGCAGCAATTAACATAGTTCCCTTCTATTTTCTTCAGAATTTAGGGTATGGGAAGATCAATTGATCCTCAACACAAAACACACTGAGAGGATACAATAGCCACGAGCCAATGTCGATCGGAACCATAGTATTATTGATTACTCTCAAGCCTAAGACAGTACTAACTGAGTTTTATATTATAGACTATGAAACCAACTATAATATGATCCTTCATTGTCCATGGATCCACCACATGAAGGAAATCCCCTCCACTCTATTCTAGTAGGTCAAATTCCTACATTTAGGGAAAGTCTTTGTGGCACAAGGTGATCCAAAACCCTTTGACATACATTTGGCTAACTTAAAGAAGAGGCCAGGGGTCCACTCTGAATTCGAGCTTCCCATAAATCGGTTAAATAAACCTGCAAGTGCGGTACCATAAGAAAAGCTAGTTCTTACAAGGGAGTTAGAAGTCACGGGTTTGATCAAAGGCATTCCAGTAGTCAAGAATGAAACCATTATTGTAGAGACAGTGTCACTAGAATCCACAACAAAAAATTTTGAGCTATTAGAGAAGGATTTTCCTTTTCTCCTCCCCTTTGATTCTATGGGTATGGGACATACCCTAGGACTTGGCTCCCTTCCAACATATGAGGTTTGCATGGTTGAGGTAACAGAGGTAAAGGGGGAAGGTACAAATGATGACTCAACATCCATCTTTCTGAGTAGTTGTTGGACTCTCCATTTTGATGGAGCCAAGTGTCATTTTGGCGTTGGGGTAGGCACGATCCTTACTTCACCTGAAGGAAGGGTTCTACCTTTTGATTTCAAGTCAAATTTAAAATGCACAAATAATGGGGCTAAATATAAGGCACTCATATTAGGTCTCATTATAGCTAAGAGAATTGGCATCCTCAATATTAGAGTGTTGGGTGATTCACAACTAGGCACAAATTAGATATTGAAAGTATATGAGACTAGAGTTGAGCATCTACAACTTTACAAAACAATAGATTTAGGCCTGACAAAAGGGTTTGACTTCATATCAATCGAAGTAGTTCCATGCAAACATAACCTTCTCACAGACTCTATAGCATTTTCTGCTTCACACTTCACCCCAAGTAGTCACCTGGAAGATACCAACTTCATGGTTTCAGTTCGCAACAAACCCCTGATTCGTAAAGCACTAATGACCCCAATGTTGACATACGTAGAAACTAAGAATCGTCCTGATTGTTCAGAGTACATTAATAGTGATGAATCGACTTTAATATATTAAAACGCTTTGGCAGAACTGCATCTTACCTATCATGAGATATACCTTTCCTTAATTCTACATACCTCTTCTTATTTTGGGAATCCCATTATCGAATCCTCCCCAAGAAAAGATCTTGAGATTTATGAGGTAGAAGAATAAGGGGATTTAGAGTTACCTCCGGCCCCACTTGAGTTTGAGGAGGGCCGTGCCTCCTTAATCAAGGGAACAACTGATATAAATATTAGAATAGAGGAGGAACTAAAGATTTTGAAACTAGGATCCTCCTTAATTCCAGAGGAGGTGGAAATACATACCCAAATCCTCAAGGAACACCAAAAGGCCTTCGCATTTAGTTACAAAGAAATGATGGGAATTTCACCACATATCGTGGTGATCAATCTCATCACAAAACCAGATGCAAAGCCAATTAAGCAAAATTCAAAACCCATGAAGCCAAAAGTGGCTCTCATGGTGAAAGAAGAAGTAATGAAACTTCTCTAGGTGGAGTTCATCAAGCCAGTTGATTATTCAAAATGGGTATCTAATATCGTCCCCATTCTAAAAAATAATGGAAAGATCTGTATTTTCTTAGAATTCCAGAACATTAACAAGGCTTACCCCAAAGATTATTTCCCATTACCATCCGTCGACGTTATTATTGACGCAATAACTAGATTTGAATTGTTTTCTCTCATGGATGGGTTTTAGGGTATAATCAAATCAAAATCTCCGAGGAGGATCAAGACAAAACTACGTTTATAACTCCTTAGGGAACCTATTGTTATGTTGTCATGCCATTTGGTCTTAAGAATGTTGGCGCCATGTACCAATGAGCAATGACATATATATTCCATGACCTTATTCATAAGATTATGGGATCCTACGTGGATGACCTATTGGCCAAGGCCAGAAAGCACTGCGATGACCCAGAGGTGCTTCATATCATCCTTTCACACTTAATCAAATATGGCATCACATTGAATCCAGAAAAGTGTGTATTCAGCGTAACAGGAGGCAAGCTTCTGGGTTACATTATATCTTCATGAGGGATTGATATTGACCCAGCCAAAATTTGGGTTGTGCTAGAAATGGTTCCACCATCAGACGAGTATGGTATCAGATATTTTCTTGGGAAATTCGGTGCAATCCGAAGGTTCATCCCTAACTTGGCCTTTGATATTCATCTAATCAATAATTTGTTGAAAAAGGATTATGGCATTGATTAGACAGAAGAATGCAATGAGGCTTTCGAGGTAGTTAAACGATCTCTTGTATAGGTCCCCTCCCACACTAATGCCACCTATGAATGCATATCACCCTAATTGATCTCTGTCATTCATGCATGTTATGGATGTCTGTTATGAGCACTGCATGTTGGCTCAAGAGTGACTGCATGGATAAACGAGAACGTGCAGTTCTATTTCATTATGGTCAGACATTGCTATGATTATGAGACATGTTACACATGGGAAAAAAATAATCCCTAATGCCATAAATGATGCTTGCAACTAAACTCACTTAAAAGTTATTATACTCGTTG
Source organism: Taxus chinensis (assembly GCA_019776745.2). Classification (NCBI taxonomy): domain Eukaryota; kingdom Viridiplantae; phylum Streptophyta; class Pinopsida; order Cupressales; family Taxaceae; genus Taxus; species Taxus chinensis. The sequence continues at coordinate 508,818,842 of CM034148.1, read as the reverse complement.
ACCTCAAGAATGCCTCGGGTTATTGTTAAGACTAAATCTTGTTGATAGGACATTCGCTCATGCAAGGATCCTTCCTTGTCTAAAAAGGCTGGGCAAAAGTTACATACACCCTAATGGTTCAAGTTTGAACTAGGACATCTTATCAATCAGAAATATGTCAGTAGGAAATAATCATTGAAGACTGGTTGGCTGAAAATCCATGTAGATGGGGAATGATCTGAGTAGATCTAGACATTTCCCGATGAGTATGTGTATCTTTGTTCAAGAGCACTAAGGATGAATTTTCTGTCCTTGAGATATAACATTGGACTCTGAGTTTCAATGCATCAAAGATGGGTACAAGAGAACCTCTACCATGATTTGTAACAAAGAATTTTTTTACGCGTTTCTTCCGTAGTAGATTATTATAACGAATGGGCTCTCTAGCCGTATGCGTCTAGATCAAGCTTGTTGTTATAGATCATGCATGTGCACGACCAAGAAGAATACTACCAAAGGTTATAGGATGCAGATCTGATAGTGGAATCATGCTATAGATCATTGGTGGAGAAGGTGTACTGGCTAGCTACACTCTGGAGTACGCTATTTCTGGCCCACTATATTCTTGATCTTAGAGGTTGTACGTTTGAGTTTCTACTGGAATGCCCAGAGGATCATTTCTACGTGTTATTCCACATAGCTATGAAGATAGCTTTGGTTACCATTAGTTTAGAGGCCTTTTCCAATGGCCGGCTAAACTATTCTGAATGCACTAGGGAAGTGGAAGCCTCCGTGGAGGAAGATGTTCATAGATATCATAGCCACAAATTAGAAAGAAAGGGAGGAAAGAGGTCGGCTCAAGTATAGTGAATCGCTAAGTTCATGAAAGGGAGATTTGCTAGATGATGTGAGTTGCAAGTGTAATGGATCTATGGAGACAGACATTACAAGAAGGAGTTGAGGTTCATGAATTATGAGGATGTGATAACCTAAGACAGTCTATGCTACCCCATCTTGGAAAAGCATGAGGCTACGAATACCCATTTCAGCTTCTATGGTAAGAGTTCGTTGCACAGGAGAATAGGATGAGTCATTGGCACATATCTGAACCCACCCAGTGATGGAGCCCTAGCACTTGGTTTCCTAAACTAACGGAAGGAGTATCGCTGACCCAGTTGGTATTAGTGGAAGCTAAGACAGATCCGTACGCCATAGGAGATACAATTTTACCTAGTCCCTGTCTTCTATGGCTGCACAATATTCCAGGGATTCAGAGGGGTTATTGGACAAGGAGTGAGTACTCTCAAGATTTCAGTGTCTTGCATCTAGGGAGTGGCTAAAAAACAGGTACAACATTAGTGGTAGCGGATGCGCTATCAAAATACCATCGAATGCATAGTTCAGTGGGAACTATGGGGACCCTTAGCACTTGGTACAACAGGACCTCCTAGTGGATCTGATGGATTAGAAGGAATAGGACCTGGTGGATCTAGTGGATCAAGTTTAAGACCTGGTGGATCTGGAGGATCATAGTGGCTCAAGAGTAGTATAAGACTACAAAAATGGGGCATTTTTCTAGTGGATCTGGTGGAAGGAGGAAGACACCGAACGGAATCCGTAAAATATCTTCTGGCTAAAGAGGTACTAAGGATGATCCCATCAACCTCCTTCAAGTCTGTACATTGAGATGTCATTTACATTGCATTCTAGATCTGCCAGGGGTATTGAAGATGCTGCAGAACATTTCTGATCAAGTGTGAGCTGCTATTCTGCATAGAAGGGGATAAAAACTTCTAGAAACATTGGCAAAACTATTCATTTCATATTGACGTTCAAAGGGCTTCATAGCATCATAGATGGTATTTCTTAATCATTTCATCAATTGTCGGTTTTCATACTTTAAGCCCTAAGTTTTGACCTTGATCATACCAAGGCTTACATACTTGGTTTGTTACTTATAGTCATTCCTTTACTAGAGCTAGGTGGTCTTTGCGGTATCAGTCTTTTCTAGTTGAATGCTTCATGAAAATCACATCTATCCTCAATGTTGTTATTTCTTTCCCTAAATAAGAACACACTAAATCCAAGTTTCCTAGATAAGTAAGTCAAATGCAAATCTCTCCTAAATTTTATTTTACACATTTCTTTTCCCTATGGGCCTTCGGTGTTGAGTGTGCATCTCTCCACTTGTGATGTAGGGTTGGGAAAGGATATAAACTCCCTTACTCACCTATTCCTGTGTCCGTGGTGATCGAGCCCATGCTGAGCTCTTAGAAGTTGAAATGGGGCAAGGATTAGGGGGTCTCAAAAACAATCTTGAAAGTTACATGATTCAATTCCTTTAAATACCAATGAAAATCTATAAGTCCTTAATCAAAGTGAGTTAGATGTCCAAAATTCCAAAATAGTTAAAAATCCCCAAATCTACATTTTGTCACACTTTGTAGCCAGGCATACGGGTGTCATTTGCTCAGTCAAGATTCAACTGGAAAGTAAATCAGATTGCTACGCTATGCAGGTTTCTTGAGTAGGGTGAGGAGTGTGTGGTGTCCCAATTTGGTATAACTTGTAAAACCATTGTCTTGAAATCATCATTGACATTCAAGGAAAATTTTGGTAACTTGATCCCCTTCCTGGCTCTTGGTGATGTGCCTACGTGGCATCTTAACTGTGATTGTGTTGGGGTGGAGTGAGTGGGTGGCGGAAGTACATCTTCTTAGGATATCATTTCATCATCCATGTTTTGCCAAGAAATTCTCAAGTATCTAATTTTTCTTTCAAAGGCCCCGCATCCAATGCTAAGTGGACACGTGGTCGGGATATCAAGTGGACAGCGGGGGAGTTCTCATTATCATATATTAGCATTATGATGTACAAAAAGAAATCATTTTGTTAAGGGGAAAATTTCTGATCTCGGACTGCATACGCGATGAGTAGAAAGGAGCACAGAATGACCAGTGAAAATTCTGAATATCGAGAGTACACATGGGAGATAAACCAAAAGAAAATTTTTGTCAGATTTGATCCCTTGGTATACCAAACCAAACAATAAGAGTCTGTATATGGCTTCACTGGTGAATCATTTTTGTATACACGTGTCACAAAAGGTGGTGGCATAGTTCAGGCGGCACGCTCGTAATGAGTTTCCAAACCATTTTACAAATTATATGAATGACCAAAAAAATCTCATCAAAGTAAAAAATTGATCCATGACCCCGAAGAGGAAAATCATTCCCTAGGTGTAGATCCCTCTACATGGCCAATCAAGGCCGCATGACACGTGGCTCCTACTATGGCTACAACGGTAAACTGGGAAGCTCAATAGAATGATGAGAGTGCTCATTTTGGCATGCACTTCACGTGTTTTGCCTCGCTGCAAAAATTTGGCTCCATGGCCCATCACGTGCTCAATCATCTCAGACCTAGCCACCTACGTATGCAGGGAAGTCACTATCTATGCTACCTTCCACATAAGGTGCAAACACGTTGGTGTGTCTCCTTGTGGCTAATGAGTTGGCCTGAGTTGGACAATCAATTTAGCTCGGGTCTTTTCCGAGGGGATTAGTAGAGTATCCATTCGTACCCGACAGTTGAGCTCTCGCCACTTCTTGTGTGGGGCACTGCATAGAAGTGGACACAAGAAGTGATAAGGTAGAAAAAAAAAGGTAAGGACGGGGATACAATTTTCAACAATTTTCCCGAAGTCTAGAAAAAGTTTAGAATGCATTTTTGAAACTTATTTGGGTCTCATGGCATCCAAGTAGTATTTGGTACACTATTGTCCCTACCTCATCTGCGGGGCTTCCCCAAAGCTAGAGGAGAATATTCGAGATCTCATCTACCACGTGGAGGCGTGGAAATCTTAAAGTCCCCCTTTAAATCCACCATGAGTTCCTGAGTGTCGACTCTGATTCCTTGCCAGGTCATCTAGCTCTTAGAAGATGCTTGGAATCATCATGTTGCTCTACAACATCTCCTAAGTATAAAATGCCACTCATATGAACTGGCATCATCCTCATTCCTGAGCTATTTCAGCTACCTATACGTACCCAAAATTATATGGTATTATACTAGTCGGAATATTGGTTACGGAATGCCCCAATGATGATACATGTCTCTTTGCAAGGTGTTCGGAATCTAGAAAAATCTCGTCCGAGTAAACATTTGCATCCTGCAAAAATGCCTTGCTCTAGCCTCTACATGTCCTTTGTCCTAGCCTTTTTCTCTCTTTTTTCTTGTTGCCTTTTGTTATTCAGTTACAGGACCACCTCCCTGCCAGGGTGGCGGTCTTGTAACCGTCACCCAAGCCAAGGCGGTGGTCCTGTAACCGCTACCCAGGCTCAGGGCGGCGGTCCTTTATGTGTTTTCTAGAAAGTGTTTTGACGCGACTCGCATAAAGATCAACGTTTCACCAGCTTTTCCTTGCTGACTTGGGCTTGTATTTGTGTTTTTGGTCCCCTGGAATAGTGTTTGGCCATTGTTTATAGTTTTTAGAGTTTAGTTTAATTTTGATCTTTGGGTAAATGAAAAGCTATAAATAAATGGCTTGTGCACAAACAAATGGCCCTGCCCCTCATGCACTCTGAATGCTCTCATTTGCAATAGACTTAGCATTCATTTTGTCACTTTAGAGTGCCATGGTTTTAGTTCTTTATACATGCTTAGTTAGTATTTTTCAACTGTTGGTAAGCCACATATCCAGCTTGTGCAAACGCAGCATTGTTGTTTTAACCAATCCATTGAAATAGAATAGATTAGGAAGCCATTAAAGTTGTAGGTTTTGCTCCTCAAATAGGATAGTTTCAGGTTCTCGACGCTTTATGTTGCATGACTCGCAATAAATCCCGCTAGGAATTGCATAAGCCAAGCTCTGTACTCTTGTGCTATCCCTCTTCTACTCGCATTATATTCAGTCTGCATTCTGGGCTGTCCTTTGTCCCAATATCTACTTCTATCGATGCTAGCATTACACGCTTTTCTGGATCCAGGTGAACACGAAAGGAATGAGAAGATCACACTGAGGGGACAAGATCACTCACACCATCGGATTCACCACTGTTCTGCGGAATCCAGGTTCTAGCTTTCAAAGTTCTAGTTAGAATCATATCAAATATAATAGTTAATTACTTCATTTCAGTAAATTCTATTCTCGATATTGCCAGGGAAGCTGTGGGGATTGATAGTTTCTAAGAAACTATGATTCACTCCCCATTTCTGAGGTAGGATCGAGAATCTTGCAAAAATAGATCAGATGCAAGTTATTTCATTAATTTAGAGTAGATCTACAAATTGCAAAGACAAATAGCTACACTCGGTTATTTTTGTTTGTTTTAAGTTGTTATCTTAGTTCTCAAATTTCTAGATACATTTAAATAGCTGCTTTTCTTAAAATCATATAATCAGTTAGAATACAAAAAAATAGAAGTTATATATGTTTTAGATTTAGTCCACATAATTAAAATTTGCTTTGCTGCAGTTAGATTTACATTCTGTTTTGTATGACAATCACGGGACCTCGAGAGCCCAGGGAATACGTATTTGAGCCAATCATACCTCAACCCAACCTCGTCACATCAATAATTGACATAGACCAGAACCTTAGAATACAAGTCTTCCAAACAACAACAGATTTACAACTAATAAGTTCTCAGTTGAGAGGGTTAAACATAGAAGATGACCAAACACACACGTTTTGGTCAAATCAACCAAACTACAGATTGCCCTAGGCAAAACATTCACATGACTGTAGAAGGGTTCGAAAGAGAACAAACCTTTGGTTGTGATCCTTTGGTCCCATAGCTAGATACAAGAGACACTCTCACAGACATAGATACTTGTTTAAGGATCCAAGTTGCACGAACACCTGTGAGATACTCTGAGAAGATCGCGTAATTATTTATCCTAAACATAGAAGCTAAGAAAGCGTATGATTACTTGATACTAGGAATTAGGACTTGATTTCATATATGACCATAGTAGGACCACAACAACCAAGAGTATACGGTTGTGATCCACAAATTCCACAGCCTAACGAATCCATAAGTCAATCAGACATAAACACTGACCTACGCACACTAGTATTCCAGTCCACTCCACTTCCACCCATCATCATTGAACAATTGTCCTTACTAGATATAATGGCTAACGAAGCTAGAGAATTTTGGACTAAGCCAGAGAATCATCCGTAGAGTCAATTATATTCCACCATCCACCATATGACCTTATCTGGAAACATACACAAAACTATCCCAGCTCATTTCCCATGTATTCCACAACCCATAGATCGAATCACACTAGAGCTCGATATTGATTGGAGCCTTCGAGTAGTCATCCTTTCTAATCAATCTATCACACCATTCCAAGTTAGAAGGGGCCTTCTTTGTCTTAGATTCACAAATTCCACTAGTGTGTATCGAAGAAATTAGATTTCCTAACTAATCTGTCTGAATCCCATGAATATTCTATACCCACCGGCTGTCTCGGCACAACCTCGAGAGGTCGGGTACGCGGAAGAGTTACCTGTAGATTTCCACGCTCGCTTGTCGCTTTTCTGTCGTACAAAATTGGTGAACCCGACGTGAAACAAACAAAATTAGTGAAGCTGATGTGAACTTCCTACTTTCTCGTCCGGAGTCATGAGTATTACGTTTTCTTTCAAGTTTAGTTTACTTTTCAATCTTCTCTACCTCTTTATCTTTCACGAATCATTTTCACTCATCTCCCATTATGCGGGTATTCATATACCCCCCGAATATGTCGGGATTTGATGCATATGGCAGAACCCTCTTAGGTCTTGAGGCATACTACGCCCAACAAAATAGACGATCATCACCCTCGCTCTCAGTATGGGGTGACAACTATTCAACTAATCAGTTGTCAACACAAACCCCAAGAATTAGATATAATTCATCTTTTCAAACTGAGGAGTTGGAACAAACTCGCCTCAAAAACAACAAACAGAGCCTTCAGGCGTTAAACAATATGACGTTCACCAGAGAATCTAGATCATCTCCTCATATGCTACTTAGACCATAAATTAGTAGACAATCTGACCCATACCTGGTCTTAGATAATGAACAGTTAATACGTTACCCTAGAAGTGAACAACGCTCTCATGGGGTATGTACCCATCTGTGGGAGGTTTACAACCACAACCCAAGCTCTCTTTTCAAGAAAATACCTCTATGCCACTGCATATAGGAAATACTCTCGGAGAAACTTGGCAAGATAGTGATCAGTTCATAGCAAGATATCACATACCTATACAAAACTATGGTATACAACAAATGCCACCAAGACAGAAGCATTGTGACTTCACCAAATGAAGTCATTTCAACGTTAGTAGAAAAAGTGAGAGGATTAGAACTTGCCCAAGCAAGTCAAAATTCACAATTCGTGCAAACAGGAAGTTTCCAATCCTCAATGCCATCCTAGCCAAGTAGATATCCTCACAGGAGTATGCACGTTAGGCATGCCTCCTCAGTATCCGCAACAAACACCAACTAGGCCCATCATCTCTAACACTATTCCTCCCAGTCTAGTATCAAAACAATCCATTCCTAGAAAATACCCTGTCATACTTAAACATGTATTCCAAGTCACCACAAGGAGATATGTTCTCTTCTCCTGGCATGCTTGGCTCAAACACAGGTGACTTCCTTATGCCCCTAGCCAACGCATATGCTATGCCATATCAACAACCCATCCCACCACCACTCCCTCAGCAACCACCATCAATGGTCGAAACCTATGCGATAGGGACTTATTCAGAATATCTAAAAGAGCCCTTAGACTTTTCCATACAAAGCATCATGCTTCCAAGACCCCTTCCCAATTTACCCAAGTACAAAGGTGAGGGAGATCCAAATGCGCATATCAAAGCTTACGTTACAGCCATACGAGAACTACTCTCTTGGGATGGGGTTGTTGCTAAAATATTTCCCAAGACTTTGGAGGGCATCACTCTCGACTAGTATTACAGAATACCTGAAGCCTCCATCCATTCATTTAAACAACTCGTATCAGAGTTCATTAAGGCATTCGACATGAACAAACTGTTGAGAACAGGAATCAGGGAATTCTTGCACATCAAACAAGAACACAACGAATTTGTCGCCCATTTCATCCAGAGGTGGTGTACAGTTCTTTATTCTTCAGAAAGTGCTCCAAACATGGATGAGATGGAACTATGTGATTTATTCCTTCATTCTCTCAGCAGAGAGGTGAAAGAAGAAGTCCAGAAGTTCCCGTTAAGAACTTACGATGAAGTACTTGAGAGTGCTCTTCGAATAGATCAAGCAGCGATAGATAGTGGTCGTAAGACATATGGAGCAAACGGGAGGTTAATCACCTCCAGCCAGAACACTACAACTACCATGAACATCAATCAAGGACCTAAAATCCTTAACAAAAATAGTGGTGTGTAACAACGGATGGAGTAACTGACCAGCCCAAGAAGGTAAATATGGTCAATACTCCATCACAAACAAACAACCAACGAAACAACAACTTCACCCTGACAATCAATACAGTGGATTTTAACCATCCACTATAACAACAACAACAATGGCGAAATCCCATGCAAGGGCTAAGCCAAAACGCATTTGGTTATCAAAACCAAAAACAAAAAATGCAAAACTTTAATCCTAATAGGAAATAATTTGATCAGAGTTTTAGGCCACAATATACACCAAACCAACAAACCAGAAATTACAATCCCAATTCATATTGTGGTTTCCATAAGATTCAAGGTCATGATACTAGAACGTGCCGTGACTACAAAAAATTCATGCAACATTTTCCAGAAGAACAAAGATAGTTCTTCACAGATTTGTTTTTGGCAGATCCCGTGTCACCACCACCAAGCAGGCTCGCAGGGGCAGTTTCCCCTCAGAATGCTCCCCTCAAGATCTTTAACGATCCACTCCCAAATCATGATAATAACAGACTAAATCCAACTGGGATGAACAAGGGTACAATGACGGGAAACAATGATCATGAAGCCTCGACTTCACTAAATCCATCAGTTGCGCCACAATTAGGAAATCAACTGAGACCCAAGATAGTCGGTTTGGTAGAACTAGACGCTGAACTACCTATCGAAGCTATAACAAGAACACAAGAGTATTTCTCTCAACGAAGCCCAAGTCATCTGCTAGAAACAGATAAGAGTCAACAAATAGTAGAAAAACCCGTAGGTGCCTATGATTTAATTAATGACCTAACAAAAACCTTCTCACACATTTCATTTTTGGACTTACTAAAGAACTCTCCTACTCACAGAGCTGCTCTTTTAGAAGCATTAGGTTTAGGTCATCTAATTAACATCACTCCACCTCCTGAAACACAAGTAAATCACGTAGATTTTGATATCCACCCTCTGGGGCAGCCGGACAAGGATGTAGAATTTATATTCGAAATAAGTAAAATGCCTATAGATGTTGAGATTGCACGCCGAGGTGATCCAACCTTACACTTACAAGTATGGGTTTATAATAACTACGTAAAATGGGCAATGGTTGACGATGGGGCCGTAGTTAACATAGTCCCCTTCTCTTTCCTCCAAAAACTAGGATATGGGGAAACAAACTGTTCCACCACTCGAAATACATTGAGAGGCTATGATAGCCTTAAAGCCACTTCGGTAGGAACTATAATACTACTGGTCACCTTAGGACCTAAAACAATCCTGACTGAGTTTTATATTATAGATTGGGAAACTAATTATAATATGATCCTCGGCCGACCATGGATACACTGAATGAAGGCAATCCCTTCTACTTTATTCCAAGAAGTAAGATTCCTGCATCTAGGAAAGGTATTTGTAGCCAAAGGTGATCCAAAACCTTTTGAGATACACCTAGCTGACTTAAAGAAAAGACCAGGTGTGCACTCAGAATTTGAACTTCCAACAAACCAACTTAATAAACCCACTGACGTAAAACCAAAGGAGAAGTTGGTACCTACAATAGATCTTGAAACTATTAGCATAGCTAAAACAACCCCAACCCCCAAAGATAAGGCTAAAGAAACGGTATCGTTAGGAACTACTGCAAAAATTGTTGAGTTAATAAAACAAGATTTACCAATGTTCTTACCATTTGATTCAGTAGGCATAGGATATTCACTAGGTGTTTGTTCCCTTCCATCAGAGGATATCTGCATGGTAGAAGTGGAGTGTGCAAACACAGCAGATACCCCAACATCTATACTCCCGGCTAAGTATTGGACTCTCCATTTTGATGGAGCTAAATGCCGTTATGGAGTGGGGGCAGGTATAATTCTTACTTCACCCAAAGAGAAAGTCCTACCATTTTCCTTTAAGCTAAATTTTCAATGCACAAACAATGGCGCTGAGTATGAAGCCCTCCTCCTTAGCCTCACCTTAGCCAAAAGAATTGGTATTGATAACATCAGAGTCTTAGGAGACTCACAATTAGTGACAAACTAGGTTTCTAAAGTATACGAAACCAAATCCGAACACTTGCAGCTTTACAAAGAAGCCGTATTAGATTTAAGCAAGGCGTTTAACTTCATATCCATTGAAGCAATCCTGCGAGAGAAAAATCTTCTTGCCGATTCAATAAAAAATTTCAGCATCACGTTTTACTCCAAGCAATGAGTTAGAAGATACCCATTTCACGGTGTCCATTTGCGATGAATCATTGATAAAAATAATGACAAATACCCTTTCAAGCGGAAGTGAATCTACTATCCTAGACCATGTTGATAATGACATGGCCACTTTGGATTACTTAAACACCTATGCAGCACTACATCTCTCCTATCATATGCTAGATTTGTCCTTGATTCCACATTTGTCTTCCTATTTCAGAAATCCCATGATGGATCTCCCCTCACAAATGGAACCTAACATATATGCAATAGAAAATGGGGATGATTTGGATTTGCCTCCAGCACCACCTGAGTTTGAAGAGGGTAACGCCTCTTTAATTGAGGAAACAATCGATGTCAACATCGGGACAGATGACGAACCAAAAATCTTGAAATTACGATCATCCTTAACCCCAGAAGAAGTAGAGATACACACTCGGATCCTCAAAGAACATCAGAAGGCATTTGAATTTAATTATAAGGAGATGACAGGAGTCACACCCCACATTACGGTGCACAACCTCGTCACTAAATCAGATGCAAAGCTAGTTAAACAAAAATCAACACCCATGAAGCCCAAGGTAGCTCTCATGGTAAAGGAGGAAGTAATAAAACTCCTCCAAGTAGGATTTATCAAGCCAGTCGACTACTCCCAATGGGTATCGAACATTGTTCCCATTCTCAAGAAGAATGGAAAGATACGCATTTGCATAGATTTCCGAGACATCAACAAAGTATGTCCTAAGGACGACTTCCCGTTACCATCTATTGATGTCATTGTTGATGCAACAACTGGATTTGAACTTTTGTATCTCATAGATGGATTCTCGGGATACAATCAAATCAAAATATCTGAGCAAGATCAAGCTAAAACTACATTTATAACTCCTTGGGGAACCTATTGCTACGCTGTTATGCCATTCAGTCTCAAGAACGCCGGTGCTACGTACCAGTGAGCTATGACATATATATTCCATGATTTAATTCATAAAATCATGGAATCCTACGTTGATGACTTGTTGGCTAAGGCCAAGAAGCGTTGTGACCATCCAGAAGTACTCCGCGTCATTCTTTCACACCTAATAGAATACAGAGTCACACTAAATCCAAAAAAATGCCTCTTTGGCGTAACAGGAGGAAAGCTCCTAGGTTACATCATATCGTCACGAGGGATAGATGTTGATCCAACCAAAATTTGGGCTGTCCTCGAAGTGGTCCCACCTTCAAATGAATCTGGAATCAGGTCATTTCTCGGAAAGCTGGGTGCAATAAGAAGATTCATCCTAGACTTGAGCTTTTCTGTTCATCCAATCAACAATTTACTCAAGAAATACTATAGCATTGATTAGACCAAAGACTACAATGAAGCCTTTGATGCAGTTAAGCATTTCCTATTGTCACCACCTACGCTAATGCCACCTAAGCTAGATCGCCCATTAATTCTATATTCACGAGCTACCGGTGTGTCGCTGGCCTTTATGTTGGCCCAAGAAGATGATGACAAGAGAGAACGCGTGATTTATTTCATCAGCCAAACACTGCTCAACTATGAAACATGTTATACACAGGTAGAATGAGAATGCCTTGCCATAGTCTTTGCTACTAAACGCTTAAGACACTATATGCTGAATCAAGAAACGAGGGTCATGGTAAAAACAGACCACTTACGAACTTTCCTCACACAAGGGTCATTGTCTAAAAAGGCTGGACGTTTTATAACCTTAATGGGAGAATTTGAATTAACATTTGTAAATCAGAAGTTAGTTAAGGGACAAATCATTATGGATTGGTTAGCTGATAACCCATTAGATGGAGGTGATCTAGTAGATTTAGATTTTCTGGATGAGTGCGTATACTACATCGAAACCTGACCTTCTATCTCTGAGTGTCCCTGGTACACTGATATCATTAATTATATCATGGACCATACATACCCAAAAGGAGCTACACCACAACAAAGAAGGCGGTTACGTATTATCATAGCCAAGTACGTCATTATAGAGCAAGTGCTCTATCGAAAAGCATTTGATGGAATGCTCCTAAGATGTGTCGACACAAAAGAATCCAAGACAATTCTCTATGAATCCCACAGTGGAATATGTGGAGGCCACTTTGGTGGCCATGCCACAGCTCGAAAAATACATTGAATGGGCCATTTCTGGCCCACTCTAGAACATGATGTAGTAGAGTTTATATGCAGGTGTCATAAGTGCCAAGAATTCTCCCATGAGATCCACATGCCGGCACAACCTCTGCAACCAATCGCTACTCCATGGCCCTTTTCTACATGGGGCCTGGATTTGATAGGGAAATTCTCTCCCTCGTCTACAGATGGCCACAATTTTATAATCACGGCCACTGAATATTTCACCAAGTGGGTAGAGGCTATGCCTCTTACTACTGTACCTAGTTCTGTAATCGCCAAGTTCATTTTAAACCAAATCATTTGCAGATACGGTATCCCACAAATCATTATCTCCGATAATGGAAATTATTTTAAGAATGAAGAGGTTCATGAACTATTCAACAAATTTAAGATAAGCCATCATACGGCTTCCTTGTATTACCCTCAAGCCAACAGACAAGCTGAAGTGACAAACAAGACACTGAAAGCCATTCTTCTTAAAAATGTGAAAGAAAACAAACGAGATTGGCATTTGAATTTATATCCGGCCTTGTGGGCCCACCAAACCTCGATAAAAACACCAACGGGAGCAACTCTTTTCTCACTAGTGTTCGGGGCAGAGGCAGTTCTCTCACTCGAGGTTGAAATACCCAGTCTCCGCATTTCATTACAAGGGATTCTGGATGAAGACGCTTACAGAGAAGAACGTCTTTCTCAACTAGAAAGCCTAGATGAAACTAGGTTAGATGCTAAACAGCGACAGAGAATCTATGCTGACCGGATGTACCGGTAGTATAACAAGAAGGTCTATGAACGTGACATTTACGAAGGGGATCTAGTTCTAAGACTAGACAGCCAGATCGACAAGAAGACCGGCGAAGGAAGGAAATTCCAGCCCAAATGGTTGGGCCCATACCAAGTCATGAAGGACTATGGAAATGGTGCATACCTCTTATGTACGCTAGAAGGTGAGGAATTTGGCAAAACAGTCAATTCCCTTCACCTCAAGCGGTTCTATGCATAAGTAGCTAGCACTACTTATATATATTTACATAGCATCTTCATATAGATTAAGATCATTTTGTCCACCTGTTTCTTACATAAATGGTGATAAAGGAATCTATTCTCAAAGCAATTCATAGCAAACTCATGATGTTGTTGGCATAAACTCTTTAATCATACCTCTCCATTTTCATGATATCATCAAATTATATCAGAATCTTCTATCAAATAAAATCAGAAATGACAAAGTCTTAACGGTAACCATACCAAGATCTGCAAGTTTATTCTCGCTTTGATTTCTTCTTAGGGAAGGTGTCTTACCTATGGTATGTTCTAGAAGCTTCATGGTGTCACATCTATCCCATATGTATATCTCTTTGGAAATAAATGCATACTGACATTTTACTCAAATAAACACGTCAAAAAGTGATTAAACAGAAAATTTTAATTTTACACATTTCCTTGCCCCACCAACCTTCGGTGATGAGCTTGCGTCTCTTACTAGTGACGTAGGGTTGGGAAGGGATGGAAATGCCCTTACTCGCCTATACCTTGCCCATGGTGATAAACCCACGCTTCTTACTAGTAGCATGGGGCAAAGTGTAGGGGGTCCTCTTGACAAATAAATGCAAATGATCATACGAAAACAATTCAAAACTTTGAAACTTTGAGTCAAAAACAAATGAATCAGATGTTCAAAATTCCAAGAGAGTTAAAATCCTAAAAAAACCAGATTTTGTCTACTATGTGGCCGTCTACGGATCTAAGTCTAGATAAACCGCAAAGTAAGTTGCATTCTAAACTATGAAGTCACTCGGATAGAGTAAGCTTGTAGCTTCCAATTTGGTTCCACTAAAGCTTTGTCTGTCTTTCATCACTATCATTTTAGCTACACCTCATAACTTGTGCCCTTTCTAGCTCTCGATGATGAGCCCTCACATCTTACTAGTTGCACGGAGTTAGGAGAGGGGCAAGTTAATCTGTTCATCATACTAGTTATATTCATCACTTTGAAAAACAAACATGAGATATCAAAAATTGCTTACGGAAGCTAAGATTCAAAATCACATTATATCTACATATACCATCATTATGAAATACACAAAAGGAAACAAACATTTGCATCATTTTTTCTCCATTGCATACATTCTAAAAAGCATATAAACATACATCGTAGTATACACAAAGAAACTGGAAATAGAAAGGAAACCATGAGTGCCAAGATTTTGAGCCAGAACGAATGCATATATATAAATGATCAAAGTTTATATACAATGCCATCATGCACTAAGCATGGTCAAAACGCTCAAAGAGCCCGGGATATACAAAGAATATATAACACAAAATCTATGAGAGCCAAGTGGCCTCTCAATCCCTACGCGACCCCTCCGAAGGTGCACACCCACACCTAGGACTCTGGCTACACTGGCGCTCTGAATGTATGAAGGGCTCAGGATCCTGAGGAGCAACTATGGTCTCACCGCGAGAACGGCTCCTCATAAGACGCTCAGCTGTCCTATAGCCCGCTAGCTCGGTGTGAAGGGTCGATACCATCCTGGCCACATGCCAAACTGGAGCAAAAATGTTAGTATGCCTAGTAGCTGTTGAAGGCTCCCCAGCATCTATGGACAGCTCTGCATGTGTCCTATCCATGGGGATCATCAGGGAATCGGTACATACCCTGCGGATCAAATCCTGCCACTCAGCAATAGTCTCTACAAACAAAGGAGAAAATGAATTAGAAACTAAGCAAGAGGCTAAAAGATACAAAATAGCAACTAAGGAGAGCCTACAAATAAACATTAAAAGGGAGAAAGGGTAACTTACTTGGATCCCCAAGCCTCCAGGATGGGTCGCTAGGGCTAGCACCTACCGTGGATGCCGCTGCCAACTAAGGGGCTGCTCCTCTGGTAGGAGCAATGTGTCACCCTGCAACAGACTCATCCTCTCCACCATGGCCCTAGGAGAGGGGATCCTCTGAAACTAGAGTATCCCTCTCTGTGCTCTCTCAGCCCTGTCTACCTGCATAATGTCCTGAGTGTCATGCCACTCAGGATCACTGTCCTCGGTCTCCTCCTCTATCCCTCCCTCTGTGAACTCCTCAGACTCAGAGTCAATATCAATAGGGTCATCACTGCTATGAGCAGGACCCACAGCAATCTGAAGCAAAGGTTCCTGAGGTGCACCGGTTCTCCCTCTAGCACGAACTATCCTCCTGGCTGCAATAGGAACGCCAGGAGTAATCACTATCCAACCTCGGCCTCTAGGCCCCCCTCTAGCCTCGTGAACTGATCTGTAAACTGGTGCCATTGGGGGAAGCATACCCGTGTATGGTAGGAAAAACTGCTAAGGGACTCGGCCAAAGGGGTGTGACTCCACTCATCCCACTCTATCAATGAGTTGCCCTGTGGTGGAGCAGGAGATCAAAGTAAGAGTCTCCTCACCCCATATGCCCGCCATGGTCTGATACGGTGTCACCTCCATGTCGGTAGTAGTCAGGGAGGCAACTGGCTAATGAGGTGCTCTAAGCACCGACATGTCTGTCCATCTGGCTACCCTAACAGCTCCAGGATCTGCCACCTCCACACCCCTGCCATAAGGGATGAAGTGCTCATAAACCTAACTCATGACTAGAGTCGGGTGGCTCAATGAATGTCCCTGTAAACGGACCACCCTGTATAGATCATGGTAGGTGGTCCCAAGAATGTCTACTCCCCAATTGTATATCTGGCCGTGCCCCTCTATCTGTGCAATAATGGGGGCCCAACAGTATAAAAATGTGTCCCCTCCCTTATCCCCGATCAATCTCGAGGCAAGGATCCCCATGATGGCCTGTCGAAATATGGGGATGGGCAAAGAAGGAATGGATCAAACTCTCACCTCCTTCTTCGACCCCGTGGAGATGGCTACATCTCCCATATAAGTCGCCCACTGTGCAATCTGTGCCTGTGAGCCTGCTGTCTCCAAAGTGAGTCACCTCCTGATGATCGGGACCCCCAGAATGCGGTCGACGTCCTCCAATGTAATGGTCCACTCACCACGGACCCCTGGCAATCGGAAGGTGTTTCGATCTGCATCCCAGTAAGAGAATAAGTCACAAAGGATGTGACTAGATGGTGCAACATGGGGGACACGCGATATGCACAATATTCCAGCCCTCTAAAGTGTGTCCTCCTCATCTTGTGAAAGGGCATCTAATACCCCTGGGAGCCAATCACACTCCCTCTCTCTGCTCCATCAGATGTACTCCTCTCTCACCTGCATACACCCAAAAACACACAAAATAGAGCAAGTTAGTATCCGAACAATACTGAGAAAGTCATAAAAACACGTAGAAATGCTAAAAATACAAACACAATCTCAAAAACAAGTTCTTTTTGCATTTTGTGCAAAACCGCCACCCTGAGCAGGGAGGCGGTTTTGTAACTGCCACCTTAAAGGCGGCGGTCATGTGACTGTCACCCTGAGCAGGGCGGTGGTCATGTAATTACCGCCCTGGCCAGGGCGGCGGTCGTGGTTTGAAAATCCATGTAGGTTTTTAACCTAAAAAGGCCTAAAAAGTTTAAAAAATGGCCATTTAACTTAAAAATAGAACCTACCCAGTAGGTGCCCCCCCTAGGTGGACTTGTTAACACTAGCATTTTCAAAAATACCCCCCTATTGTAAAGAATTTAGCATTTCAAATTTAAGGGGGTAAAGATAATAAACTGAAGAAAACTAACCTGTAATCACTGAGGTCGATGTTCCACACGTGGAGGCATGATCACGATCTCGCTGTGAATGTTTCGACTCTACTCACGCAAGAAACCGTCACCGTGGGTCCCAGAGCTCAAAATCAATCAAATCGACTAGCGCAAATGAATAGGAAAATGGGCCCACTTTCATATATATAGCACTCTATTTCATTTTAAAAATGACTTTTTCACAGGTTTGGAGTGCTGATGGAGGTAATTTCCTATCCCCGCACAAATGGTACGTTCTCATTCCCTGTTATTCTTAGTGTTTATTTTTTGAACTATTGTGTCTATCTGCACTTGAGTTCTCTTTTCATTTTACAGGTAGCAGGATTATTGGATGGCATCATTTCAACACACAGACGTGTCAGGTATAACTTCCAACTTCCCATTTTGGGACCGTCATACTTGGATCCACCGTTTTATGCCTCTTCATGCCTAAAACGCTTCTCTGAGGGGGCAATATGTACGCACCCAAAATTGTAAGGTACTATACTGCTGGAACAGTGTAACAAGTGCCCCAATGATGATACAGGTCTCCTCGCAAGGTGTTCGAGATCCCGAAAATCTCTCCGAGTGTGCGTTAACATCTCGCATGCCCCACTTAGCCCCCACGTCCTTTGTTTTTCCTTTTTCCTCTCTTTTCTTGGCCTTTTTCTCTTCAGTGATGAAACTGCTGCCCTGTATGGGTGGCGGTATCGTGATCGCCGCCCTGATCAGGGTGGTGGTCCTTTACATGTTTTCTAGAAAGTGTTTTAACATGACTCACATAAAAATCAATGTTTCACAAGCTTTCCTTGCTGACTCAGGCTTGCATTTATGTTTCTGGTCCCCTGGAATAGTGTTTGGCCATTGTTTATAGTTTTAGAGTTTAGTTTGGTTTTGATCTTTGGGTGAGTGAAAAGCTATAAATAAATGGTTTGTGCACAAGCAAATGGTCTGCCCCTCATTCACTTTCATGCTCTGATTTTCATAGTTCAGTCTTTTATTCTGTTTAGAAGCCATACTTGCATGCTTAGTTAGCATTGTTCAGCTGTTGGTAAGACACATGCCCATTTTGTGCAGGCAGTACTGTTATTTCACCCAATCCATTGGAGTAGAATAGCTTAGGAAGCCATTAAAGTTACAGGTTTTTCTCTTCAAACAAGATAGTTTCAGGTTCTAGATGCTTTATGTTGCATGACTCGCAGTAAATCCCGCTAGGAATTGCATAAGCCAAGCTCTGTACTCTTGCGCTATCCCTCTCCTACTTGCATTACATTCAGTCTGCATTTTGAGCTGACTTTGTCCCAATATCTACTTCTGTTGATGCTAGCATTACACGCTTTTCTGGATTCACGTGAATATGAAAGAATGAGGAGATCACACTGAGGGGACAAGATCACACACACCATCGGATTCGTCACTGTTCTGTGGAATCCAGGTTCTAGGTTTCAAATTTCTAGTTAGAATCATATCAAATAGAGTAGTAATTGATTCATTTCAGTAAATTCTATTCTCGATATTGCCAGGGAAGCTGTGAGGATTGATAGTTTTTGAGAAACTATGATTCACTCCTCACTTCTGAGGTAGGATCGAGAATCTTGCAGATAGATTATATGAGCTATTTTATTTGTTTAGAATAAATCTACAAATTACACAGGCAAATAACTACACTCAGTTATTTTGTTTGTTTTAAATTGTTATTTAGTTGTTATTTCTAGATATGTTTAAATAGCTACTTTTCTTAAATTCTTAAAAGGTTTCTCAGAAAAATAGAAGTTATATATGTTTTAGATTTATTCCACGTAGTTTAAATTTACTTTGTTACAATTAGATTTACATTTTGTTTTGTATGAAAATCACGGGACCCCGGGAGCCCAGGGAATACGTATTTGAGCCAATCGTGCCTCAACCCGACCACGTCACAACAATAGTTGACATAGACCAAAACCTTAGAATACAATTCTTCCAAGCAACAACAGATCTACAACTGATCAGCTCTCAGTTGAGAGGATTAAATATAGAAGATGACCAAGCACACACGTTTTGGTCAAATCAACCGAACTACAGATTACCCTAGGCAAACATTCACATGACTATAGAAGGGTTCGAAAGATAAAAAACCTTTGGTTGTGATCCTTTGGTCCCACAACCAGATGCAGGAGACACTCTCACAGACATAGATACTAGTTTAAGGATCCAGGTTGCACGAACGCCTGTGAGGTATTCTGAGAAAATCACATAGTTATTAAGTCTAAACATAGAAGCTGAGAAAGCGTATGATTACTGGATACTAGGAATTAGGACTTGATTTCATACATGACCATAGTAGGACCACAACAACGAAGAGTCTACGGTTGTGATCCACAAATCCCGCAACCTAATGAATCCACAAGTCAGTCAGATATAGACACTGGCCTACGCACACTAGTATTCTAGTCCACTCCACTTCCACCCATCATCATCGAACAACTATCCTTACTAGATATAGCGGCTAACAAAGCTAGAGAATTCTGGACTAGGCCAGAGAATCGTCCGTAGAGTCAATTGTATTCATTACCCACCATATGACCTTATCTAGAGATATACACGAAGCTATCCCAGGTCATTTTCCATGTATTCCACAACCCATAGATCGAATCATGCCAGAACTCGATATTGATTGGAGCCTTCGAGTAGTCATCCTTGTTGATCGATCTATCACACCAGTCCAAGTTAGAAGGGCCTTCTTTGCCTTAGATTCACAAATTCCATTAGTGCGTGTCGAAGACATTAGCCTGCCTAACTAGTTCGTTTGCATCCCACGTATATTCCATCCCCACCGGTTGTCTCGGCATGACCTCGGGAGGTCGGGTACGTGGAAGAGTTACCTATAGATTCCAATTCTCGCTTGTCACTTTTCCGGTGTACAGGTACATCAGCTTTGAGAATAAGGAGAAACGGGTCATTATACTCCTGTTTGATGGGAAGTCAAAAACCTATATTGAACCATTGGGGGAAGAAGTTCTGGACAAGATTTATGTGCGCTCAATCATAGACCCTGAGATGATACACCCTACCAAGGGGTTATCCAGTTTGAATATGCTAAGTTAGTGAGTGATACCACCAGTCTGGCATGTGATAATTTGGTGTATGGAACATAAAAATTAATGGGTTAGTAGTTGAGAGGGTCGGTGAACAAGGTAACAAAGGTGTGCATGGGTAGGTGCCTTGGAGGAAAAGAATTGCCCATGTATTCAGGAGGAGCCTTCCCTAAGATCTTTTTACAGGAGGTAGAAGGATGAGAAGGAACAAAAGGAGATGTTAAGTTATGTCTTGCTCGGCACAACAACTTGGTGGTGGGCCATACATCAAGAGATCCTTTTAGAATGACATGAGGTAAGAATTACTCTCTTTGTTTAATTCTCCAAGAGCAATGTACCCACCATCATCAAGGAGTACCATGGGAAGGATCTTGCCTCTTTCTATATCTAAGAGTATGAACGGGTCTAGAGAGGTGTGGAAGCTTTGCCACAATTTCTCTAGGTGAAAAAGTTGTATTCTACACTGCAAGGTTACGCACGCATATGGTACATTCATTCGGAGACACGTTGCTAGACAAGGAATTGGCAGTAACTCGTGGCTGACCTTATCCAAACCTTTGAATATCGGAGTACCAAGCCATCAGTTAGTAAGGACTTGTAGGGTATCAAGTGACTTAACATGGGGGATAGTGCTAAGATGGAAGATAGGCTGTTGGAATTACTAGGTGAACTAGGATTAGAGGCACATTTTGAAGAAGAAAAGGAAGTAGAAGAGTTATAGATTGAGTGCACGTGTTTGGAAAAAGAGAAGGGGAATTTGGTATATGTGATTGATGGAGAAGAATCAGAGATCTTAGATGTTAGCTATTCTGTCGGGACACATGAGGTAGTGGATAGTACAGATGCTCACGTGTGTGCCTACCATGATCCTTTAAAGATGAAGAAAGTTAACATTAGTTCAGAAGAAGAACCTAAAGAAGCCATTATTGGGGATTGCTAGATAGAGAAGGAAGTATAAAAGATCATTGATTTGCTACATGAATTTGAGGATTTATTTCCCTACGGGTATTATGAGCTCAAAGGTGCTCACCATTCCTTGGGGGAGATGAAGAGAAAGCTGAAGGATGGTGCACACATGGTTAGGAAAAGGCCCTACCGAATGAATCCTAAATTGTGCGTAAAGGTCAAGGAGGAGATAGAAAAAATGATAGCTTCTGGGATCATTGAGGCTGTGGAAGAATCAGAGTGGATAATTCTAATGGTAATCAACATTAAGAAGGATGGGTGGATTAGAATTTGTGTGGATTATAGGGAATTGAACACAGTCTGTGTCTTTGATCCATTTTTGATCCCCTTCACTGAAGAAATTTTAGGAGTCGCTGGGCGTGAAATCTATTCCTTTATGGATGGATTTTCAGGGTACCACCAAGTCCAGATTACAAAGGAAGACCAGGAAAAGAAAACTTTCACCACTGAGTGGGGAAGTTTTACATATACAGTCATTCCCTTTGGGTTGAAGGATGTGCCAGCTATCTTTTCGTGCATAGTGGTGCAAGCATTCCAGGATTTCATCAATAAATTTCTTCAGGTCTATTTAGATGACTGGATAGTATATGGTTTGGTTAAAGACCATTGTGACAATTTGAGGATAATGTTTGAGAGGTGTATGCAGTTGAGGATATCCCTCAACATTAATAAATGTGTGTTTACTATACCCTTTGGGACTTTATTGGGGCATATCATATGAAAGGGGGGATTGCTGGTAGATCCCGCTAAAGTTACAGTTATTATGGGGTTAAGGGAGCCTACTAGCTAGAGCGCGGTGTGTGGATTCCTTGGGAATGCGAGATATTACACAAAATTCATTAAGGGATATGCCAAGATCACCATGCCGTTAGAGGATCTGCTTAGACATAAAAGTGTCTTCCATTGGGGAGAGGTGTAATAGAGGGCATTTGATACATTAAAAGATAGGTTTATTACCTCACCTATTTTACGGTTTCCCTCTTGGGAAAAGCCCATTCATGTTCATGTATATGCCTCAGGGACTGCCATTGGAGTAGTACTTGCACAGCCAGGTGAAGGGATTGTTGATCATCCTCTCTATTTTGCAAGCAGGAAGCTAACACCAACATAGTAGAATTGTACCACAACCGAGTGCAAGGCATTGTCAATGATCTACGCACTCTTCAAGTTTAGGTAGTATCTGTTGGCAACACCATTTGTGTTCTACACTGACCACATGGCATTGAAGTACTTAGTGAAAAATAATTTTATACAAGGATGCAAATGTCGATGGGTGTTGTTGTTTCAAGACTTTGAATTCACCGTTATAGTAAAACCTGGAAAAAGAAACTGTGGGCCTGACCATCTATCAAGAATTGATTCAGGGGAGGACACACAGAGTATTGAGGAAGCAATGCCAGATGTGTAACTATTTAGGTTACAATGTGTGGCATCAGATTTAGAGGAGATTACAATATTCTTAAAGGAAGGTGTGGCACTGGATGGAATGAGAACATTGAAAAAGAACATGATAGCCTAGGAGGCCCCGCTTTGACAGTAAGCTTCCCTAAAGGCACGTGCTTGGGAAGAAGAACTCTAGATGCAGAACAAAGACAGGTAATGGGTTATTTTGATGACACAAGGAAGGTGTTACGCGCATGATTCTAGAGCACCATACCCATGGAGAGGCTCATAGCCATGGGGTCTTCTAAGAAGGATGACATATACCCCAGAACCAAAAAGATGCTCTCTTGGGAGTTCAAGTCCCACGTTGATGAGCTAGAATTTAAATTTTTCCAAGGAGTGATCAACACATTTCTAGAATCTAAGGGGTCAATCCCTTAGTGAATTCTTAGGATCTCTCGGATGAACAAGTCTGCAATACACTGAACAAGGTCATGGTCAAGACCGAGGCTAGATTATTTGCATGCAATGAAAGGATTAGAATATTGGAGGTGAAGTTAGGGAAGAAGGATGAGGAACTAGTGGAGAAGGCCAAGAGCTTGAAATAGGAGGAACTGATCAGTGCATAGTTAAGGTGTGAGTTAAAGGAAGAAAAAGTAAAGGTGCAGGAAGTATACAAGAAAATGGAGTCTATCAAGGGTGCCATCCTCTTGAAGCACCCAGACTTAGCACCACCCACACAAAAGTACTCATCCCTCCTAGAGTGTATGGAAGACCTAATGCGCATCCTCACTATGGAGATATGACCCTTGGCCCTAGATTCTACTAAGGAAGTGGCCATGTGCTTGAAAAAGGAGGACCGATTGAAGGTGGTAGCACTTGTTGCAGAGTATAGCCAAGTATTGGTGAAGGTTAAGGTCACTGCCCAGTATGCAGAAGCTGCATATGATACATGTGTAGATAGAGATAAGGTGGCGAGCTCCTTGGTTACCATGCTTGAAGCAAAGCTAAAAGAGTTCTAAGAAAAAAACAAGGGGAACAGGGTAGAGAGAGATAGGGTCTTGGCCAAAGTAGAGAAGAAATCTGAGGAAATTGAGGCTTTAAGGAGCTCAATAAAGGCCCGGCTAAAGGAATTATACCCCCAGATCACTAGAAGGATGGATAAAATTGAGGACCTGGGCAAAGAGATGGAGCAGATTGTAGATGTTTTTGGCACCTAGGGAGTTGGCCTGATTTTTGATGAAGTGAGCACCCTAGTGGGAGACCTCTACTAGAAGGCACAGGGCGAGGTTGATGTATGGAATAAGCTAGAGGAAGACCTCCAGGAAGATTTTCCTAGCCTTTTGAATTGATGCTCCCCCCGATTCTTCATTCTTTTCCCCGATTCTTCCAATCCTTATTCTTTTTATAAAGTGTAAGAATATTCATTAGTTCCCTGGACATCACGCATCTTAGTCAAGTAAAATGTTTCTGAGGATGGAGAATAGGTGTAATGTGGGGTGATGTTGGACCCCTATAATCTTAACCAAGTTTGAAGGTATGTGGGTATATAGGGTCCCAGTTATGAAAAGGCATGCAAGGAAAAAGTGCGTGAGAGAAAGGCTTAGGGAAGCACATAGCATGCACGATGCGTGAAAGGAGGCTCGGGACTTAGTCAATTTGAGCACCCAGGGAAGAACACATGAAAAGTGTGATTGATTGTGCATGGATAAGATGCCATCTTGGCGATAGGTTGGCCCAAGAAAGAGCATGCCCCAGATGGAATCTTCTAGAAGAACATCATGAGGTAAAGTGAAAAGCTCAGGTCTGAAGAAACATGCTCGCATGGACCACATTCGACACTTGGCACCAGATTTGAGGACACTGGAAGGCGAGTTGGTAGTGTAGGAGAATTATAAATACAAGTGCCTATGGAGTAAAAAGAGGAGAAGAAGTACGAGGTATAGCAGGTTAGAGAGTGAGCGGAGCTCTACAGAATTACTGCGAGTGGATATTTGTATTCAGAAAAGAATGCACTAAGCATGGAGTTGTAATTTTTCTTTTTCTGTTAGCTTATTTACATACGTCCAGAGATATGCATGACTGCGGTCTGCTCTTTGTGACTCTTTTTAATGAATCAATGAATATAAAGAGGTTACCTGTTATATATAGTTATGGATATCAATGGTTTTAATGCACATTTCTCTTATATAAGTTCTCTTTCCTTTCATGTTGTGTATGAATGCTTGTATAATTATTTCTGTCATAATGCATGTTCTGGGTTCTATTAAAGTACTCAGTCTAAAGTGACTGCAAGGATCTAGAGGCCATTATGAGCCCTATGGTCCTTTTATGTTTCAACCTCCCTAATCAAAACTCTTACACTAATCATAAATTATGCTTCCCAATAAACTCACATAAAAGAGAGACTTGGTACCTGTGCATGCCTCGGGTGAGCACTCAGCTTCTACTGGGTGATAAGTCAGTGTGCATGGGGTTCCTTCCTTTTGTGATGGGAGTAAAAGTGACTATAGTTATTGCTAAAATAGACCACTTGTGGACATTCCTCATGCAAGGATATTTGTCTAAAAAGGCCGGGTGTTTGATAACATTAATGGGTGAGTTCGAGTTAACATTTGTAAATCAAAAATCCGTTAAGGCTGAAATCATTCTAGACTAGTTAGCTGACAATCCATTAGATGGGTGTGATTTGGTGGATCTAGAATTTATCGATGAGTGCATGTACTTTATTGAAACCAGGAACCTATCTCTGTATGTCCCAGGTATACCGAAATTTTCAATTTCATCATGGACCATACATACCTAGAAGGGTAAACATCATAACAATGAAGGTGATTACATTATTTTGGAGCAAGTGCTTTACTATAGAGTCTTTGATGAAATGTTACTGAGATGTGTTGACACTGAAGAATCTGAAAATATTCTTTATGAGTCATATAGTAGGGTATGTGGAGGTCACTTTGATGTCCACGCCACTACCCAGAAGATACATCATATGGGCTATTTTTGGCCCACCTTAGAACATGATGCAGTAGAGTTTGTGTGCAGATGTCACAAATGTCAAGATTTCTCCCATGAGATCCACATATCGGCACAAACCTTGCAACCAATTGCAACCCCATGACCCTTATCCATGTGGGGCCTAGATTTGATAGGGAAGTTCTCTCCCTTGTCAATGGATGGACATAATTTCATAATCAAGACCACATAATACTTTACCAAGTGGGTAGCAGCCATGCCCCTTACCACTGTACATGGCTCTATAATCGTTAAGTTCATCCTGAACTAGGTCATCTGTAGGTACGGGCTACCATAGGTCATTATTTCTGATAATGGAACATCTTTAAAAATTGATGAGGTGTGTGAGTTTTGTACAAAGTTCAAAATAAGTCATCACATGGCTTATCTTGACTACCCTTAGGTGAATGGACAAGCTAAAGCTACCAATAAGACTTTAAAGTCCATTCTCCTAAAGATCGTTAAGGAGAATAAACAAGATTGGCACCTAAAGTTGTTTTAGGATTTTTGGGCCTAACAAACATTGGTTAGAACACCAACGAGGGAAACCCCATTTTCATTAGTATTTGGTGCTGAGGTGGTTCTGTCGCTCAAAGTTGAAATACCTAGTCTCTATATTTCACTACATGGGATCCTGGGAGAGGATGGCTATCGCAAAGAATGAATCTTCCAGTTAGAAAGTCTCAATAAGGATAGAATGAATGCTGAGAAATGACATGGAATTTATGCTGACCAGATAGCTTAGAAATATAATAAGAAGGTTTACAAATGTGATATCTACGAAGGAGATTCAATATTAAGACTCGATATCCAGATAGAACAAAAGACCGGTGAGGGAAGGAAATTAAGACCTAGGTGGTTAGGTCCATATCAAGTACTGGAAGACTAAAAAAATGGCACATTTCTCTTGTGTATGCTAGAAGGTGAGGTGTTTAGTGAATTTGTAAAATCTCTTCACCTAAAGAGATAATACACATGATCCATCAACATTTTCATATGTATATTATTGCATCTACATTTCATTTTCATCTGTTCATTCATTTTGTAAAAATTGTGATCAAGGAGCTTATTCTTATAGAAATTCCTAAACACTTGAAAAAATTAGAAAAACATTCAAATCATGTCTCTTCAAACCTTCATAGTATCATCAATTACTTCTGAGTCATTTATCAATCCAAACAAGAAAGATAAAGTTTTGACGGTAACCATAAAAAGGCCTGCATACTTGGTTCTACTTTTGGTCTCTTCTTAGGTTAGGTGTCTTTTCTCATGGTCTGTTCTAGAAGCTTCATGGTGTCACATCTATCCCTTATACATCTCCTTGGAAATAAGAGCATTCTAATTTTTTTCCCCAGATAAGTAAGTCAAATGCAAATCCATAAAATTTAATTTTTACACAGTTCCTTGCCCTACTAACCTTCGGTGTTGAGCCTGCATCTCTTACTAGTGACGTAGGGTTGGAAAAGGAGGGAAATACCCTTATTCATCTATGCCTGGTCCATGGTGATGAGACCACGCTTCCTACTGGTAGCATGGGGCAAGGCATAGGGGGTCTCTTTGATAAACTTGAAAGTTACAAATTAGTCAAACATTGTGAAATCATAAATTTTAAAAAAAGTGAGTTAGATGTCCAAAATTCCAAGAGAGTTTAAAACCCAAAAACCAGATTTTGTCAGCCAAGCGGCCATCTACAAATCCAAGACTAGATAAAATGCAAAGAAATTCACATTCTAAACTATGAATTAGCTTGAGTAGATTAAGGTTGTAGTGTCCCAATTAGGTTCTATCAAACCTCTATTTTTCTATCATCATTTTCATTCAATAATTTTTCATAACTTGTGCCCTTTCTAATTCTTGGTATTGATCTCTCACTTCTTACTAGCTGTGTGGGGTTAGGAGTGGGGAAAGTACATCCATTTATCATATCATTTTATCGTCATGTTTGATCAAGACAATATGAAGTACCAAAGATTATAAAATAAACTAAGTTTAAGATCACATTGTGTTTGCATCATCATATACCTGTAGAAATTACTCTGATCTAATACAAAGAATCCATGAAATAGCTACACAGACAATAATTGAAATTAACAACTCTATATTATATTTTTATTATCCCTTCACTATTTCATTACACTCCATTATATAGGAGATGTAAAATAATAATTCTTACAACAACATTTGTCTTCATATACAACCATACACCCATATGGTTTCAACCTTTCACCAATATAATAATAAAACAATACTAATTGTTTTATTATTCTAACTTACTAACTTACCACATACTAACCACATTTTACATTTACTATTTACATTTACATAGTAAATGTATTTTCACTAATTTACCATAATAATAATTACACATGTAATTATTATTCACCTATACAAATGGAGCACTAATATATATTTCCTAACATTCCCCCCCTTAGTGCGAACATGGGGAAAACCTACCTTATACTTGCCCCTGCTCATGATCTGATGATTTTATAGGATGATCATAAACCTAATAGATGGTTTTTCATAGGGTTGACCATAAACCAAAAATGATGGTTTTGCAATTGGTTTACCATAAACCAAAAAGGGTGATGGTTTTGCATAGGGTTTACTAACAACTGAAAATGGTGGTTTTACAAGTGGTGTACCACAAACCAAAAGGGTGATGGTTTTGCATAGGGTTTACCAACAACCGAAAATGGTGGTTTTACAAGTGGTGTACCAAAAACCAAAAATGAAGGTTTTTAAGTGGTTTACCTACAACCACATCATGATATGCCAAGTATTATTCTTAACCCTCATCACATCTCATTGCAAGGAATAACATAGGAAATTTTGCTGAAATCTACTGCATATATAGAAAATACCAGAAATGTAGAAAACTAGAAATGGAACATTGAGATCATGTTCCCCCCGCAATGTGAAATTTCCTTTATTCTACAAACCACAATAGGAACACTGCAACCAAACACTCTGCCAGAAATACAAAGAAACAACAAGAACACACTGTATAAAAAAAATCACCATAGTTGATACGGCCCCATCGTTGGTGACTGACGAGAGGTCGCTGAATGACCTCCAACCTCATGTGCCTCCTTCCTCCAAGAAATTCACTTAGAATAGAAAGTCTTCAGAATTATAGTGAATTTCATCTATTATTTGTTCATCTCTAGTTTTCTATTCTACAATTTTGCTTATATATGTATGTGCTTTTTCTTTGCCATCTACTATCCTCCATAGGTTATTATTCATTAACTGCATCTGGATTTTTACTCTCCATGTATGGAAGTTCATCCCATTAAATTTATATAATGGTGTATCCATTTTACTGAATCTAAATATAAAAAAAAAATTGAATGTAGATTTGAATTACCTTTGATTCTCTGATTTCTTTAAAAAAACAATAGTGATCAATGTGTTGTATAGTAAATTGCACGTTTCTCCCAAAATACGAACTGGGTTTTGCTGAAATTTTTACTATAGCTTTTTGTATAATAGATCGTTCAACAAATTTTTTTTTGGAGAAACCCAGATCGTGAAACAAAAGTTGCGAGATATTCTTCGAGACAGATTTAACCTTCTCTGGTACCAAATGTAGAAATTACTCTGATCTAATACAAAGAATCCATGAAATAGCTACACAGACAATAATTGAAATTAACAACTCTATATTATATTTTTATTATCCCTTCACTATTTCATTACACTCCATTATATAGGAGATGTAAAATAATAATTCTTACAACAACATTTGTCTTCATATACAATCATACACCCATATGGTTTCAACCTCTCACCAATATAATAATAAAACAATAATAATTTGTTATTATTCTAACTTACTAACTTACCAACTTACCACATACTAACCACATTTTACATTTACTATTTACATTTACATTTACATAGTAAATGTATTTTCACTAATTTACAATAATAATAATTAAACATGTAATTATTATTCACCCATACAAATGGAGCACTAATATATATTTCCTAACAATACCAGCAACATAAAATAAAAAAATAAATCATTTTGTTTATCATCCACATCCATTACATATGTTCTGAAAGGCATTAAAAAGTGAAGATTCTAAATATCTAGAGTACACATGAGAGCTAAACCAAAAGAGAGTTAACTTAGATATAATGGAATACTGAACAAAAAATAGAGTCTGCATATATCATAGTAGCTCAAGTTTGTATACAATGTCATCATCCACTAGGCATGGTCAAAACGTTCATAATGAGCCCGAAATATACAAAAAAAAATTCTATAATATAAAAAATGGCATTAAAGAAATAAAGGCTCAACAACCGATCAATCCCTGTGGGATCCCTTAGATGGTGCACGACCATGTCTAGGGCTCCTACTATGACTATAACGGTGTTGAGAATGGACTAAATGGTATGAATGATCATGGTGATGCCCACTACCCATAGCCTCCATGTGAGAGTGGTTCTACCTCATCAGGTGCTCAACAGTCTCGTATCTAGCTACCTGGGTATGAAGGGAGGTCACTATCTCTGCCACCTTCCAGATAGGGGTAAACACATCAGTATGTCGACCGACGACTAAGGGATGTCCTGAATCCATAGATAACTCATCCTAGGTCTTCCCTGAGGGAATACGTAGGGTGTCCATGCCTAGCTGACGAATGATTTCTCACCACTTGTGTGCAGACACTACAGAAAATAACAAAAGAGAGAGAGAGATAATGAGCTATAAAAGCACAAAATTTAAATCAAGAGGAGAATTCTAAGATAAACATATGAAAGTCAATAGATAAAATTAAGAAAGGAGTATCGAACATACTCAGGTCTCCAGGAATCCATGTGGGATAAATGGTTGTGGTTGCAGGTGTTGCTAGTGGCTATGGAGCCTCACTGAATCCAGAGGCATGATGCTATCCAATCAAAGACTCATCATCCTCTCCAACTAGTGTCTCTATCTGCACTCACCTCCTTGTGTGCTACTCTGAGGATCTCCTGAGTGTCATGCTACTCAGGGTCTCTCTCCTCTCCCTCCAAAGGGGTTCCCCCCCATCCTCCTCCTTGACATCCTCTCCAAAGGACTCCCCCTCCGTATCATATCCTATATCCTCCTCAAATTCAGAGTCCAAATCAATCGGTTCATCCTACTCGCCACTGTGAGTAGGATCTACCCCAATTTGAAGTAAGGGTGCTCGAGGGGCACCAACTTCCCACCAAGCTTAAACTACACACCTAACTAGAATAGGCACACCAAGAGTAACCACTTTTAAACTAGGATCCCCTCTAGGACCCCTCTGAGCCTCCTGAATAGTCCTATAAAAAGGTTTCACTGGAGGAAGCATGACAGGGTATGGAAGGCCGAACTACTGAGGTACCCAGTCAAATGGGTGAATCTCTAGTCTCCTAGATCTGTCAACTAACTAGCTCGTGGAAGAGAAATCTACCATTGTCATAGCCTCCTCACCCCATATCCCTACCATGTCTCTTTAGGCTATAGCCCTTATATATTTTGTGGTCAAGGAAGCCACTGGCTGATGTGGCTTCCTGAGTACTGACATGCCTATCCATCTAGATGCCCGAACAACCCCTGGTTCTAACATTAGTACTACCCTACCATAGGGGATGAAATTCTCATAAACCCAACTCATCACAAGAGTGGGGTGGCTCAACGACTGTCCCTATAATCTAACTACCCTATATTGTCCCTATAATCTAACTACCCTATATAGTCCCTAGAATATCTTCCCCCATGCATACTTACACATGTGTCCCTCGATTTGTGTAATTATGGGAGCCCAACAATATAAGAGTGTATCTCCTCCTTTGTCCCCAATCAGTATCAAGGACATGCTACCCATGATGACCCTTCGAAGGATAGGAATAGGAGTAGTAGCAATAGAATAGACCTTCATCCCCTTCTTTTGGCCAGATGAGACAACAATGTTTCCCATATAAGTGGCCCATGTGCCATCTCTTCCCTAGACCTGGCTATCTCTGAGGTCAACCATCTCCCAAGAATAAGGAGTCCAAGGATGCAGTATACATCCTCTAGAGTGATAGTCCACTCACCCCTAACGCCTAGAAATTAGAAGGTGTTCCAGTCTAGAGGATTTCTATTAGTAAGAGAATAAGTTACACAGAATGTGACTGGCAGTAGTGACATGGGGTACTTGTGCTATCTACCAGATGCCCGCTCACTGTAGAAGATCTATCCCAGCTTGGGTCAGCTGATCTAGAATCGCAAGGAGCTAATACACACAATCTATCTATGCTCCAGTGTATGTACTCCTCCTTCTGCATTCACCAAAACACAAGAAAAGAGCAAGTTAGTAATGCACATCACATGATAAGCTCATCAAAAACATAGAAAAATATTAAAAATGCAAAAAAAATCAGGTTAAGATGCATTTTAGACATTCTATTCAGAACCGCTGTCCAATGTAGGGTGACAGTTCCATGATCGCCACCTTGTCAGGGTGGCGGTCCTGTGACCGCCACCCTATCCTAGGTAGTGGTCCTGACCCGATTTCCAAAAATGTGTCCTTAACCCCAAAAATGCCCAAAAATGAAAAATTGGCCTTTTCTAGCAAAGTAAAAGAATGCCTTATGGGCAACCCCCTAAGGACTCATTTGAAACAAGAAAATTTGAAAATGTCCCCCTAGGTGAAATTCTCAACATTTTAATATTTAGGGCACAAAAAGACAAAAGAGGAAATAACTAACCTGAGAACGTGTCATATGATTTCCCACTCATGGAGGCATGATCACTATCTTGCAACAATCATTTTGGTTGTATCCACGTTAGAAACAATCAACGTATGTCTAGAGCTCCAAATTCACCAAATCAACAATGCACAAATGAATTGAAAAATGAGTTTGTTTCGATATATATATATATATATATAATTTTAAACTCATTTTCAGTGTATATGTTTACAGGGCTGGAGTGTTGATGCAGGTATATTTCTACATCCCCACGTAGATAGTATGTCCTCTTATCATTTTGGTTTAGTGTTTATTTTCCAATACTTTATCTATATGTACTTGATTCTCTTCTCCTTGTAGGAAGCAGGATCTTGGATGATGTGATCTCAACACATGCGCATGTCAGGTATAACTCCTAACTCCCCATTTCAGGAATTCCATACTCGGAATCTATGTTTTACACCTTTTCATGGCTTAGATGCTTCTCTAAGGGGGAAATATGTACGCACCAAAAATTGCAAGTGCTACATTGTCAGGAAAATGGTTACAAAATTCCCCAATGATGATTCAAAATCATTTCAAGAAGGTGTTCGAGCTTCAAAACCCATTCCCAGTGTATATTTGTAGCCTAGATAGCCTTACTTAGCTTTTCCCTACATTTTTCCAACTCCCCGCATCTTTTTGTGCTCGTTTTGTCCTTCAGTGCCAGGACCACCACCCTGCATAGGGCGACGGTCCTGCTTGCTTTTTCCAAATTCTTCACGTGTGTTTTAAACATGCAACGGTTCACTTAAATTTACTTTTTACATGCATCCGTGAACTGAATTAGCTAAAAATAGATTTTTTTGCTTGGTTCTCCTTGCTCCTTCTATTTTAAATGAGATTTAATTAGTTGGAACTACCACTTCTTGCCTTGTGCATGAAGTAACCTCCTAGCCTCCATTCCTATATTTTCCATGTTTATATTCAAGCAAAGGGCCTGAGAATTTTATGTATCTTGTATTGTTTTTCTGCCATAATCTATAGCCAATCTCAGATATCTTGTGCTATCTCTCTTCTACTTACATTACATCCAGATTTCTTCTAAACTACCATTCCTCAAGCACCATCCTCTTGTTGTTGTTATTTTCATTCCCAATCATTTGGACTCACATGAACACTCGAAGAAAGAAAGGAAAGAACTGAGGGGATACATACTGATACTACTAGATTTTCCAAGGTTCTTGGTCTTCTAGGTTGGAGTTGTGTATTTGTTTTCTTTGTTTATCAAATTTTCAATTAAGAATTGTTAATTTCAATTACATATCAAATAGAGTAGTGAAACAGTTCATTCCAATTAGCTAGATACTTTTAAGTAGATCAAATCAATAGGAAGCTTTCTCTTCAACATTACCAGGGAATTTGTGGGGAACAATAGCTCTATTAGGGTTATGATTTGTTATTCACTTTTGAGGTAGGGTTGGAAGGATTTTTATTGAGTTAGAATAGACCTTTTTTAAAGATTTAGATTCACACATATGCACAAATAGTTAGCTACATCCAACTAATTATTTGTATTTAATTTGATTATAAGATTAGATGCATTGTCTGAAAAGTTAGAAAAGGACAAAAACATTTACTTTGCATAGATTAGTTTGTCTTATTGCTTTGTTATGCTATATTGAGAAAACACCAAAAACATAGGTTAGATTTCCTTTGAGAGTTAGTTTGTTTACCGAAAGAAAATCAATTCATCTTGTATGACCATCAATGGTCCACAATAGGAAAAGACTTACAATTGTGATTCCCTGGTCCCACAACCCAACGGGACAGAGCTAATAACTGGCATTGACACAATTTGTGTCTAACACTCTTACACACATCTGCAACATACTATGATAAAACAAGACAGTTAGATACACTAAATATCACTACTAATCAAGCCTACGACTTCTAGACTGCTCCTAGAAATAGGGCTTGATTACATGCATGACCATATGAGGGCCTTAGCCTCAACGAGTCTTTGGTTGTGATCCATAGGTCCCATAACCCAATGGGTATGCTAGTCAGCTAGATATTAATACTGATTTACACACATTGGTATTCATATCTTCACCCCTTCCACCCGATATTATTACACAATTTTCATTGTTGAATATAGCAACCGATTAGGATAAGACTTTCTGAACAAGACCAGAAAATTACCCATAGTCCCTACAGCTCCACTACACCTCTTGTCTCCACTTCCATGACATTGTATGGAAACCCATACAAGGAACTTGCAGGTTACTTTCCACTTATTCGATAAAAAATCAATAGAATCTTGATAGAACTAGACATTGATTGGAGTCTCCGAGTAGCAATCATAAAAGACCGTACCATCACACCCCTTTAACTTAGGAGAGAATTATTTTCCTTAGATTTGTAGATTCCAATATTGCATGTCGTAGACATAAGGTTACCTAATTAGCTTGATCACTGCCACCACTTTCACTTCCATTTCATTTCCAGACCAGCTGTCTCGGCATGACCTCGGGAGGTCAGCTGTGAAGAAGGTCACATGTTGATTTATATCATAAATTCACCCTCCTAAAAATCATGATTGGGCCTTCAACAAACCAATATTCATGATGAATTGCATAGATATCATAAGATAGTTTAGAAAATAGTTTTGTGAAATGATCATCATATTCCCTGACACTCTCAATATTACCTTGCTTAATATCCTTAAGCACACTTATACTTTTATGTTCAAACTCAGGGATATTAAATTTTTAAGGAAATCATCTAGTAACGTTGTATAATCCACATTAGTCTGATAAGGGTCAAACTTCCTATACTAGCTATGCACACATCCCTACAACATAATTACAAACTGACTAACCTTGCAATTTGAAGCTGTAGTTCCTTTTGCATGCCATAATATCTCACACATATGGACATGATCAGTAGCATCTTCTATTCCCCTATACTCTGGGAGATGAAGTGACATCTCCATGTAAATAATCTGGGGTTGGTGAGGACCATTCCCACTAGATCTAGAACATCATGTGTTACCTTCACCTCCAAATCCACTAGATCCGCTAGATCTTGAGCCACCTATGCCTCCTGATCTTGCCCATAAAATAGGAATTGAACCAAAGGATGCACAATCTTGTGTCCCAAGAATGGTGCTATAATTAACTCCCATAGTCTACAAAGTTGCACTACTCTAAAATGTGATTCCAAAGTTTTGTGCACCTATATTTTTTGCCAACGACACACCTAAAAAGGTACCTCTAACCCGATCTCCAAATAACAAGGAAGACATCTGCCTAACTATAAATGTACTTGCTATTTGATAAACTCTTGCTACTCTACTACCCAAAATAGCTTGTTTACCACTGGTTGTACTAGAAATTTTAAAACCAAGCACAAGGGCTAGGTTGCTAGGTATATTTAGATGCCTTCCTATGGTCCATGTCATCTCTTCTGGTGTTCTCTCATAAGAGGCTGATGAGGGTTCCTTGTCATTTCTTTTTCAAATGGGGGAGTTAGCGATGCTCTGGCTCCATGTCCTCTACATGAGCTCCAAATCCTTCACGAGGCATCTCTCTCCAAAACTCCATCCATTTTGTAACCTCACACTACTTCTCTAAATCCCTCTCATGCACTTCATTAAACTTAAGCCACATTTTTCTCTTTGCCTCTCTTCCGCTAGGTCTGTCATCCTTCACCACACCTACTCCTGCCCCCGCACATGGTGGGGTTTAGCTAGCCATTGGCTTCTCTTCCAAATTCAAGGTTACCATCAAGAAATTGATCGCCAGTGGAATTTTGTGCATATATGATCCCATGGGATAACATAAAAATTAAAACTCAACTACCTCCAGAAAAGAGTAAGTGGATATTGAGTACTCCAAAATATAGCTATTCAGAACACCATGGAACCAAGTATCCACATCACGTGTCCAAGTCAGATAAGAATCATAGAGGGCTTGAAATTCTTCTTACGTCTAGAAAAGTGTATGAAACATCCAATTCCTTTTAGAAACATAAACAACCAACCACTCGTATAGCTCTATGGGAAAAATATCAAAGAAGATCTCATATAAGTAGTCGTACATATTCTTCTCAACCCACGCACGTGCGTAAAACTCAGATCCAGTGCTAAATCTCCAAGTGTATTCTTCTTCCAGATATACTATCCACTCCTCAACACTTACTAAGGTCAACCAATATGTCTTCATCACACAACATCCTTAAAAATAGTTGAGCAAGAGGTCCTGACAATGGAACCAATGATGCAACCTAGAATTCACTGTAAATGACCTAGGTGCACTGACACATCACTCAGCTTGAGTTGAGTACTCACCCAAAGCACACAAAGGCACCAGGTCCCTCTTTAGAGTTGCTTGTACATAATGTTATCATGATAGTGCATATGTATATTTAGATTCATAACCAACAGTAAATAGTCCACAATACATAAACCAGATCTAGATCTTAGAATATATAAAAGATGAACAAAACAATAACTATAACAAGATTTACTACACAAGAACTAGTTTCAGTCATGTTCAACACCATTATCTAGTCAATATGATCCATTTTATTAAATACTATAAAACACAGAAGCTTTATACATTATAAAGGTATCTTCACGAGTCATGCATGTGACAAAACCAACAACATAACTCTACAATACTTGATGCTTACTTAACCATGAAAACCAATACCTATATCTAGGGGTGGGGAATTTCCCCTCACCACCCATGCACTATCTAAAAATAGGCCAGATGCTAACAATAATTATGCACCTTTATAAAAGGATGCAAACCATGAAAGTGCTCTAACAATAGGCTTCCTATAGTTAACTCTGAGTAGAAATCCTAGTATTAGCCTAAACTATGCATGGTGCTCGGCTGATGCTTATTCCCAAAATACCCTTGCATGAACCACAAGTATTCATCTCTTTGTGTGCTTAGTACACTATATCCAAAAATAACCTTAACAATATAAATGAATAAGTCCTGATCTTAGGCCCTTCAACCATATTGTAACACCACGTGATCTTCCACTGCCCTACATTCATGTGCCCAACACTTAGCCCCTTTTTGTCTATCCAACATGTGTAGTGTTTTATATACTATGTATGGGGTGAGTGATTCACCCAAATTATTCTAACCACATTTAGGGTGCATGTGATGTCACTAAAGGATAATTCAGCCACGACCTCTGAAATTGTACCCTATAGGGGGAAAGGGAACATGTTTGGTAGAAACCAAGGAACACACAAAAAAAGTGTCTAGGAAAAACAAGTGTTAGTACAAGAAAATAAAAACACTCATGTAAAAGATGACATGTAAGCTTAGCAGACAATGTATATGCTAAGATGCAAGTAAAAATGCAAGAAGACAATGTAGACCATGAAAACTGGGTTGTAAACATAGGACATCACTCACAATGTTGCAAGACAATCAATACTGAAAAATCCAAAAACATATAAGTGTGCACACAAGACAAAGGTAAAATCCCACACACAATGGCATACAATGACAAGCAAATACAAGTAATATAACAAATAAGCATGGTGGAAAATAGTCCTACAAAATTGATCCATAGGGATCCAAAATGAATCTACTTCATCAAAACAGTCAACACAAAGAAGGAAAAATGAAACACATAGGTTCTATCCTTTTAGTAAAAAGACCGCCACTCTGTGTAGAGTGGCAGTTACAAAACTACTTCCAAAATAGGGCAGCGGTCTTGGGACCACTAGTTTGCATTGGGCGGAGGTCCTGGCTCTTTAGGATAGAAAACAAAAATATGAAACAAACAACCAAAAATTTGGACAGTTGTTCATGTCTCTTATCCTCCATGACCTTTCCCATTCTCCAGTGCACGGGAGGACATGGGAGAGGCTATAAATACATGTTTGTAGAAGATAATAGGATCAACAAAGCATGAAAGTAAGTAAGAAAGAATTTCTTAGTGCTGGAATTGTGTTTTGTAGAAGAAAGGAGTGTTGAGACCGAGAATGCAAGTATTTGGGAGGAAGTGTGAGATATTATCTACTTCTCTTTCATACTTATTGTAACTTCTATACTTGTTATTTTGAATTGGAAAATAAAAGTGGGAAGAAAGAGCAATTTCCCTTCCCAACTATTTTTTCCTCCTCTGGAGGTTTCCAAGATAAAATTGGTTTGTGTTTATGAGCATAAATTCTTTGTTTTCCTACAATTGTGGATTCCAAGCATAAGCATAATTCATTCACTAGTTATCTCTGTCATTTTCTAATAGAAAGTAGAACAACAACGTTTATTTTTGTTTCTATGGATAATTCAAAAGTTGAAGAGTTTATAGATCATTTTGGTATCAGAGATAACAATTATCTAGGACTATGGTATTCATTCTTGGATTTGTATGAAAGTGATGAGATATAAAGGCGAAGAGGCTTTACCTTGCGATCCAGAAATTTCTACAAAGAGGTGGAAATAGAGAATTCGGGGACAAATGGAGGAGGAGAACTTGGTCTGTAGAATCGAGATGCTGGAGACCATGATGGATAGGATGTTTAGAAGGCAAGAAGAGCTTGCTGATTTACAAAAGACAACTTCTATCAAAATTCTAGGTTGTTCGTTTCATATTTTCTTTTTCATTCTGAAAGAGCTAAGACTGTTGCCCAATGCATACTGACAGTCCCAGGACCGCTTCCCTAGTTGGGCGGTGGTTCTGTAACTACCTTGACCTTGGACAGTTGTTCATATCTCTTCTCCTTCATGACCTTTCCCATTCTCTAGTGCACGGGAGGACATGAGAGAGGCTATAAATACATGTTTTTAGAAGAGAATAGGATTTTCGAAGCATGAAAGCAAGTAAGCAAGAAGCTCTTAGTGCTGAAATTGTGTTTTGTAGAAGAAAGGAGTGTTGAGACCGAGCAAGCAAGTATTTGGGAGGAAGTGTGAGATATTATCTACTTCTCTTTCATAATTATTTTAACTTCTATACTTGTTATTTTTAATTGGCCAATAAAAATGGGAAGAAAGAGAAATTTCCCTTCCCAACTAGTTTTTCCTCCTTTGGAGGTTTCTAAGATAAAATTGGTTAGTGTTTATGAGCATAAATTCTTTCCTTCATGAAATTATGGATTCCAATCATAAGCATAATTCACTCACTAGATATCTATGTCATTTTCTAAAAGAGAGTAGAACAACAACCTTTATTTGTGTTTCTGTGGATAATTCCAAAGTTGAAGAGTTTATAGATCAAAAATAAATGTTGTACATGAAGCACCCATTAACATGTTAGAAAGATAGAAAGTATGTCAAAGTGTGCATAATCTAATAAAGTAGTGTGATATGAACAAAAAATAAATAATAACACCACATATAGTGTACGAAAGTGGATACCCCTAGGAGCCATTTTGGGAGTTGTACTAAGTACTACGCTAACCATCCATGCTACGTGTAATGGCTTTGTATAATCTGCAATCACAACTAGAAAGGAAGGTGAATGGGCATGTGTGTATGATGAAAATAATGACATACAATATATCTATCTAGCATGTGTAATAAAGTGAACATGTAACAAGTAAATGTAAGCAAGAGTAAATACAACCAAGATATGTAATATGTTATGGATGGATGAAATATAATGTAAAGTGAATGATAAGAGCCACATGCCCCCCAAGTGAATGCAATTATATGCAGTGAGGTTCATTTGTATATGCCCCCTCAGCATTCAAGAATGAACTGTAAATGAGAGTGTGGCATTGGGAAATGGTTCGAACTATTTGTTGTATGTAGTGTGAGGTGATAAATGTGTAGTGATTATATGTGACATAGGGATGAGGCACGCGAATGCATGATGATTTAGCCAAGAATGTATATCACAACAAGATAACAGAAGAAGTGATGATTTAGCCTAAAGCGTATATCACTAGAGGATACTGGAAGAGGTGATGATGTATCCTATGATGTATATAACTAGATTATACTAGAGGGAGTGATGATATAGCCTATGGTGTATATCACTAATCTAAGAGTGTTGCATGAAAAAAAAAATTGAATGGTTGAATGCTTGAAGGTGATGTGGTCCATTGGAGATTTATACCCTTAATAATCCATTATGGACCATGAGACTAGAGTGTGTAATAATGTAGTGAGTTCAGAGCATAAAAATTGGATGTGTAAAATGCGTAATATTTGTGGTGATGTGAAATCATCATGTGATATGTAATGTGTAGTGTGTAATTTATGATGTATAGAATATAATG
Source organism: Taxus chinensis (assembly GCA_019776745.2). Taxonomy (NCBI): domain Eukaryota; kingdom Viridiplantae; phylum Streptophyta; class Pinopsida; order Cupressales; family Taxaceae; genus Taxus; species Taxus chinensis. The sequence goes on along the minus strand of CM034148.1, from coordinate 508,778,024 downwards.
CAAGATGTGTAGATGAGATAAGATTTGTGGATGCATAATAGATGTAAGATATAAGATGTAAGATGTAAGATGATATGCATGTATGAATATTTGTAATGTATAGTTTCTATTGTGCAGTGTGTGAGGTTCATGTGTATAGGATGCCCTCAAAAGTCAAGTGTGAACATAAGAACCATAGTGCATTATTAGGTAATGAAAATGTAAATATATGATGAACGTAAAAGACTAGATGCGGTGAATTTAAGATCAAAGATAGATAATGATGTCATAAGAGGGGAGGGATAAGAAGGATGGCCTTCCCCAAGTGTGCAATAATGGATGTGATCATGTAAAGTGGTCTAAAAGATCATCATTGTTAGGGTAAAAATCATATGGTGAGGCATTTGAGACCTGATAAGCGATAGTGTTAGGTTGGCCACGTAAAGCATCATCTAATCATAATCTATACATTTCCATAGCATAATCCTCATTAGTGAAAGGAGGTAATGGACACTCGTGTCCATACCACTAAGTCATATTACGTGAATAACTAAGGAATGATTTGTTGCAAATGAAAAAATGACCAAATGGCATGGGAAGTGATATGTCAGTATGGTTAGGGTCTAATGTGCCCCTGATGTAAGCAAGCTAAGATTGTCCTAATGTAAGTGGAGAAGATCAAGGGGCTTGTACAAGGTAGATGGTTAGAGGAAAAACACATAGACAATATGCTGTAGTGATAGTGATGAAGCCATAATATAGATGAGGAATATGAGATGGAGGATAAAGGTTCTCAAAAGCAAAGCCTAATTGAGCCAAACCATCATGTGAACATATATTGACATCACTCATATGATCAAATGGAATGTGTTGCCAATATAAATCATTCATGAAAAGTGTACATGTGAATGGAGGTGGTGTAGATGTTGACAGTGAATGAGAAGGAAGTGGAGGTATGATGTCTGAGGTAGGGATAAACCCCTAATAAAGAATCATAGAAATAGGGGACATGGTGCTGTAGATGTGGTTAAGGCCAAATCTAACATGCAAATAACACCTTCAAGTAGTGGTAAATGCGGTAGCTCATCCATGGTTTATTGTTTGTCATTAGTATCAAACCTTAGAGTAGGAAGTGTAATATTTGGATCATGGTTACAATAATTATATGGATTATGGTAACAAATATTAGTATAATTGACACGCTCATGAAAGAATTTGACACATTAATGTATAGTAGAGGCAACTTCTTGCATTGTATGAAACCATGACCTACCAAGTAAATAGTTATAGGAAACTAGAAAGGCAATAACAAAGAATACTATGTTGAGGTTTTTTGGCCCAATGGTGATAGGTAAAACAATGTGGCCTACGTAGGGACAAATAGATACATCATATGCACGGAGAGAAAAATATGATGGACTAACATTAGCAGTAGAGAGTCCTATCTTCTCAAGGAATGACATAGGACATAGATTAAGTTCAGATCCATTTTTGATTAAAGTATGCTTGATACCCATATTGTAAATGCAAATCATGATATGCAAGGGAGGATCATTTGTCGAAAATAGAAATATCACCATGAGGATTAGAAGGAAAAGAAATATGTTGTGAAAATGCATCAAATGATTGATAAATTTAATTTGGGTGCATATTAGTGGGAATGTGAGTAGTAGTGAGGAGATGTTGGAATTTATGCCTTAAATTGGTATTGACAAACAAAAATTCATTAATAAAGATATTCATGATCACAAGATTGCAAAATGAAAAAGAAAAGAAAAGAAAATAATGGGGATCCTAAGATCATGAAGATTTATTTTAGGTTCACCAAAATGATTATTCTAAAACATAAAATAATAGTCTAATCTAATTCAAGTTTGCAGTAAATAAATTAATTAAAAAATACTAAAAAAATACCCAATTAACTAAGTAATGAAATTATGAAACCATAATGATAAAGAGGGTTAGAATATCCTTAGCTAATTCATAGAGTTTTTAGGACTGTGTCACAATGGATACCGACTAAATAGAGATGGATGACCCTCACACAAAATAATGGAAAAATGTAGATCGGACAGATTTGATTAGACTAGGGCAGCTAGAGAGGGATAGGGGCACTCGTGGGTTTCTTGGTCTATTATCTGGGCACCCTGATCTACGTATTTTCTCATAAAACCTCCTCTGAGGTGTTTGCAAGAGTTTCACAATTATTCTCCCTTGATCACCTATATGTCACTGTTAGATTTCTGAGATCATCATAAACCTGTGATAAAGAAAACACTTGTAAAACCCTTAAATAAACATCAAATCCCAAAAAGAAATATGCAAAATGTGGGGTCAGACTGTCCTCATCCACCATAATTATGGAATTACAACTAAGTGGTGCACTACATCTCAGACGCAATGTAGTTCTCTGTGTGTGTATGCATAATTGTGCCCTAGGTTTCTCTTGTGAGTGTCACACTTGAAGTAGCAAGAAAGTAACTAGACGTAGAATGTAAATAATGTGTCTGTGGAAACAATAAAATCCCCTCCTATGAAGTGTAATGTAGATGAAATAGCATTTTTTCCCTTAAGATGGAGCTATAGACACGTTTTGATAGATGAAAACTTAGGTGGAGATAGTAGATGCTTAGTTCTTGGTCCTTATTATGATCACATAATTTTAAATTTATAGGATTCCTTTGCTTGAATTTCATAATTAACCTTAAAAGGGATGACTTCCAAAAATATAAGATGCTCAAATGACTAAAAAGAACCTAGATAGTGTGACCAAAGTACAAAGAGGATAAAGGCTCCCAAAGGGGACAGGTGCACCTGGCACTAGTGTCCAGAATGACAAGCGTCGAAAGGTGAAAAGATAAACTCAGCAAATAAAAGTGCAAGAATGAACGTAGAAGCATAAAGCAAAGAAAGGTGGCCAAAGACATGGGTTAATTAGTAATTTTCTTGGTTAGGAATCATGCAAATAGTAGTATGTGATTGAGACTACATAATTACCCAAAGTGCATGATTTTTTGTCTACACATGGCTCAAATCATTCAAGAGTTGTGTATATTTCATATGTAGATATGATATGGGATGGGAAGCACCCCAAAACTCACCAACATGCCTTGGATTAGAAGCCTAAAGAAACAAGTAAATGTTGAATATTATATGTCAACACTAGATCTTATATATCCATTTAAATATTAATAAATTGTAAAATAATAACGAAATAAAATGAATTAATTAGTTTAAGGTTTAATTTTCACACAATGGAATAGAAAATTTATGAACATTGAGTGTCATGATCCCAAAAACAAGAGGTTCAACTATAACAACTACAGTAGTACCCTGAATAGTACTCTACTCTATAAAATCCAAAACCCCTTATACTGGAATGCCACACTACCATGAAATCAACTCATATGTATGTAGAAAGTCAACAACCATGATGCATCCCATCCATCACATCTGAGTAACATTTGTAACTACCTTTAAGTCATCACATGATATCAAATGTGCACGAACATGTAACTCTCTACATTCATCAATGTTGCTACTAGCTCATCCACTTATGCCATGTTTCTCAAGGAACTGACGCACACAGTTAGAAGAGATAAATTGGGTCTTGTGAGCAATGCTCTTAAGACCCTCTATAACACCCTCATGGGAACTCATAATGATAGGTATAGTGACATCCTAAAATCCAAATAAGAAATGTCATGGCTTCTCTACATGTTGTCACACATAAAAAACAAGAGGATATCCTTCCAGTCGATATGTGGGCTTGTCGCTAATGCGGCCGCGCCCCTACCTGAAATAACTAGGGATGTCTAAATAGTTCACCTTTAGGTTTAGGTGAACCTCAATGTGTAGTATCATAATGAAATATAATGGTAACCAGTCATTATTAGGAATTTGGCCTTGGGAGGCCACAAATATGGGATAAATAACAAAGACGACATGTACATTCTTTATATAATATGCCCTGATTTTATTTTTTCCTGCATAGCTCGCCCAACATGAGATCTTAACAGATTCCTTATTAGGAAGTCTAGATACAACATCATTATATCCCACATCACCTGTCAAACTTGATTTTAATTCATCCGTAATTTTTTTTAGTGACTAAGTTAGGAAAGAGTTGTATGTTTTCAACTTTTTTTGTATTTTTTGAAGATCTTTCAATATATTTTCACAATGTGTTTTATATTTCCCAACTGTACTCGGAAGATGAATAATATAGGATAGTTTTGATATCTCTAAATCAGTCCTCTCAAATAAGTTAACAAAGGAAGAAGCCATAAATGTAAAAAATGAAAGTAAAATTCAATTTCGAATACTTTTTTTGAAACCGTAAACCCTAAATTGATATAATTTCACATAAATTTAAATTTATTTTTGAAAAAAAATGAAATCCTCCCCCTATTTTTCAATTTTAACAAAAAAAATTATGTAAAACAAAAAGTAATATGAAGAAGTAAACTGTTTATGAATTTAGAAATTAAATCTCTATATGCACTGTACCAATATGATATCACCTACACACCTTAATTTGAAATATTCATCATGTAGGGAACTAAAGGAATATAGATTTTTTAAAAAAGTTAAGATAATGATTATTAAATTATCCTATAAAATTTTAAATAAATGCTACCTTATTCCTTACTTTTTGAGCTACAAAAATAATATCAAGGTTACTAGTACAAAAATGCATATAAGAGTACGCCATTACCTAATACATATGAAAGTGCACTTAATATGAACTCTTATAATATATTACTCATATGTATGGAATTCTATGATGTAATTGTGTAGAAATTTTGAAGAGAAATACCCATGATATGCCCCATAGGCAAAGAATTAATATATATAAACTCTAAATAACAACTTAAAGCTTTCTTATGGATACGAGTGTTACTATAACCCTATGTTTTTAGGCTAAAAAAATAATATCAATGCTACTGGTAAAAAAATGTGTATAAGGGCACACTATTACCTATAAGATTAATATACATGAAAGTGTACTTAATATGAACCCTTACACTATAGAAAGTGTACTTAATATACATGGAATTTTATAATCTAATCATGTAGAAATGTTAAATAGAAATACACATGATATGCCCTATAGGACAAGAAAATATATATCCACTAACGAAAAATATTTAAATAATTATTGTATGCTAACAAATTCAATATGAACTTAACGGTGAATTGATATTAATGCAAACTTTACAGGTTAGACATTAGTACATATAAAATACTCAATTGGATCTACTATCTAACATAGAAATGATTGGACTTATTTTGAAGGCTAGTTTTTAATTGAGGTAAGAGATATCCTAAGGAATATTTGAACCATTTTCACATGCATAAATCAAGAATGTACAATGATCTTATAGACTTGAAAAATTCTCACCTTTGAAAGAAAAATGGTTGATTAAGAAAACATGTATTGGGAAATAAACCTTTCTACGTATGGTCCAACTAGGATAAAAATACCTAAATAATTTATCTTAGAATATCATGCTTCCCTTTATACAACATACTATTGCATATGTAGAAATATTTAATTATCTTTGATTGATTTAAATATATAATTTTTTAACATAAAATCTAATTGGAAACAATAACATCATCCTCTATTTGCTTCTAAAGTTAGAAATTTTTCTCAATAATGTCATTAGTTTAGTGTATATGTTTTCTCAATAATGTCATTAGGCACAACTTAGAATGTATCATGCTTCAAAAATTATAGGTATGATTTATCAAATTATAAAATCTTGATTAGGATTAGATTTATATTGATCACCTTCAAAGTAGGACATGGGTCTCAATAACAACAATATCATTGGTAATATGTGTGGATTACCATGAAAATAAACAATATAACCGTCATCATTTATCTATTTGCTTCTAAAGTTAGAAATTTTTCTCAATAATGTCATTAGTTTAGTGTATATGTTCAAAAATTATAGGTATGATTTATCAAATTATAAAATCTTGATTAGGATTAGATTTATATTGATCACCTTCAAAGTTAGACATGGTCTCAATAACAACAATATCATTGGTAATATGTGTGGAATTACCATGAAAATAAACAATATAACCGTCATTTTTAGGAGTGCCTTAATTGGAGAAGACAAAGGATCCTCATATATAAGGGGCATTTTTTATGGCATTGAGTAACTAAGTGTGTTTCAGTGTGATCCATTAAAATACCACCTAAGCTAACACTATGACATGTTGGAGTTATGGGTTTAGCTTTCTTAGAAGGCATATTAAGATAACATCTAATTGATATTAAAAGGGAACTAAGGTTTTAGAAAAATCCTAATAGAATTAATACTACCCCTAAAACACATAATGAAGGGTTTAAATATGAAACCCCAAGGGAAAATAAGGAAATCATAGGTTGTATATAGAATAAATAAGCTACAAATGATTACATCCCTCTTTTGATTATACACAAAAGAGGGATGTAATAAGGTGAGAGATGGTGGATTATCCCTGAATCATGGAGACTTCATCAAATCTTAGACAATATGTGAAATAAGTATATGTGATTATATTTTTATCAGTTCTATGCACTTAGAAACTGGGATATCACTTGAAGACTCTTTGTTGAGGTTTGAGTTCTAATATTACATGTGAAGTTAACATAAAATAGGTCTCTGAAGCCTTCTCTACCATGTAACCCTCATCTAGGGTTTTAAAATGCAAATGGAGTCGTAACATGGGATTCCACCTGTAGAATCTCATAAAAATTTGATGATAGGTGTAATTTTATTCTACAAGAAAGGTAATAGAGTTTCATGTTAAAAGAAGGTTATAATACAAATTGGACGAGTGATGAAGGAGGGTGATGAAGGAATAGTGAGCACTGTGTTAGCTGTTCTGGTTGGAGAATGTCTACTTTCTCAACCAAATTTGGTTGTGAAAGGATAGATTTATGAATTGAATCAGATGGTTGAAAATCCACTCACACAGTTTGATACAAAAAAGGGATCCACCCCTTTTTCTTGGAATAAGATTCTCAAAGAACCTCCAGATAAGAATGTGGGTCCCCAATCAAAAGAAAATGTGTAGTTCATGAGTGCAAAGGATAAGAAATGCGTGACCCACCTCAATGTGCCAGATGGATGTCTATATCAGACAATGGGTAAAGTGAATATTTCACTAGTTGGTAAGTTTCTCAGCTCTAGACCTAATATTCATGTTATTAGGAAATGGGATCTTAAAAAGTGGCAACCAAAGGGTGATATTATTATTACTACCATTTCATGAGGGTTTTTTTTAGCTAATTTTAATCAGTAGATTGATTTAGAATCGGTGCTTTTGGGAGGGTCCCGGTGCATGGGAAATATGTGCCTTTTTTAAAAAGATGGTATTTAGGGTTTGATCCCAATACTAAGAATATACACAATATCCCTGTTTGGTGTAGACTCCCACGACTACCCCTTCAATACTGGGATGATGAGATCCTTTTAAATGTTTCCAAATCTATTGGATCTCTGATTGGGTTAGATGGACCAATGAGGAATAGATCCAGACTTTCCTTTGCAAGATTCTACATTTCTTCTGAAATGGAACATGAAATCGCATAGCATATCATTTTATAGTCAAAATTTGGTTCATGACATCAAAATATAGAATATGAAACTTTCCATTTGAGGTGTGATAAATGCCATCGAATAGGTCACTTCACCAGAAAATTCCAAACCTTGGCTAAACACAAGGATGAAGGGTTACCTCAGTGAATCAAATGGATAAAAATGATATTATAAATGATGGATCTAGAAAGGCACCTGAAGTTGGGAAAGGTAATGAGCTCAGGATCCCAACTAAGGGTATTGAAAAAAGGAAACAAGGTCAAATAGAAGGGATTACTCTAAACCTACTAGATCTGAAATATAAAAAAGGAAAAAAATAAGTTCCGAACTCTAATAAAGAAACCTCTGGTCTATAGGAAACTCTGGCACCCTAAAACTCCAACTAAAAAAAAAATATTACCAAGCATAAAAGAAGATCTAGCAATGGAGACACATGTGAAGGTGATTTTAGAGGTTGATGAAAATACTCCTACAATAAGATTTAATCTTTTATCCAAGGATTCAGATGGCATTTTGAATATGAAAGATCAGAATGGATTACTGGGTCATGAAAATGAGAACAAATTAGAATCAGGGGTAGAAGAGATAAATAGGGGTGAGAATGATCCCTTATAAATCATAGAGGAAGAGATAAATGATGAAAAATAAAAAAAAGGAATGAAACCTACTAGGAAAACTTATCTTTGACATAAAATATCTTGCCTAAATGTGGGAAACCTCTATTAAGTAATAAAGCATCAATTTCACATTCATAAAAGGATCAAGAATAAGGAGAAAAGGTGGAAGGAGTAGTAACACCATTCAAGACACTTTTTGATGATGAAACTGATTCGATCAATGGGTTTATAGAGGTTAAATCAAGAAAAAAAGAGTTAAGGGTTTTGAGGAGATCCTAGATACGCTATAAAACGATAAAAAAATAGAAACTTGGGTGCTTCAACTTCTAAAAAAACTAGATCATCTACTAGAAGGATAGTAGATTTTGGAAGCATCTCTAAAAAAGGAATAGCTTCAAAGAAGGAGCTTAGAAAAAAGAAAACAGAAAAAGATATTGTAGATGGAACTCAAAGTCAGTTGAGCCATCAGGAAAATTCATCCCCCATACTATTTAGATGAAGATAATATCTTGGAATATAAGATGGATGAATGGGAACTCTAAATAAAGAATACTGAAAGAGTTAAGATTCTCAAGTAGGCCTAGTATTTTGATCTTATAGGAAACTAAAATTAATTCAAATATCCTTGAAAATTGCAAAAAAAATTTATGGGACAACTCATAAATTTCTGTTATCGATTCTCAGGGAGCTTCAGGTGGCTTAGATACTTTCTAGGATAAAAATCTTTTAACTGGTACGGTAATATCTTACACCAAACACCATCTTGTTAAATTTTATGTTATTAATAATAATTTTACTTGGATCCTTTAAAATATCTATGCACCTAATTATTTAAATGGGAGAAGGAAGCTCTGGAATGAGCTAAAGCTCTTTACAAGTCAACACAAAAATGAAAATTGGCTAGTTATGGGTCACTTCAACTCCCCTTTAAATCCTGGGTAAAAAAAAGGGGGTAATCTTGATTTCTCCAATGGCATGGATGAATTTGCTGATTTTATCTCTGATTCAAATCTCATGGATATGGAACTTCATGGTAATTAATTCACTTGGACAAACAAAATATTGGGCAGTTAAATGATTCAGGTTATACTTGATAGAGCATTCATCTTTGCCAATTGGATTTTGCATCAGGACTTCCATCTTTCCTCTCTTCCAAGAATTGGATCCGATCGTAATCTGATTGTTTTAAATCTTTTCAAATAGGCTAAACTAACGCGTAGCTCTTTTAAATTTGTAAATATGTGGATGGAGCATGATGACATATTTTATAGAATGAAAGAATGGTGGAGTTGGGATGGTGAAGGAATAACCTAGTTTAGATTAATTCATAAATTAAAAAATGTTAAAAATCAAGTGAGAAAATGGAATAATGATGTTTTTGGCAATATATTTGTCAGGAAAAAGAAATTAAAGCAAAAACAACAGGATTTGTAATCTCAAATTACTGCAATGGGCATGTCTTTGGAGGATCAATTAGCGGAAAAAATATTTTATCTGAGCTACATAGTCTATAGCAGGGAAGGAACTTTTTGGAGGATTAAATCTAGGGAAATTTGGCTAAAAGAGGGAAACAAAAACACAATATTATTTCATATGACCGTGATGAAACATAGAGCTTGCAATAGGATAACAAAAGTTTTAAAAGGAAATGGTGTTTTCATCAAAGACCCTAAGGATATAAAGGATGAAGCTCTCTAATTTTATGAAAATCTGTTCAAGGAGAATAGTGTGGAAAATGAAAAGGCTACCTATTTTCTATTAGAGTCCATTCCAAATGACATAATAGGTGTGCAAAAACTAAAAGACCTTTCTAAAATAGTCACTTTGGAGGAACTGCAAAAAGTTGTTTTTACTCTTGAAGGGGAGAAGGCACCAAGCCCTGATGGTTTTTCTACTAATTTTTTTTAGAAGTTTTGGGAAATATGCTTAGATGACTTACTAAGGATAGTGAATGAGTTCTACAGAACTTATGATCCCTTAAAAGAGATAAATAATACCCAAATTGTACTTGCTCCAAAAAAAATGGATGCTAAATATTTCAAGGACTTCCACCCCATTAGTCTGGTTAATGTTATTTATAGAATTTTTACTAATATTATTCCTACAAGATTCTAGACTATTCTAAATAATATGATCTCAAAGCAACAAAGTGGATTCATAAAAGGTAGGATAATTCAATACGGGCTGATCATGATGCATGAGATCATTCATTCTATGGATAATAATAAAAGAGCTAGCATGGTTATGAAACTTGATATGAATAAGGAATTTGACAAAGTCTCTTGGTATCTTCTTGACAATGTTATGGCTAAATTTTGTTTTCCTAATAAATTCAAAAGAATCATGAAGGCATACATTTCTACTACTAGATTTTATGTGGTGGTGAATTGCGAGCTAGTGGGATTCTTTGCTAGTAGCAGGGGATTAAGATAGGGTGATCATATATCCCTTTTTCTCTTTATACTAATGGTAGAAAGTCTTAAAAGATCCATTACCAAATCCGTTAATGAAGGCATTCTAAAAGGAATCAGGCCTACTTCTACAAACCAAATAGCTTCACATTAGCAATTTTTGGATGATAAAATTTATCTGTTGATGACATCTATCTTTGAAGCTAAAGCTATTAAGTCTATTTTGAAATTTTATGAGGTTGCCTCCGGGAAAGAGATAAATTTTGATAAGGGTTCCATATTATTTTTTAATACTCCACTGGAAATTCAAAAAATAATTGCTCAAATTTTGGGGTGCAAAATATTTTCCTTACCCACTACTTACCTGGGTCTTCCTCTTGGAACCAAAAAAATTTCTACCACATTTTGGAACGGTTTAATTGAAATATTTCAAAATAAAATGGATGGTTGGAAAGGGGTCATACTTTCTAATGTTGAAAAATGTCTACTAATCAAAAGCACTCTTCAAAATCTACCTATTTACATTATGTCTCTATATAACATTCCTGTTGTCTTTAGGGATAAAAATGAAAGGATTTAGAATCATTTCTTATGGCAGGGAATGGAGGAAATATTAAGATACCACTTTGTGTTTTGGGATCAAGTGTGTAATCCTAAAGGGTATTAGAAAAAAGATATGGCCTTGATTGAAAAAATGGGCTGGAGAATTCTTATTAAGGAGAAACCTTGGATTGATTTAATTAAGGATAAATATTTAGATCAACAAACTATACCTTATTTCCTTCATGATGACCAACTACCTCAAGGTTCTATTTTTTGGAATAATTTGATACAAATCAAGAATTTTATCAAACAAGGTTGTAAATGAAAGGTGGGAAATGGAAGAGATATTTAATTCTGGTGTGATAACTGGACTAGCCTCAGTTTAAATGATAAATTTGGTTTTGTCAAAGATATTTTAGAGAAAAAGTATGGAACTAAAGTCAAATACTACATTGAAATGGAGGGTAATAGAAAAATATGGAAGCAACTATAAACACCAATTTTTGGGTATAACGCCCCTCCGTCATCTCACATTCATGTAATTTTCATTCTCACTTTTCATTTTCTTAAATTAAATGAAATCCCATCAATTTGATCACCTTATTTAATTAATTATCAAATGGTTTCCATGTGGAACCATTTGATAATTAGGATTTTGACATTATCCCCCATCTGTCACATTTTATTCAATCCATGGGTATTAATATACCCATCCAACACCCCTTTCTAAATTTTAAATGGAATCTATCATCCACCTACCATGTCAATCATGCTCCCCACTCCATCTAATAATTCAATCCATGGTCCCCACATGATCACATCATATCTCTTAACTCAAGTTACTCTACCCAACCTCAGTTACTTGTTAACCCCAATTTAACCTCACCTCCAAGCTATAAGTATGGGTTTTCCCCCATATTTCAAGGGACATATATATTTTTCAAGAAGACCTAGAGAGACCTAGGCATAGAGAGGAGAAGACAGCTTAATTAAGTTTTGAAATTTTGAGGGAGAAATATTTGTCATGGTTCGTTATCTTATCATCTTGATGCCTAATTCATCTCCATAGCAGAGCACAAGCTAAGTTCCGTTATCATTTTAGTTACTTGTAATTTTATATTCCATTATTTCTGCATGATAACTATCATTCATGATCTATTATTATCTTTTCTGACATAGGGGTTGACATCTTCTAAGGGAGTTAATATCCTCTTGGAACTGGTACTGTATGGGAAACCCCTGTATATTGTGATCTAATCTTATCTATTTTAGTTTTACAGATCTAGCTTCTTTATATCATGCATCTATCTTCTTTACACCCATATATCCACATCTGCATCTGAGGTCCTAATCCCTCCATCATTTGAAGTTACTGGTGGCTCCCAGTATCAGCCTTCACCCGCTCAACAATGAAGTTTCCTGTATAATATTTGGCACACCCGGTGGGACTAGATCCTAGGCAATGTCTAAATTACAATGTCAAAGATTAAGTGTTAAACCAAAACACACTACAAGTATCTCTTATAAACCCCATCTAAGAACATGAATCATCTAATTTCAAGGTACCCAGACAATCTTGGAAACTAATCGTCACTTCCAAATACATCACTATAATGTATAATCAAATAATGAGGGAAAGCATTCTCTAGAACCCTCTTCCAGTCATGAATGGTGCATGTTCCAGGTTCATGATTAATACCATTATCACTTGTAATCTAATAAAAAAGGAAAAAATAAGTGATTCTCTAGGTATTCCTCATATTTATTTATTTTCTCTTTTTTACATCAAACTTTCCATTTTCTGAGTGATTTCCTGCATCGAATATCATATTTCATTTTGGTCTAAAATGAACTTTCTACATTCTGCTTGATCACTTAACCTAAGTAAAGGATTTAACTCTCTTCATTTCACTTATCACACACTACCTAAGACTGCACAAACAAAATTAAAACATCAAAACATTCCTCTTACCTGATTAACTGATTGGGACTTAAACACTCAACAGGAAACCATCTCAGACATCTCCCCATCCAAATCTATCTGAAACCAATCTTAGACTTCTTTAGGTACCTTCATTACCTAATTTTCTTTTCTGTTCACATCTCAAAATTAATCATGATGATAAAAATATTCTGCTTGATTTTTTTGTCAACAACATACATAAACATATGTTTCTCTATTTCACACCTATTGTCGCTCTCTCTCAAATCGAGACAAACAAACAATCTTCTCTATCCAATGACATTAATTCTTCTGAAAATTTTACCCAACAAGATACTTAACTCAAAACCTCCTCGTTATTCACCCAACCTCCAATCTCCATGGTCTCACTTCATGAGAACCATGTCATCCAAAATTTTCCCCACCTTAACACCAACCCCCATATCTCTTCCCAGGCTCATCTTCCTAAACCAACCAAACCACCACCTCCCTCTCCTCTAGAGACACTTGGGCATCCTCTTAACCCCATATATGACTTCTTACTCCAAAAATATCCTATAATAGCTCAATCCTCCCAATCTCCTAAATTGGTGGATCACATTCCACCCACATCCCATTCTGAAAATTCCATTAATAGGTCTGTCCAACCATCTCAACCTCTTCACACTTACATTCCTACCTATTGTATGCTCCAATCGTCTGAATATCTTAACACACATATCCCTATTTATATTTTACCATAGAAACCTACCCAACTTCAACAACCACATCATGTCCCTACTGTTCAAATTCAGCATATACAACAATCCCAACCCATGACAGATCTTAGTCCTTACCAAGAAGCTCTATAAACACTGGCATGCCTAAAAATTAATCAAATCTCTTATCATACCATTCCACAAACATCTTATTCACAAAATTATCAACCACCTTATTAGATGCTTCACCAAACACCCACACACCCACACACACATCATTCACCTTATTAAAATACTTTTCAAACCACACAGCCCATCCAATCTCAACCTTACAACACCTCAAGTGATTCAATTCATGCCTTAATGAATCAGTTATCCAGTTTAGAAACCCTTACCTTGACACCCAAGGATACATTATCCTATGAGAAAATTTGTAATGAACCGATTCATCTGTTAGTTCCTCTCAAACCTTATCCTCCTCATTGGAACCTTCCCTAGTTTACTAAGTTTAACAAAAAAAAATATCCCCAACATCATCTCCTCATATTTAAACATGCATGTTGTCTTATTGCACATGATCATGATCTACTTCTTCACACTTTCCCCATGTATTTTTTTGGCCCCACGTTGGATTGGTACAATAGTATCCTGCGACATTCTATATTATCCTTCACCTAACTTTCACAGTTGTTCTTAGAACACTTTTCTATCAATATCGCACACAAAACCACTATCGATGATCTATATACCATTCAAAAATTTGAAAACGAGCCCATCACTAACTTTGTTGCATGATGGCATGATATTATAAACCAAATATCCTTCACTATCCCACAAACCAAACTCATCGAATTATTCTCATGTTTTTGTGGAAAACATATATATAATTTTTGGATCTAATCATTCCAAACCTTTGATGAAGATTTCACAATGGCTCGTAAACTTGAAACCCATGGCATTGAGCATGGTCATCTTAAAATAAGTTCAATTAAACCTAAAGTTGAATCCACTAAACCATTCACACATAATGATGAGTTCAAGGCTACGGCCAACACTATGGTCATTGAACCCTCATCCCCATCTACATAAAGCACATAGTCTTAACAATGATCTCCTCAATCAATAGCCAATTACAATCCTTTAGGAAAATCATACAGTTCTTTATTTGATAAGTTGATGAGCGTAAACTCCATCTAAATTCCTCCCATACGAACTATGGAAAACTCTCAAGCTAGGCCTATTTGGTATCATGAAGCCCACTATTGTAAATATCATCGAGTAAAAGGTTGCGACATTTATAAATTTCATTCCTTCAAAGATCATGTCCAACAACTCGTAAATCAAGGGGATATCCAAATCAATAATTCCATGACACAAACCAATAAGCCACCAACAAATCAAGCCACGCTCTTTACATCTCAACTATCAAATGCTTATATGATTGACATTGTCAGTCAAGATCTTATCTTATCACCAACTTTGCATGTTCCCACAGTGGACATTATTCCCAACTCTTATTCAGAACTTGTCACACCTACATCAAGTTTTGTTACTTGTACTGAACTTGCACCTTATCCTATCCTTATCACATCCACATAAAATTTGACTATACCATCTACTTATTCCACTTCAAAACTACACCAATCTACCACATTAGATTCAAACTTATCACTTATTTTTGCCCCACTCATATCTACAGATATCCCTAAATCTCTCTCATCTATTTCTTCACCCACATCTACCTCAAATACACCTATTACTACACCTACATTACTCACAACCATCCCAACTAAACTTTGTTCTACTACATGCACCCTTACAACCCCACATTTGACATTAACCCCTTTAGAAAACATATCATTCTTACCCCTTGAAACATTTATGAAACAACCAGTCCTATCTACTTCTACACCTTAGAATCCACCTGTATTTGTTACATTACCCATAAGGTCCACTCCATCAGTCATCACATCACTCACATCCCCACATATTCCAAATATTCCTACATCCCTATCTATCCCAACTACCCCTATATCTACCAAACCAACAAATACACCTATACCTACCTTGACATCTTTACCTATATCTTCACCCATGGCCACATTACCCAGTCTACCCCAATATTCTTTACCTATTCTTCTATCACACCAAACCAATCCTCTCGATCTGTAACCCTATCAAATATACTCCTTGGATCATCTACTTAACTGACACATCCACCTAAATCAAATAAAGATGATTTTCCCTCTCCCTCTACAAAATCAACTCTTCCCATGCTAAAACTGAAACAATCCACATCTCACATAGATATCATTAATCGCATCATAAAAACACATATCTCTCCATTAATGTCCTCAACTTGTTTTTGGACATTTTATCCATTAATAACCACACTACCACTATCAGATCCTCTGATTGAGATTATTATCATCCCTGCTAGGAAGAAATATTCTCAGTTGAAGTCTAAGGCTTAGGGAAAACATCCCTGATAATCCCCCACGTAGCCTCAGAAACATTCAATTTTTCCCTTTTCTCAACAATCCAATGCCACAACATCTATGTTAGGATTAGGGTCTCCATCTACGACATCTTGCAACAATTGATCCACATCCAAACAATACAATCCTTCAAAAAAATTAATTTTTCCTCTAAAACAAAAAATTCACCCATCCAATCCACATCCACTTTTTCTCCTAACTCCAAGCTGAGGTATCCTATCCAAACCCACAAGAGTTACCTTCCCCATGATAATTCAATGGGGTCTTACGCATATATCCTTTGACATTTAACTCAAATATCTGCCATCACACTTCCTTTCATTAAAGCCTTTAATCCCTATATTCCCAAGCCATCATGGTTCAATCCTAATTTCAGTTGTACTTAACATCATACCTCGGGCCATGACATTGAACATTGTAAGGAATTTCAGACAATCGTCCACAACCTTAGTGAGAAAGATGATTTCCTTATTCAGGGGAAAGTTCCTTCTCCATCTACATTGACTCCAATTCATATCCCATCTGTCAGGTCTCCCACAATCTCTCCATCCATATCATCCCTTAATATCCCTCCAACCCATGTCATTCCTCCTAAGGAATTCCCTCTATTTTTCATCAATACCGCTTATCTTACTAAGCAAACTTGCGGTCTCCGATCATTTACTCCATCCAAATCTAAAACAATCTCATCTAAACTCTTTCGACATCCTTTAACTCCTTCAAATTTAACTTATTGGGGGAACAAATTTCCCTCACCCTTCAGAACATCATCTGTATAACTCCCTTGTTACTAGGGTACTTCTCTCTTTAACATTTTTTTGTCTAACTCCTTCATATTCATCCAATCTAAACTATTTCTACCCAAATCCTCACTCATTTTAAGTCCACCATTGTTTCCATATTTATGCCTCTTTTGGGGCATCATATTTTTCATTGAAGTCCTCTTTTGAGGCCATGTTTTTCTCTTCATTGAGGGACCCCCTTTTCTCAAATTTCACCATTGTGGCTATATTTGTGTCTCTTTTGGGGCACCATCTGTTTTTAATTCCACTATTGTGGCTATATTTGTGTCTCTTTTGGGACACTGTTTATTTCATCTAGTCCTCCTTTGAGGTCATGATTGTCCTTCTATGTTTATGTCTCTCTTGGGGAATAATTTATTTTCATCAAAATCCACCATTGTGGTCATATGTTCATTTCCTTTAGGACAAAGTTTTATTTCTTGCTTTTCTATCATCTCATCTTATTGTAACTTCACTGTCTTCCCTCTCATAGTTGTAAACTATAGACGTAACCTCTTAATGCATTTCACTTACAACCAGTATATTATTAGCATATCTACTAATGAGCACTTAGTTACATCCTTAGATTATTCTGCCATCCTTAGCCCCTTTTATTTTTCATTGTAATGATTTGAATTATGTGGTCCTCCTTCACTACTTTGATGTGACCACGTAACCATTACATAGGTCACCTTCTCATTCTCATATTGCAGCCATGCAAAGGGTCCATTATGTCTCTTGTACATTCCTTATCCCATCTTAAGTGGTTTACTTAGCTATTCCTAGCTCTCCCCCATGTGAATCTCAAATTCATGTATGCAAAGGAAAAATCAAAGTTATCAAAAATAGACTGATCCCTTAAAGGACATCTATTCATGCAAAAAAAGGAAACATAAAAGCATATAAATAAAAATCAAAGAAAAATCAAAAGAAATAGACTGATACCTTAAAGGAAAACTATTATATTATTCTTTCCATCCATGTTATGTATAAATTAGACCATACCCTTGAAGGATGGCTACTCTGTTATTATGGCATCTGGAAGGTATTATGCATTTATCATCCTTCCTTTATCAGCATTTTCAAAAATCTTTCTGCTATTGTTCTTTCCCTTTCCCAGAGTTGGGGCATAGACTTAAGGAACAAAACCTTTGAAGATCCATCTTCTTTTTTAAAAGTTACATCTCTAATATATTTTTCATGTTAACATTAGGATTATGAGCATCTTTCATCCATATTTCCCTCACAGTCTTTCTGTATAACTAACTATTGTTGGTTATGTATTAACACCTGCTATCGGAAACAAGTGCAATGCCTTCAGTGGTAACCTTTCTTGTTTATCTCCAATCCAGTTTGAAACATAGTTTTCCTGTATGTTCTTGCTATAAATATGTTCCTTTTTTCTCATTAAGGTAATATTTTATTAACATCACGTCAAATTTCACACATGAATGTGCTCATAAATACACTTTTTCGGTTTGTGAATTCTACTTGATCATTGTTGCAGTTTGCGAATCCTACTTGAGGATCCTTCTCAAGAAAAGTTCATTATCCTGAACCTCCTTATCTCTCAACATGTTCAACAATGTCTTTGATCCATTTCTCCTCGCTCTCTATTTCCACTCATCACCATTTGTATCCACATCATCCTTCTCACCTTTCTATCCCCTTGCATGACACAAGATATCTTACTTGTCTTTCCTCTTGAGTTTCCCTTTTACTCTTCTGCTTTTAGTTTAATAATCTTACTTAATCATCCATATAGCCAGATAATCATAGTTAAGGTATATCTTCTTCCTTAGATCCTCCTGCTATAGAATATTCTCCACCGTTTCCTCTTTCAGTGGACGACAATCACCGCCATAAATTTTTTTCCACTCGTCCTTTCCCCCTTGATACTCTTGCATCACACTCCCACCGCGTGGGAATCCTTATTAAGGATTTCCCTTACACTCTCCATATAAACTACATATGTTCCGCCATCCATTCATGTCACACTCCTTTATTTCCTTGTTATCACCTTGATATTTCCTCCTTTCATCTCTTGTTCCATTTTGTATGCACTGCTCAGTCTTTTCATCATCCTTCATATTCTTCAGTTTAGCAATCCTACTTAACCTTCCCTATTGTAGATAAATCTTACTTAAGAGTTCCTCTTAAGAATGGTTTTTCATCTAACCCTTCCACCTCCCATCATATCTTCCTCATCTTCTATCTCTTGCCTCTCATTGTACTTGTCCACTCTAACCAACCATTCGACACCTACATCTAATACAATGTTATCTTTCTCCTTCCATATTGTAACTACCAGTTTGGTGATCTTACTTAAATCCTCCTATGTCATGGCAATCTTACTTAAGAGTCTCTCTTAAGCATGATCTATCATCCTGCACTTGCCCACTACCCCACATTCTCTCCATCTACATTTTCTCATCGTTTCCCATCATCACATCTTCTCACCTCCTCTTCCATTCACATAAACACAACTTCCTCCTTGCCCCATTTTAATCTCCATCATCTGTCATTGGGTAATTTTACTTAAGGGTTTCTTATCCATTCATTTCGTGTCCTATTTATTCATTTTTATCTCATTCATTCTCATCCACTGCATCCTCTCCTCACCTTCATCTTTCTACACATCGTTATCCCTCCTTTATTTACTCTTTCCATTCCATCTTCTAGAGTTATCCCACATATTAGGATTGCACATTTGAAATTCGATGAAAACTGTGATGCTACCCTGGTTTCGTGTTAGTTGAAGCCTGTTTGCGGAGTCGAAGAGCGAAGTATTGAAGGTTCGAGTGTCAGGGTTCCTCAAAGTCCCGACTTTATCAAAGTTCGGGATCTTCCCAAAGTTCTGACATTTCAACACATCGGACTTTCGGATTTTCAACTCCTCTGTTCCAGTGTCAGACTCTTAGGGTTTCCGGAAGATCAGCAGTGTTTAGAATCTGACAAACATTCCTGAGCTTCGAACCTTTCTCCCTTCAACGTTCTTCATGGCGGATCCTGGTCCATCTAAGGAAAAGGACGAGAAGTCTGGCAGAATGAAATATAAGTTCAAGAATCCGGGAATCTCCATCATACATTGATTGCAAACTATGATATAAGAGACAACCCCGGAACTCGGAAAATATAGACATGGAAGATTTCTAGAGTAGAGTGAGGAGTTCCTCCCAAACTCCATGGATGAGAAACTATAGCTGACAGTGGCTTGCCTCTCGCAGCGGGTTTTCCCATGTCTGCCCAATGTCCAGAATTCATCTTGGCTTGTGCATCTAGTTATGACTCGGCTTCTCGTTCTATGGGAAGTCAATCAGGTGAAGTAGTGATAAAATTGGATGGAGGTTACTTTGATGATCTCCTGAAACTGCCTAATTTTGAAGAGTATGGGGAGTTGAACATCAAGTCGGCTCAGAAGGCCTGGGAGAACAATCAGGAAGACTGCATCAAGGATGTAAACAAGAAGTTCCTGATCAAGTCCAAACCAGCGGTCTCTAGATTTCCAAGGACTATTCCCAAGAGTGATTTCATCTAAGAAATCAATGATATTATCACCTTGCTGAGTCAGGTTTTTGGTTTTCCTGAATCGAATGTATTTCAAGGATGGATGTATCAATTTATGATCACCATCAAGAAGAATCAGCAAGGGATCGACTGGGGTACTCTCATCAGCAATGAGATTGATTCCCAAATGACAATGGTCTTGTCAACTGGGAAATTTTATATGTCTTCATATGTCACATACGCAGCAGCCGGGATGAGGAACTATCCCGGGCTGGATACCAAGGGAAGCAGAACGGCAAACCAGGTGTATCAATACTTCCCTCAATTGACAAAGAAGGGGTCCAAAGACCATTTCAGGAGGGTGAATGATGCCTTCTTCTATGAAAATATCTGCAGGATAAACCCTGAGCTGAGGAAGACAAGAGTCTCAGATGAGGCTTGGGCTGAAGTTTCTAAATGGGGATGTATCTTCTTACAATTCAAGAAGTTTACATATCTTCGGGTGGTCATGTACTCGGGAGATCCTTTTCACCTACCTCGATATCCAGGGGATAGACTGATATTGATGGAGTTGGTTAGGCAGCTATTGGATTTCCATAAATTCCAACAAAGCAAACATAAGGCTGCTGTATCCTTCCCAATTTCTATTAGGAGATATACTTGCTCAATAGTAGTGAAAGCCAAAAATGTTGTCCACGAACTTCAGGAAAAATTGAAAAAGCATATGAAGCCTCAAGATGGTTTTGACATCCGAGGAGTGCTCAGAGCATATGGAACCCAACATCTGCATAGGCCAAACATAGAGGATATTTGGGTAGATCTGCGTAACGAGGTTGCTGTTCACAGAAAGGATAATAGTAGATTAACTATTGCTGAGATTCAAACACTGGAGCTTGCTGATTTGCCAGAAGGTACGGGTGACAATGAAAGTGTTTTGGATCTTTCCTATGATGGACTAAAGGAGGATCAATATGTTTTCCCACCTATTGATTGGTCAGCCAGCGAAAAAGCCTCTATTACAGATAGGTCGGCTCTAATTCTTTCTCACACCAAAGCATGGCTCTCCTCTTGGGGAATTAATTTTAAAGATGATAAATTTTCAAAGTTGGCTGCTTCAGAGGCGGGGCCCTCCAAAAAGGAAAAGGACAGAAAATCTTCTAGGCCGCCTATAAAGGTCAAGATTGTCAAAAAGAGGAAAGAGAGAAATCTCTTCAATTGTTTCTCCAGTAGAAAGGGTGAATGTGCCAGAATCACCAACACCACCAGAAATAGGAGAAATTAATTTGGAAGAAGGAGGAAGCCAGCTTCTGTCTTCACCATTTGATGATTGCTCAACTGAAGAGACCTTGTCTTTTGCATCCAAGTCTTTGGAGTCTGGATCTGTGCCTCTTTCCACACAACCACTCCTACCTCCTTATTCTCCAACAACTTCTTAAGTAATGGCCACTATTTTCTCTAGACTTTCACCCCTCTCTGCTGGTACCCAAGTGATCACCAACACACCCCCTCCTGTGCCTCTTTTTATTGGATCTACTACCACGTTGGTAACTATTCCTCCTCCACTAGTAGAATCTTCTCCCCTTGAGGGTATGATACCTGCTTCTGCAACCATGGCAACTTCCTCTGATACGCCGTAATGGCTACTCAAGAAAACTCCGAGGAAGAGGAAGGTAATTGTACCCCTACCAGCCTTTGATTTCAGCTCACTCAAGGCTCCTACTGCAAAATCAGCCAAGAAACCCAAAACAATTTCAAGGGTTTTGGTGGATGCTTCAGGAGATAAGTTCAAAGAGATTTCCACTCCCTCGGCTGACAAAACTAGAGAGGATATAACAGCCTCTAATTATCAGGTAACCAAGGTGGCTCTAGGGAAAGTGACAACAGAAGGGGCGCAACAAGATGCACGGGATTCCATAAATGTGTTGTGCCAAAAGTTGAAAGAAATAAAGGACAGCAGAGATGAGCTTAAGGAAAAAGTGGAGCAGTTGACAGAGGTTTTGATTAAACTCTAAAAACCCCTTGAATCCATACCACCTTCTTCTGTTTCTGTCAGATTCGACTTCTCATCGGTACCTACGATTGAAAAGATTGCTAAAAAAGGAAGGGTGGTTGACGAATGGATCCAAAGGTTGCTCCAACAGGGAAAGGAAGTAATTCAAGACATGGCGCAAGTTCATCAGTCCTTAGGAGACATTCAGAAGGATGGAGAGAAGATGGATGAGGAGATTACTCAAGAAATTGGACATCTTGATTTGACTTATGAAGCTCTCTAGGTGTTAAAGCAAATACCAGCACATCTCTTGGTGGAAGAAGGTATTCTCCCACATACAGATAAACATTTCCAGCTGACCAAGGCCATTAGGTTCAGAATAAAGATTCTCAATGAAGCCTGCAGTAAGTTGAGAGAATCAAGGGATGAATTGATTGATGGGAAAAGTGATCTGGAAGAAAAATTGTTGAAGATTTGTCCAAAGGTGTCCGTTGGGAACTCAGGTATCCTATCAGTAGATGATCTCTTCAAGCAAATCCAAGAGTCTGTTCAACATGAACCAATAAGCGGATTTGACCTTGAGATCATGGATCGGTTGGTAAGGGTTGAACATTCTTTGGGGGCCTTAAGAAAGCTCAACAAAGGATTGAAAAAGATTCCTGGAACTACCAGCGATGTTCATGAAACCTGTGAAATTTGGAATGATCATTCCACTGCACCTGATGAGAACGAAATGCAAGGCATAATTCGGAAGTTCCAGGAATTTCAGGGCAAACAGTCTCAGCTGGAGGAAGAAAAAGAGGAAGGAGCAAAAGATGATGATTCAGATTAAGTCCCAACGTGTCATGTCATTTCAATCTTGAAATTGACATGTCTTTTTAATTTCTGTTTCGTCATATTTTTGAATCATATTTTGACTTGATCTCCTGCGTGAGAATCAAGCAAAACAGAACTCTAGTTAAATGCTACTTTTTAGGATCTGCCCTATTTTATCTCTACTTCTTTTTGTTATAAATAAGGGATGCTTTTGCATTCCAAGGGGTCGAGATTTTTTGGAATATTTAGGGGCTATTGGAAAGAAGAAAAACTTTGTGTTTTCGTTCAATCATTTTAAAGAATAGAAGTTGATATTGTTTTACAGACTTTGTGTTGTGGAATATATCTTACCTAAGACAGTGTTCTTATGTTCATGATCTTAGGATATTCTTTGCATAGCATGTCAGTGTTTCTGATTATTTCAGACATTACATCTGTGATCTAAAACTCGTATGATTATTTCGAGCTCTATGTTTACTCGAAAGAAAATATGTTTCTCCCATTTCCTTTCTATCGTGCTTCTTTCATTATAACAGTTTCTAACCTATTTCATTTACGAAAGCAATATCCTTGAATCGTGTGAATGTGGATTTCGGGATTTCATCCTAACCCCCAATGGTTAGATTAGTGTGAATACTGTATATATTGTTTACTGTGTTTTAGATTAGCAATAAACAGGCAGCCTCAACTGTCTTTGAGGAGGGATTTAATCCCATATACTGTGGTTGAACCTCATCTTATGAAAACATTTAGTGTGATTTCAAATGGAGTAGGAATTGGATGCCAGAGCTAACTCCTAAAATCAATTTCTTCTTTTGGCTTGTTCTTAGAGGAAGAATAATCACAAATGACAACCTTACCAAGAGAGGCTTTATATTGCAAAATATGTGTTTCCTATGTAAAAAAGAGGATGAGGAAATCAAACATATTTTTTTGCATTGTGAGTATGCTTCAAAGATTTGGAGTTATGATTTTTCAAAACTCAATGTTTGCTAGATAGTGCCAAAGGAATTTCATCAATATTAGATTCAGTGGGATCCTCCTTTTAAACACTCTATTATTCAGAGACTTTGTAAACTGCTGATGCCCCATATTATATGGAGAGTTTGAAAAGACAAAAATGACATAATTTTTAGAAATAGCAGAAAAAATTGTAAGGAAATATTTACTAAGATTGGCAATGTACTTAAAGACAATATTGAAAGATTTAAACCTCCCAAGAAGAAGAAATATCCTGAAGATGAAGAATTTATTCTCTCAAATTGGAAGATGGCTATTGAAAATGTTCAGAAATGAAGAACTTCAAATATTGATAGGTCTCTAATTAATTGGATCCCTCCTCCAAAATGTTGGTATAAACTTAATTTTGATGGAGCCTCTAAGGGAAACCCAGGGGTAGCTGCTGGTGAAGGAATAATTTGTGATCATAAAGGTTGTTTAGTTGTTGCTTATGTTGGTAGAATGGGCAATGAGACCAATCACTATACAGAGGCTTTATCAAATTTATGGGGTCAAAGAATTTTTAGGGATTACAACATTCAAAACATCATTGTTGAAGGTGATTCCTTGAATATTATAAATCATCTTAATCAGATACACCCTCCAAGTTGGACTATTAAAGATTTCATTTAGGAATATATTATTATATGCCATACCTTCAAAAATATTAAAATTGGTCATACTTATAGAGAGGGAAACAAGGTGGAAGATACCTTAGCTAACTATGGTACCAATAATAATTTCACCACTTGGGATAGTGAAAAAAACACCCCCACAAAAATACATAATGGTATTACCAAGGGTAATTATGAGAATTCACATCTTATATAGAATATCCAATGAGATTGCGTGGGATTTAATGGAAAAGAAAGAAGGCACATGCGAGAAGAGTTATTCTAATTACCACCATAAACTTTCACATGCTTCTTGGACTTCCAGCTAGATACTTAAAAACCAGTATAGGAAAAACAAAAAAAACTTTTCATGGGTGGTTTGCATCAGAGTAATTGCAGAAATAACAGAGGAAGAAATATGGGGGGAGCTCTGTGCCAGTTAGAACCCAGCTGCGATCCTTCTTGGAAGGATAACGTTGAGCTATGGAATTATCTTCAAATAGGGGGTGTTTCCAAATTTATCAAGAAAATCCAAGGTCAATATCAACACATTTCAGTGCATTTTACCATAGATTAGAAGGAAAAGAAGGTTAAATATAAAGGAAAAAGGGTGTTGATGAATGGGGAGATAATTGTAGAGGTTACAGGGATAAATTTGGATGGAATACGGTTCTTTAGAAAAAGGGTTGACAAAAATGTTGAAGCAAAGAAGTTTGCTGACGTAGGGGAGGAGATCATCTTTGTTACAGGTGGCATTCAAGTAAGCTCCATTTTGGAACCCTTTGATGAAATTACTAAAATAATGGTGCAGTTTATATCCCTTAAAGGTCACTACATTATTTTTCCCACCAAACACTTGGTTTTCCTTAATCACTTCGGGAGAAATCTTGTTGTTTTATTCCCACACTATCTCTTGAATTATTTGGAATACTCTATTCTTGATTTTCAAAAAAATACTAGGGCCATCTCCCTCCACCAGGGGCTCATCTTTCTCCTTCACAAGAATTGCCTCATAAATTTCCCCTTCATTCCTCTTTCCCTTGGTGTTCAGCCCACTCGCTCTCACAACACACCCAATCCCAACCCGACCAACTCTTCCAATATCATGAATTTCAAGGCTAAGAACCATGCACCCCAAAAATTGACCCCACCTCCCTCTGGCCATGTCCTTTGAAGTAACAAGGATATAGAAATGGTTCACAATCTCCTACACATCAGAATTGTAGGGCAGGACAATGTTTCCTAGCAAGAGAGGGAAAATATTCTCCTTAAATGGAAACACTGGAAAATGAGGTAGAAAGTATAAAGAAAGAGATACACCAGTTAAACAAGAAAAAGGGGAAAATAAAGATAAATGATGATGTAGGTTTTGGTATAGATCAAAATGAAGAAATTTACATAAAATTGAATTCACTGGATAATAGATTGGGGCGATATAAGGATAAACACAACCACATTATGGCCATCCTCAAAGCAATAAGTGAGTTTCTTGAACAACATGTCAGAAGCATCACATTGTTGATTGGAGTCCCTAAGGATATTTTTGGGTACTAAAAAGGAGAGAAATCAGGTCATCTCATAGTTAAACATTAATGACCCAACACATGTCACCACTCTGTCACTTTTTACCTCCCTGTAGATGATCAAATCAAGGATTGAAAGGGTCTCGAAGAAATAATACCTCCTGGGCATGCTAGAGGAGTTTAAGTTATTTTTTCTAATAGTTTGCTATTTTTTTGTTGTTTAGTTATAGTTATGTCCATGTTTTGATTTTTATTAGTTGCTTCTCTTTTGACTACTATAGGAATTATCCCAATATCTAGATTCAAATCCTATTTTGATGCTTTTTCATGTTGATTTGGTTGTTGAGACTTTGTTGTAACAGGGTATAGTCCCTTCAAAACTATTTGCCTTTAATAGAAAAAAGTTCCAATTTGAGGAAAATGTGGAATCTCATACACAAACCATGTATTTGATCAGTCTAAAATCCAGTCTTGTGAATAATTAATTTAAGGAGTTAAATTAACAAAGAAAGAGTCATTTATCATGTGTGCCATGTTTCTTAATATTTTTCTAAATTCTTATGAAGGATATAGAATGATTTATGATCCTAGAGTGGTCTATGCACAAATATATCCCCAAAAATAACAAAAAATCCAAAACCTCCCCCCCTCATTTTTTTAATTTTTATAAAAAAGAAAAAAATCTTAGAACTATGGAGAATACATCATAAAATAACTATTCGGGTGAATTTGAGCTATCCAAATCCAATCACGTGAGGTTCTACTGTGTAGCTTCATTCAGGTGAATAACATTTGTGTGAAGACTTGTGGGTAGAAGAAAAAAGTGGGAACCTCCATGCTACCACAAATATATAAATAGTGGGTTTGTGTGAATGGTGTTCATGCTAACAACATTTGTGCCAAAGGGGTTTTTGCATGAACAACATTCATGTGAAAGGTGTGTTTGTGTGAACACCTTTTTGTGGCTTACGTGGTAGTTCAGGTGAAGGGTATTCAAATGGAAGGGGTGTTTAAGAGAACACCCCTTAAATCACAAGCCATCCAAACTCCCACTCATGTTTTAGGAACACTAAGTGGGACACACTATTTTGCTTCCACCCTATACTTCAAGTGATTTTTAATAGATATATTAATGATGAAGTGAATCCAAAGATGTGAACTTTGTTATCAAGTTTTGGAACATCTTATTCAATTTTTTATACTTATTGTATAGTCTAATGGAATGAATAATTGATTAAACAAAGAAATTAATTTGAAAAATATATTATGTTTATGAATCAATTATCCAAAGAATAATCAAGTGAATGCATTATTCAATTTTATACTATTGAAATAGATTGTTGTACACTATAAAATCATCTTATGATTAGTATTTAATCGTATTTGGGAAAAATCCACTTGAATCACGAAAGTTGGGATTAAAGGAAAAATTGATTCTATAAGAGAAATTGGAAAACAATGGATTTTAAAAACACCTAAAAGTGATTCCATCACAATGCCTTGATCAATTAGAAATCAGATTTTTAAGTATATAGAATTTTTTTTTAAAACATTACCTAGGGGTGGAAACTATTTACAGATCATCTTTTGGTATCAAATCTAGTTTAACTTAGTCTTTTCTTTAAGTTGAAATTGATTTTAATATGGTTTTGAATTTGGGCTTGTTGATATTTCGGTTTACAGTGTTTTGGGATGTACATGTGTTTTAGGAAGCCATGGAATATATATATATAGGAAAATATCAAAGATATTGAGGTATTTAATCATCAAATTCATGAAGAAAATGCATTCCTGAGATGCCATTTATCCTCCATTGAGGAATAAATTTCCAGATTGAAAAAAGATATTGAATCCAAGGATGAGCTCTTGAAGGCATTGCAATGTGGTGAACCAAAAAAAGAGGTACCTTCCAATACAAATTCATCCATTATGAAAAAAGAATGTAGTGTAAGTATTGCACCATGTTGGACCCTAAATATTGGCTAAGTACCAAGGATGCGCGCACGTGTAGGACCAGTGATAAGAAGGGTGCTTAAGGAAAAGTACATAGGACAAAGGGGTTTAAGTGAAAACTGGGCATGCGTGGGAGGCAAAACATGGGTTTAAAGGACTTAGCCATATTTTTTTCATTCTAAAGTCACTTGAGGAATAATGTGAGGACTCGACTAGGTGTGATGAGTGGATAAGGTTCCATCTTGGAACCTTGGAGGTCAAGAAAAGGATATTCCCCATAGGGAATATTCTTAGAAGACATCATTATAGAGAGTGGATGGTTTGCAAAGGGATAAACATTCACCTATGGAGGACCACATCGACACTTAACACATGATATGCACTTAGAGAAGGCATGACAGTGGATGTTGATATTATATAAAGAAATTCTTGGGCCAAAGATAGAGAGAGATGAGAGATATATATGACACTCAGGTAGAAATACATAAAGTAATGAAGTACTGCAGTAATGCTAGGGTTTAGAGCACTTAGTGTTAGAGGGTTGTAAGGGATGCTATAAGTATACGTATGGGTACTGGGATCTATAACAAAGGATAAAATGGGAAAAGTTTAGTTAGGATCTTATATCAGGAATGTTTTTAGGAGACAAGTCTATCATTTAATATATATGGTCTGAGATGAGCATTTTGACTATAATGTCGCTACTATAACTCTTTTAAATCAATATATATATATATATATATATATATATATACATATAGGTTCATTATGTATAACTTATTTCTGGGTGTAAACCCTCATGTTATATGACTTATCATGGGTTGCATCTAGTTTATTATGCTTCTTAAAATGATATTTAGCTTATGTGATGCATTAATGTGTAGATATGTTAGTTACATCTTCTACCATTTAAGTAAGTGAATGTACTATTTCTTCTGCAAATAATCCTCCATTAATGGAAAAACCTTCTCACAAAGCTCACATAAAAGAGGGGCTA
Source organism: Taxus chinensis (assembly GCA_019776745.2). Taxonomy (NCBI): domain Eukaryota; kingdom Viridiplantae; phylum Streptophyta; class Pinopsida; order Cupressales; family Taxaceae; genus Taxus; species Taxus chinensis. The sequence continues at coordinate 508,748,554 of CM034148.1, read as the reverse complement.
GGTTCTCGTGTGTGCCTCATGTGAGCACCTAGCACCCAGTGGGTGACAGGCTGGCATTTCTGGGGTTAGAAAGAAGTATTAAGGGTGAATAAATGACTACATTTTGGTTCCATTACTGGGACATATTTTTGAAGATGTTGTGAGAATGGTGCGTGATGAAAGATCACTTGACCTTGGACAATGTCGAAGCATGTCTTAAAATCATGGAGGATGATTTTTCTCAGTGATTTAGTACTAGACCTAAGTTTGATGCAAGTAAATGGGTAGAAGAAAATATTTATCATGAGATGTATGAGAGCTTTTGTTGTTTTCCAGTGGAGTTGTATGAATGGCTCTCGACGTATGTATATAGATCAATATGATACTATAGACCTTACGTATGGACCCAAAATGAGTATCATAGACTACATGATGCTGATCTGAATTAGAAACATGATGTTGATCATTGGTGGAGTAGAGTGTTGACGGTTTACACCTTGGAGTATGTGATTTCTATGTATTCCTGTCTAGAGATTGCAGAGTTTGAGTTCTTCAGGGAGTCAAGAGGATCATTCTTACATGTTATCCCTTTAGCTTTAAAGATCTGTATCATTACAATGAGTTTGGAAGCATATCCTATGGCCGAATAAGCTTCTTCCGAGCAATAGGAAAGGAATTTAGAGTGGAGGAGTAGGGCGGACCTTGCGGCTGAAAAGGAGAAGGAAGAAAGATGACTCAAGTATAATGAATCTCATGAAAGGGAGTTAGATAGACAAAGTGAAGTTGTAAGAGAGATGGATTTATAGAGGTAGATGTTGAGGGAATGGATTGAGTTTCATGCAGAGGATGTGAAGTCTAAGCAGTCTATGCTACCCCATCTTGGAAAGCACGAGAGAGAGACCCCCTTAGATTATGATGAGATCTCATCACTTGGAGAAAGAAGATCCATTGGCATGTATTTGAATCCACCTGGTGACCAACCCATGGCTCTTAGTTTTATAAATATAGAGATAAGTATTACTAACCTAGTTGGTATTGGTGGAAGTATCTGATTGACACCTAAGAGGTATAACTTTTCATCTAGAACATCTATGGGTATACAATCATTTCCTTTGTTTGGAGGTATATTTTCTGGAGAAAAATTTGGGAAAATTATGGGTACACAAAGCTTGGGTATCACATATGGAAGTGGTGTCAGACACACATATGGTAGTGGTGCAATATCACATACTTTTGGTGCATAGTTAAATGCAACAATGGGGACACAAAACATGACCACTTCAGGACCTTTACCAACTACATGAGGTGGTTCTAGTGGGTCAGGTGGAATAGGAACTAGTGGATTTTGTGGATTTGGAGGATCTAGTGGGTAAGGAGGGACAAGTGCTGGTGAATCTAGTGGATCATTTGGTGCAGGCAACATCGGAGGGAATCTAGGTTTTGGATCAGGAAGACAAGGGAGTCAACCACCTTAGCAATTATTTTTTGAAATGTATTTTCATATAATAGATTACAAAGGTGTTGAGGATGCTGGAGAGAATGTAAAAATGTGAGATGCTATAGCGCATGAAGGGGATCACTACCCTAAAACAAAAGGCAAGTCAATTTGCAACAACATTACAAGGGAACATGCACATAGTTGGTATCGAAAGTATGATCCCCACCAGATAGTACTAGATTATACCACACTGTGTAATGCCTTCTTAGTTTAATTCCATACTCCTAAGTTTGAACAGAAGAGCATTAGCATGCTAAAGGAGATTCAACAAGGTATGGTTGAGAGTGTGTGGGAGTATGATGCACTTTTTAAGAATATCTTATAAAAATGTCTTATAATAGTCATCCTTCTCAACATGCTCAATGGTTTTTTGGAGCACTAATAATGCCTTTTAGGAGAGGGCTTTCACACAAGACTTTCAAAAACCCGTGCGAGGCCTAGGAGGATTTCCTGCGCACCGAGGCTATAGGAAGCATGGATACCAGTGTTAGCCCTTTTCTTGAAGCTCATATTACTGTAATGGAAAAGTAGTGGGAGAAGATATCTATGAACTCGACCCATGAGAATCAACGTGGCCTATGGTGAACAAATTGTGAGGTAGAGGGGAATACAAAGGACAATTGTCCTTAGAGATTGGTACACATCATGATGGTATATTGTGAGATTTACCACAGAGATCATGATAAAAGTAGGTGTCTACTACTACAACACATGATCCCTTAGAATGTGTCTTGCTATTATAATATTTTCACCTCTACTACTCATGACACCAAGGATTGTAGATTAATTGACCAGATACATGATGCCATTGATATTGGTGTGTGCTAGACCGACATTGCAAACAATTCCAAGGATGATGATTGTCACTATGAAGAAAGTTCTGATGGATGAGCTCATGGAAGAAGATTTTGTGGAGGATTTAGAGGCCATAGCAATCATGGAGGTGGAAGGGGTGAATTCCCTCATAGAAATTGTTATAACTTTGGGTCCATAAAGCATTACAAACATGAATGTCATGACCTAATACAATGCTCATGGTGTGGGAAGAAGAACAAGTATGAGGAGCACCTAGAGCTATTTGAACATATGAGCCAACAAAATTGAAAAGACAAGGGTGCCACAATGGTAAGTGTTAAGAAAGTAGACTCGCAGTGGATGTCAAGGTCGGTGTGTGAGTCAAAGTTAGAACTTATGATGGTGACGACGTGAGCTGAGGCTATGCGTAGTAGGGAAATACCAAGGAATAGACCACTGATTACAAGAGAAAAGGTGGTGTATGGAAAGTATCTAGACCCCACCCATCAGAAGGAAGTCTATCAAGAGACCATGGATGTAATCAAGAGTCTTCAAGGGGAAATTACATGTCTAAAGGATCAATCTAGGAAGTTGAGGAAAAATAAAAGTGTTGAGGTCCCTTAGTCAGATATAGATGATGTTAAAGAGGTATATACGATGTTGTGCCAAGAGAATATCATTCCTCTATTAGGATAACCATTGAGGGATAAGATACCAAGCACTAGAGCAGAGCATGAGATGAAAATTTTACTTGTTAACCTTCCTCCCTAATGCCTTGACTATGATAAGGAGATTACCTTGAATGCAGTTGTTGATAGATGAATCCTAAGCAATATTATGATTAACATGGGTTTAGAAGTCAATGTTCTCACCTTGGATTCCTAGAATAAAATGGGAAGTCCCCCATTACAACCATCTTCAAATGTGATGTATATGGCCAGTAAGACAAATGAAATTCCCATTGGTGTTTTAAAGAATGTTTCTATCACTATCAAAGGGGTGAAATTCAATGGAGACTTTGAATTCTTTGCACTTGTTAAGGTGAACAAATTTCCAGCATTACTTGGGTACCCCTAGTGCTATAAGAATAATGCTAACTTACGTTTTAATAAGGGGTATAAAATTTTTGAGAAAAAAGAGGAACATGTTATTATTCCTTTGACAGATGGGAAGTCAACACCCTACATTGAGCCTTTGGGGGAAGAAGACCTAGATAGAATTTATTTGTGCACTATCAGGGACCCTAAGGTTGTGCAACCAACAAAAGAGGGCATTATTCAGTGGGAAGATGCTCAATCTATAAGTGATACAACTTGTATAGCATGTGATAATTAGATGCATGAGACATATGAGTTAGTTAGAAGGAAGTTAAGAGGATCTGTGATGAGAGTAGAAAATGTACGCTCAATCAAGTACCTAGGAGGAAATAAGTTACCAAGTTATTATGGAGGGGCACACCCTGATGTTTTCCTATGATAAATGGATACCCAGTGGATATTTGAGATTGAAAGGAGAAGGATTCTTAGCTATACCTTGCTCGGGACCACAACACATTGGTGGGTGACCAATCACAATAACCTTCTAGAGTGGTGTGAAGTGAGAATCATGTTCTCTATTAGGTTCATTTGGATAAATGCACCTATTATCATATAAATTATCATTTATATTTTATGCGAGTTTAAGAACTTATGTTCACCACTCCTTGGGACAAATGAAAATAAAGTTAAAGGAAGGTGCAAACCTAATTCGGAAGAGACCTTATCCAATGAATCCAAATCTTCACGTCAAATTAAAGGAGGAGATTGACAAGATGATCACATCAAACATAATTGAGGCCATTGAGGAATCAGAATGGATAAGTCCAATGGTCATCAACATTAAGAAGGATGGGAGGATAAGGATTTATGTTGATTACATGGATTTAAATGTGGTATGTGTTATTGACCCTTTTCTGACCCCTTTCACTAAGGAGATCCTAGAAGGATTAGCTAGGCATGAGATCTATTCTTTCATAGATAGATTCTTAGGATATCACCAGGTTAGATTGCAAAGGAGGACTAAGAACAGACAACTTTCGAGAATGAATGGGTAATATTTTCCTACACAATCATGCCTTTTGGACTAAAGAACACACCTGCTGTATTTTCATGCATTGTGGTGTAGACATTTTAAGACTTCATCCATAAGTTTCTTCAAGTCTACCTTGATGATTTGATGGTATATGGATTAGTAAGGGATCATTGTGAAAATCTAAGGATGATGTTTGAAAGATTTTGGCAGTTGAGGATATCCCTTAACATTAAGAAATGTGTTTTTTGCTACTCCATTTAGAATCCTTTTGACACATTTCATATGTAAGGAAGGCTTACTGGTGGACCTTGCCAAAGTTTCTGTTATTGTGGGATTGGAGGAACCTCTCAGCTAGAGTGTAGTGCATGGATTCCTTGGATATATGGGGTATTACTGGAAATTTATTAGGTGTTATGCCAAGATTGCCTCGCCAATGGAAAATTTGCTAAAACACAAAAGTGCATTTCACTGGGTAGAGGCACAACAAATGGCATTTGATACATTGAAGAATAAGCTTATCACTCCACCCATATTATGCCTTCCTTCTTGAGATAAGCCATTCCATATACATGTTGATGCTTCAGGGATGGAAATTGGGGAAATCTTAGAACAACCTGGAGAGGGAATTGTTGACCACCCATTGTGTTTTTCTAGTAGAAAGGTAACCCTAGTAGAACAGAACTATACTACTACTGAGCACGAAGCATTTTCAACGATATACATGCTGCATAAATTTAAGTAGTATATGTTAGAAATACCATTTATATTCTACATGGACCACATGACATTAAAGTACTTGATAAACAAGCATGTTGTACAAGGGCACATGTGTTGGTGGGTCCTTTTGTTTTACGAGTTTGAGTTTACAGTTGTTGTGAAATAAGGAAAGAGTATATTAGGACCTGACCATTTATCAAGAATTGAATCAAGGGAGGAAACAAAAAGCATTGAGGATACAATGCTAGATGTGAAACTATTTAGATTACAGTGCACACCCTCTGACTTTGAAGATATTGTTGTGTTTCTCAAAATAGGCGTGGAAATGGAGGGAATGAAGACTCTAGAAAGGAAGCAATTAGCCATACACACTGATCCCTACATGTTAATTAGTTGAGACTTATACAAACTAGGCCACGATGAGGTTCTGTGTTGGTGTGTGTTAGAACATGAGCATGTTACAATCATGGAGGAAGCACACGGTGGAATTACAGGAGGAAACTATGTAGGGAATGCAACCGCGTGTAAGATAGGTTTTTGGTGAGAAATGATTTACAAGTGCCTTGGTAAACTAGATAAAAGAGATGAAATGCAATTAATACCAATTGTCAGTGTAGAACCATTTGAGAAGTGAGAAATTTACTTCCTATGCCCTATTTCCCTAGCCATGCGAAGGACAGGTTCGCGCTATATCATTACATGCATAAATTATCTTACAAGGTGGGAAAAAGTGGCACCTACAAGGTATTGCACAATGGAAACAACAACTAGATTCTTGTGGGAAAACATAATCAACAGATATGGATTCCCTCTGAGTTTAACAAGTGATAGGGGAACTCATTTATTGAATGAAATAGTTAGGATCTTGTTGGCAGAATTCATGTTAGCCCACTAAAAGACTACTCCTTATCACCCACAATCTAATGGGACTATTGAGGCATTCAACAAAATTTTGAATCACATGTTAACCAAGATTTGTGATATGGGAAGAAAATATTGGGATGATAAAGTTTCTGTTGTGTTATAGTCATACCCGACTACTTATAAAAGACTGAACAAGGCCACAACTTTTTAATTGGTGTTTGGCATGGAAACAATGTTACCTATTGAATTCATGTTACCATCACTTCATATAGCGTGCACATGAGGATTAAATGATGAAAAAGTGATTGTGGAGAGGATTTATAAGTTAATGTAGCTAGATGAGAGGCAGGCTATTACTCGCTGAATTCAAAAAACAAAAAAATCCAGGAAGAAGGCATGGCATGATAGAAACATCAAGAATAAATAGTTTGAGGTTGGGTAGATGGTTCTATTGTATGATTCCAAGATTCTGCGCCATCATGGGAAATTCAAATTCCATTGGATGGGCCCATATACTATATCATATATACTTGATTAAGGAAATTTCCAGTTACAAGTGTTGGATGGAACATGGTTACCAGGCCATTTCAATAGGAGTAGGATGAATCCCTACTATAAATAAGTCTTCTTTATGTTTGTAAATAATGTAGTATTGCCATTTAGCCTAGGTTTTTCTTTGTTAGAGTTTCCTTTCTTTGTGTTTCCCTTTATCATTTCTTTGTGTTGTGTGAATTTGTGCATTGGTAGCCACTTACAATTTAAAAAAAAATTATGCACAGAGGACTGCACATCTATTTTTGTGTGGGGTGAAGTGATGTAACAAGTACTGGAAGCTGGTATTAGAAGCCATGTTTCTATGGCCTGGGTTGAAGGATCAAAAGCATGTAGATTGGAAGAATGTGCGTAGGAAAGGTAAACATGAGGAGTGTGGTGTTAGGGAGGATTTATAAAAACCATGCACAAGGGTGAGAAGCGTAGGAACAACATGAGGTAGGTGATGTCAAAAATCAGGATAAAGACAGTAGAGGTGACTTTGGCATTGAAAACACATGCATAAGGATCTTCGATCAGTAAGGGTTTTAACACATTATAAGGTTGTAGAAGTTTTCACGCAAGATTGGGCATGGGGGTAAAAGTACTAAAGGCTGGCATTAGAAAAGTCCACCTTTAATGTAAAAGTACATTGGTAGATGACATGGCATTTATTATAGAAAAAAATTAAAGCTATAAGTAGAAGGTCGGGGTGCATTATTGTTTACGTTGTATTTGTGTTAACGAAGAGATCTCATAAACTAGGGCATCCTTGAAGAAAAGTTTTGTGAAAAATGATTGTCAATATTTACATGCATAACTAGTTTGATTAGTGAATCAGAGCTAGAAAAAGAGTACACGGGCATAAGAGGAGAAGTTTGTATGGAATAATCCTATGAGTGATTATGCTGTCTTTTGGAAAAAGGGTTTTCCATGTTAGGGTTCCATAGCTAGGGCACATGATTGAGGAGATTTTCGTAAAGGAGTTAAGCCATAGAGTTGAGAAGAGCCAGGATCAGGAGAAATGAAGAAATTTTAGTGACTCAAAGGAGAAATGGCACCAAGGAAAGCAATAAACATTTCACCAAAAAAAGGGCAAGGGTAAGGGGAAACAAGCCATTTCCACTAGTTTTATTGAAGAATGGTATGCAGAGATAAAATATCCAAATGATGTATTGCTTGGAAAAGAATGAGTGTATCATGTTAAAAAGATGGTCATGAGTGACTACAACAATTGAATGAGCACCACAGAGAATGAGATGGAATTGGAACTGGTTTACCCTACAGACAAGAGGACACCAGGTGGAATTACTATCTATAATGATGAGATAAATGTAAAAATGGAGAAGGCTGGGTTATTGTAACTCTATGTGTTTCCCTATTTCAGAAAACCTGAGTGATTATACCAGTGGTTAATGTCACACATACATGAAGACCACTTCTACTTCGCAGGACAAAGGATGTGAATAACTCCCCAACTATTTTTTAAGTTTACTGGTCTTATCTGTGAAGGAGAACCATTTGATGATGACTTGGATGATAGGGAGGCCATTAAAAAGATTGTTGAAGCTTATGACTATAAGAAGGGGTTGCGCTACTTTGAAATTTATATGATTTCTGAACCTATAATGAGGATGTCCACATGCTCGGTCACAAAGTTGAATGGGAAGGAGAGATGGACACAAATAAAAAAAGCTTGGTTGAACATTTACCGTAAGATCTTATAGGGGACCATCTATAACCTATCGACTTTCATAATAAAATAAATTGTCAACTCCGTGTGTGATGGAGAAAATATTGTGTTTGGTAATGTCCTCCTTACCATTTTCTTTCTGGATATTAGAGTGCTCAATGGGCTAGATAATTTTTTTGGGAATACACAGATGAGAAACCTTCCCCCACCAAAAGATTTGATAAATACACTTTTGACACCATGATGACCGCCCGTAAGGCACACCTAGAAAAATGGTATAAACGGATTCATAACGCATTTAACACTGAATGGAGAATACCTTAGTAGTTACTTATTTTACCGAAAGGTGAGGTTGAATTCACCATTTAACAATATTTTTTTATTGGAAGGTTTACTCTGACAGATGGCGCCTAGGGTCCCTAGTGCAAATACTCGTTCTCCTTCACAACACAATACTTCTAGGTTGGGGTCAATCGATTCAAAGAAAAAAAGAAGCCAAGTTTTGACCTCAACATGATAGACCAAGATTACCGTGAGATACACAAAACATTGATATATCCAAAGAAGTGCACCTATGTGGAGAATTATGTCTCCCATGATGTACATATGTTGAAGCTAGTGACATTTCCTATTGTTGGGAGGACCGCAATAAGGGCATACATGTGTATAAGGCATAAGTATGAGAAATGTTCTTGTGTTGAAAATGATGTCTGTATCCCAGAAGACCCCACCATAAGGAAGAAGGCCACACCAAGGAAAAGGGAGAGAGAAGAGGCCCCTGAGAAAAAATAACCAAGTACACATACAATGAAGTCTGTAGGAGCACAGGAGTTAGGTACAAAACCAAACACCTATGCATGAAGGAAGAAGTCCCCCATAGAAGAGAAAGAGAAGATGCCTGAGGAGGAGGTGTTAGAGTAATAAAAGTCCCCTATGAAAGAAGAATCACTGGAAAGAAATAAGTCACCTAGGGAAGAAGAAAAAGAAAAATCTCCTATATTGCAATCACTGGTTAGGAAGAAGCAAAGAGTAATAGAAAAGGAGGAATCAAAAGAAACAAAGAGTATGGAGGCTAACAAGTGCAATGAGGATGATGAAAAGGAGAGTGGGGCTTAGAACCATCTTGTGTACAATGTACATTAGTTAGAGGAAGATGGAAATGAAGATAAGGATGAGGATGAAGGAGGTGCTCATGGAGAGGGGGGAAGTGAAGAAGTAAACATGAAGGATTAAAAGAAACCAAGATTGACTAATGAGCATATAGAGGATGCCATGGAGATGGAGGTAACAAGAATTATAAAGGACTTAGTGGATCAAGAGGTGGAGCCCAATGTTGAAGAAGTACCAAAGGAGAGGAAGGAAAGTGAAAGTGTGGGAAATGGGTATGGAAGCATGGGCAAAGACCCCAAATTAGTAGTAAGCTTCCCAAAGGTAGTGAATATAGGTGTTAAGGATGTAGTAGTGGCACAAGAACAATAAATTACTTACATCAATGATCCAAATAAGGTATTACGTGCATGCTTCCAAAGTACCATTACTTCAAACCAACTCCTTGTATGGTCTTGTTTTGATGAAGAGGGTGCATTGATGAAGATACCAGATGCCAAGGGAGTAAAACCTCTTGTGATTGCCCAATAAATATATGATGAGAAATTTTACAACTCTCTCAACAAAGTATCAATAAAATTTGAGGTGAGGCTCTTTGAAAGAAATGAAAAAATAATGGTCTTGGAGGAAGATCTTGAAAAGAAAAATGAAGAGATCAATGAAAGGGACAAGTAAATAAAATAGAAGGAATTTATTAGTACGCAGTTAAGGCTCAAACTAAGGGATGAAAAGGAAAAGGTGCTTGAGATCCATAAGAAGATAGATATTATTTCAAATGCCATAATCTTGAAGTGCCCAAACCTCACCCCGCCTGAGCAAAAATATGAGTCAACCATGCAATGCTTGGAAGACTTGACCTGTATCCTCACCATGGAAAGGAAGCCACTCATATTGGAGTCAGAAGAAGAGGTGATGGTGCTCTATAAGGAGGAAGAAAGAAAAAATATTAGGGATATAGTTAATTAGTAAATTTGAGTTCTTTTCCCCTGTAAGGACTGCCACACAAATGGTTGAGGCTGTATATGACAATTGCGTTGACAAAGACATGGTAACAAGAATATTGGTTACTATGCATGAGGAAGATATGAAGGAATTTCAATAAAAGAACCAAATTAATAGGGTGGATCATGATAAGATCCTATCCAAGGTTGATAAAAAGTTGGAAGAAATAAAAACCATGTGGTATTCGATTAAGAATTAGTTCAAGGAGCTATATCTCCAACTCACAAAATGGACATGATGGATGATCTTAGCAAGAAACTAGAAGGCATTGTAGATATACTGAATGCTAAGAGAAATAAATTAATTTTTGATGAAGTGAGAACTCTAGTAGGTGACCTAATTTAGTATGCTTAGGGTGAGGTAGATGCTTGGGAAAATATTGAGGCAATCATGAAGAAAGAATTCCCACTCCTCCTACAGTAGTAGTGGATTCTTCTATTCTTACATTATTTATCTAGATTGGCCCAGTTCTAGTATTATTTATTCCTTAAAGAATTAGGATGTTTTCGAGGATGGATTACACACATACTATGGGGTGATGTTGGACCGTAAATATTGGATAAGTACTAAGAGGTGGATGCACATAGGACCAGTGAGAAGGCAGATGCTCAGGGGAAAGTGCTCAGGAAAAATGGGTGTAATAAGGGTTTAAGTGAAACCAGGGCTTGCGCGAGAGGAAAAACATGGGTTTAAAGGACTTAGCCATATTTGGAATTCTAGTGTCACTTGAGTAAAAATGTGAGCACCCGACTAGACGTGATGAGTGGATAAGGTAACATCATGGAACCTTGGAGGTGAAGAAAAGGATATTCTCTATAGGGAATATTATTAGAAGACATCATTATAGAGAGTGGAGGGTTTGCAAAGGGATAGACATTCACCTATGGAGGACATATCAAAACTTGGAACACGATCTATGCTTAGAGAAGGCATGGTGGTGGATGTTGATATTATATAAATAAATTCTCGGGCTAGAGACAGAAAGAGACGAGAAATAGACAAAACACTTAGAAAGAAATACATAGAGTAACAAAGTTCTGTAGTAATGCTAGGGTTTAGAGAACTTAGTGCTAGAGGGTTGTAAGGGATGACATAAGCATGTGTATGGGTACTGTGATCTATAACAAGGGATAAAATGGGAAAAGTATAGTTAGGATCTCATATTAGGAAGGTTTGCAGGAGACAAGTCTCTGTCATTTAATATATATGGTCTGAGATGACCCTTTTGAATCTAATGTGGCTACCATATATATATATATATATATATGGTTTCATTCTATATAACTTGTTTATGGGTGTAAACCCTCATGTTATATGACTTATCATGACTCATATCTAGTTTATTATGCTTCTTACAATGTTATTTAACTTCTATGATGTGTTAATGTGTATATATGTTAGTTGCATATTCTACCCTTTAAGTAACTAAATGTACTTCTATTTCTATAAATAATCCTCCATTAATGGTGGAACCTTCTCACAAAGCTCACATAAAAGAGGGGTTCAATGCCCGCACATGCCTCGGGTGAGCACCCAACACCTGTTGCGTTATATTATGGTGTGCCTAGGGTTATAAATAATTATTAAGGGTGAATAAATGACTACACACCACATAATTCCTCTCCAAATACAGATTCAGATTAAGGTAATGTTCTGAGTCATATTGAAAAAAATATAAAGGGCATTGGATCAAATTTATTGATTAAAATTGGATTTAATGGTAATGGCCTTGGTAAGGAAAATCAAGGCATATCTAACCCAATTCAGGTAGAGGAGTAACCTCACTTTTTAAGTTTGGGTTACGCTAATGACAGGAAAATGGAAATGGGATAAGGACCCAAAACCACCGAAAGAAGACAAGCTTCTGATGGAAGAGTGGCTTCCCCATTAACATCTGGTGAATCATCCTCAGAAGATGGATATGGTAAGAAATCACCAAGAAGATGTATTGAGATTCTTCCACCTCTTGTTTACCATAAGCATAAGGGAACTGGTAAAAATCTTGATCCATTAATTCAATTCAATAAATTTGGCAATGTTATATAGAAAATGTAGTAAAATTATCCATGCATATTTTGTGGGATGTCTAATCATTGTGTATCCAATTGTTGAAGATGTAAATCTTTGTTGGAAAATATTTTGAGAGATAAATCTCCTAAAAAGGGCTCATAGAAAAGAAGGTTGGGTTAGTTTCCTAAAAATGTGGACAAGGGATTTTGTAATCAATGTAACAAGAAAGGTCATAAAAGTGATAAATGTTGGCAATATCTTAGACAAGATTGGAATCTTGTTAACAAGGAGAGTAATGTTAAACTAACAATTGTAAATATGACCCCTACAGTGGTTCAGGTAAATATTGAAGAAAATCAACCACCTAAAAAGGGAAATTTGATTAAAATGGTGGGTAAACAATTCCTCAGTTATATGTTTGCATAACGGTAATTGTTGATTAGCATGGAAATATTCAAAACAATTTTGGGATTCCTACTGGTTTGTAAAAAATGAAAAAATTCCCATATTTTAATTTAGCTTTGATTTTGATAAAGTAACCTGAAGGGGAAATCCGGGTAACATGTTTATCATACTTGGATATTTTATCTTGAATATGGGTTTGGGAAAACTTCATTTTTGATAGTAACATACATAGTTGTTTTTATGGGGCATGGTCAGTTGATCAGAATGTTTATCTTAGGAAACATGTATATAGAGTATGTTGTTTGTTTCAATGTGCAAATGTATCAAGTAGGAGATGTTTATAAGTATAGAAACTATAAATTTTTTTTGTAGCCATGCATTATTTTTTCACATTTTATAAGTCCTTTATTTTGGGCTTTAATCTTTACAATTGTCAAACATGGTTACAAATAGGCTATACAATTCCTACACTAACAAACTGTGATGTATGCTATATTTTTCATAGTTAAAGTGGTGTAAGATCATTGTACACCAGATGAGTATGGAATTTTCTTTTTCATATCAATTTCAATATTTTCCAGGGGTTATGTTACTTATTGATGGATTTTTTATATATGTATTAATTTTTTTAAAGCTTATAATGCTATAATTTGGGTTCCCCGTGTTTGTGATATACAGAGGACTTATTAGCATTTGATTGGGTGAGTTTCATTTTAGATAACAAAAAAGATCTTATTAGGGAGGAGTGATCTAGAAGATATTTATGAGTGTAATGTTCCCTAAATCTCCTTAAACCATTATAGCACTAAAGAGTGTCTCGAGAGATTTTTGTCACTATAAAGAAATTGAATAATGGAGATTGTATCCCAAAGATATCGTCCACTGAAATTTTCAATCAACTGGAAAAAATAAGAGGACTATGTGCATGTTTGCTTACTCGGATGTGTGCCTATCTATCATGTTGATAAATCATATGTCAACAAGTGGCACAATAGGAATGTAGTAAAAATTTTGGGTTGTAGATGCCACTCTTTGACACTAGATTGCGTACAAGTGAGCACCTCTCTTTACTAGTTGGGGGCCCTTAGCCAAGATTGACACACTCTCTTTGTAGAGGGGTTTCTTGTCCTCCGATATTCATATTACCATTGTTGAGAAATTATATATATATTCCACCTTATTCTTGTATATCCTACATGTCGAAATTTTACTATGGGATTGAATGTTATTAAAGGGAATTCAAATTGTAATTGAGGGTTATGAACTATGTTAATTCCCAACTCAGTGAGTTAGTCACACACAAAATTACTCAGTCATTCCCACCAATTAAGTGGGCCGATCAACTTCCCACCAATAAAACATTACATTTTCATCAACCACTTGGGATTATACTACAAAAACGGTGAGAGCAATGCGGTCCTTAAATAACTTGACCTAAATACCAGTGCAACCAACTTAACTTCCACACTATATACTTAGCATGTTAACCATTTTTCAAATCAACATAACATAGATTCCTATGTGGCTCAACAACTTAGTTGACCGTTAAACGCACAACCTATGTGGTAGGATTATCTACTTAGTGCAACGAATAGTCCACATGACCACATTAATGGTGCCTTATAACACGACCCAACTCATTGGTCGGTTCAAACCAATGCTGCAGTGGATGATAGGGAAAACATAACCAAACCACAACCCATGTGGCAAGAAAAAATGACTAAGATGTGGCCGAAGCCATGGGGACATAGGGCTATTATGCCAAATATAAACCTCACAACCTCCTAGCTTGTGTACAACGTGGAATTTAAGCCACAATATACGTGTAGACACCTAAATTCCGTTTACACAATTTTATTGCTAAAAGCACACTAATTACCCTCATTCTTACCATTTCTATTATAATTAGTATTTCCACTAATTTACTAATGTTTCCCTCTATTTTGGCTGATTAACGACACTTTTTTTATTAGCTAACCTCTATCACATTCCAGATGCCAATTGATGACACATCGTTAGTTATTATCCTCTTACGAGAAAACAATTATCGATTATTAGCTAATTAAGCCTATTTACCCTTGTTTTCATCAATAAACCCTATTATTGGTTAATACCCCTCTTCCAACCATTCAAAATCACCCCATTTACCTCCAATACATCTCAAAAGGCTTCAAGAGGTTATCCTAGACTCTTAATTGACCCTAATTGATTAATTAAGGCTCCTCACATGCTAATCACTTGTTAATTCACTAATCATGATTAACAAGCCTTAATCTACTTTATCGGTTTTAGTCCCACATGCACCAAGATTAAAGTTCTCTACCCAAATAGAAAAATATAAAAAGGAATAAGCACCTACCTTTATACTTTAAACCATTTTTGAATAACATTAATCATATAATACATATGATCTAGAGCCTTACTTCCATTGATAGAAATAGCTTGCTCAATCTTTGCATCCAATCTTCATGTTGGTTAGTAGAGGAATATCTAATATGGCCTTGTAACCAATGTTAGAGATGTCCTTTCACCATTGTGGAGTAGAAATAACCCAATTTTATTTTCTAGTGGTCTTAATAGCTCCATTTTAGTTAGCAACTCACACAAGTAGGCATGCTTTAACTATGATTGATTGATATCATGTTAGTTCTCTTAAATATTCCAATAAGCTAAGATATTGATGTTACTATTGTTAATTCATAGCTTTTTTAATATACTATGTAGTGTTATTCTAGTTATTTAGCCTTGCTATAGTTTTGGTAGTGCACATTTAGCACGCCCGATGGGACCATACCCCATTGCATTCATTTTAAATATTTTTAGATTAGTTTCAAAGTTTTGATTTACTAACCCTCTCTTGCTTTATTTTTGATAAATATGAGGTTTCTTAGCTAGATAAGTTGTACTTGCTTTGTTTTTATGTTCTTTTTAGGATCAAATGAGGTAAGGTTCTGTCAAATTTGATTCATGTTGACAAAGTTTTGAGGTTTTTGATAATTTTTTCATAAATTCCCATATTTTGATGATCTACAGAACTGCCACGCGCATACGCTATTCTGGGTGCACACATAATATTATGTGCATGAAAGCACAACACTTACTATTTTGTTTGACACAGAGTCATGCATATGCTATTTTGGGCATGCATACACTATTCTGGGAAAGCATATGCTATTCTGGGTGCACATGTGCAACACTACATACATAAGGATCTTTTAGAGGCCATAACATTTTCTCCTGAGCTTGAAATGGCTCCATTATTTTTAATTTAAAAAGGTATTAAAGATAAATAAACAATGGAAACATATATTTGGGGTTTGTAGTTACCAAAAATTATGTTTTTCATTTTTTATAAAACTACTCATTGTCTAACATGTGTAATGCTTTAATAAATGTTGTTTTTCCATGCTTTACTTGATATAGACCAAAGCTTGTGTATGATATTCCCTTGGACCTTTTGGTGATCTTGAGACTTAAAAATATATATTTTATATCTATCTTTTTGATATTTTCTTAAGTTTTGATGAATTCTTTTATTTCTGTGCTTTGTATGAGTTTGGGATAAAGTTTGTGTATACTCTTCTCTTGCACCATTGCATGATCTTGAAAATCAAAACAAACTTTAAACCTTCTATTTCTAACATTAGAGTAAGTGGGAAATTTCATTATTTATTTTTATACTGAAGGGAATGAAATTTTCATTAGGTATTTGTATGATCCTTTGATTTAAATATTTTTATTTGATAAAAAAATAAGGCTAAAGCGTGTGTATGCTCTTCTCTTGCACCATTGTGTGATCTTGAGGATAAAAAACTTTAGTTTTTTACTAAAAATCACTTGAATTAATTGGGAATAGACATTTATTTACAAAGTATTACGGTGGTTATTTGATTTACAAGTTTTTCATTGCTATCTAGTTGGGTTGCTTATTGTGTATGCTCTTCTCTTGCATCCTTGGACAATATTGAGAATAAAAAAAAAAAAAAATCCTATTTTTATGATATTGTAGATTTTTTTGGATAACTAATAACTATTTGTGTGTAGGACCTAATGATTTCCAAAGAAAGGATAATTTAAACAAAACTCTAACTACACGTGTGTTTCAGGTTGTTAATGGTGGTCTAAACCAAATTTCTTAATCCAAAAGATAAAAAACACGCCACCTCTAATCATCATAATGTATGTGCAGGTTTCGGTTAAGAGCTACGACTCATCCACTATTAACTAGGAGAAGTTCCCTCGGAATAATCCTTAAAATAAAAAAGGGACACTCCTAGGAACCCCAAAGTAATCCACACAAGAGGAAATGTTGTGAACGAAATGGGAAAGTACTCCACTACCCAATTGATTAGTACACCTTGAAGAGATTAGAGTCAAAATTATCTTCATGCGAACCAAGTGAGATACAAATGAACACAATTTATTTCCATTATATCAAAGTGGGTAAAGTAAAGTGGGGATACTCCAAGATTTAGTTAGCAAGACTTTCATGGCAAATTGTGCTTGCAGAGATAGTTTGTGACACCTAGAGAGTGAACCAATAGGAAGCTTGTGGCTTAGAGCCAAGTTGAAATATCCATCGCATTCTAAAGAGATATCACAATGTTAATTTTTTTTTGGAATCAAAACATTGTCATTTAAACAAGGGGAGATTCCATTAAAGTTGAAACCACGTGTTATTTCATCGCGATACTTACGGTGTGTAAATTTTTCCTATTTTTTCACTTTTCCAAAGATAAGGTGAAACTCTGCCAAAGTTACACCAAGTATTTCTTATAGCCACTTGGTTTATAACCTTGTTTTCTTGTTGCCCATTTGGGATGAAAGAAAACATAACAACTTAATGTTATTGATTGATTATGTCCACCACTTTTACTCCCATTTTCATTCGTCCTTTCTTGAGACCTAGATGTAAACATTGCAAGTGTGTTAGTATGCATTCTTATCTTGGTATCCATCATCTTGATACCCATAATTGAGATTTCATATTGTATCTAGGTTGTCTCATCACTTGAATTCCTTTAAGTGATTACGATGCCCTCATTATAGCCATAAAATTGTGGTACTTATATCTCTTTTCCATTGTGAAACTTGATCTAATTCTTTAAATTGTATTTCTATGTTGCTTGCATGCATAGTAACTTTTTGATATACTTAGGCTTAGTTTTTAATCCTAATATTTCCTTGAGTTTTTAAGAGTGTTGACATTACATTGTTCATATCATGATAACACCATTTTGATACTAAAATATTTAGTTCTTGAAAAACTTGATTAACGTGTCCAAATGGTATTGTTATGCTGCTCACATTTGTAACTTCCATTTTCAAAGGCTTGGACTTTTTTTGTGCTTAAAAACTAGTTTTAGTATACCTTTTTGGGAGATCCTTTCAACACTTTCTTAGTGTTTAGGTCTTTTTTATTTTAAAATTGACCTAAGTGGTGATATTGTGTTGTCACTATTTGCTCTAAACCTATCTTAGAAAAGCGTATGGAATAAACTATTTTTATGATTGGATTTTAGTATTGTACTTCATTGTCTTTTCCTAGATAATTCTTGTCATATATAAACCTTGTTATTTTTTCATTAATTATTCTTTGGCATCCTTGGTTCATATTGATCCTTTTTATTCATTACCATTTATTATTTGACATTATTTGTAACAATTTGATGTCGTTATGCTGCTTTTTGTGTACTAGGGCCCATATTTGCAAAATTTCTACTTGGTTTTCATTATGATACTCAAATTGACATAGAAATTTATTCATTGTGAAGGAGTTTAATCACCATAAAGTTATAGGAATTTGTACTCAAAAATGCCAACTATGACTGATTATCACATGGTTCCTCACATTTACAAAAATAGGCAACCTAAGTTTTTCCATTCCCATCAAAGGATACCCATCGCGGCTAAGCCTCATTTGATTCTTCATATTAGATAACCGGTTCAGTAACCTCATTCCCCACCTTCATATAATATTCGATGGTATGGTATTGATTCTTATGATATAAACTATTATTCGGGATCCCATAGGTCTTCTAAGGATTTAGATGCAAAATATTCTTCTGAAGATTCTCATGAAAGTTATTCATCTAATTTGAATCTTACATCATAGTACCCCCTTTCTTTGCAAGACTCCCCTTATTAGTTGCTTAAATGACATATTCCTCCTTTGAATATTTGTGTGACTCCAAGTTATACCAATCAAACCTCTAATTTGGTTTTTGAGTCACGGTCTTCCCTTGCTTCAGAGGACGTGTTGGTTGCTCAAACATGCACCCATGTCTTAAATATTGGAGGTGCCAATGTGTCTGAGACCACAATGGAACTATCCCCAAGTTGTGGGACCTTGTGCACTTGGGACAGATCTTTGGAGAAGGCTAGTTCCTCTATCTATTTCTATTACTACTGTTACTCTTAGTGTTGGAAGGGGAAACTCAGCTAACAATGCCAAGGGACCAGGGATAGAAGGATAACATGAAATGAAACTACACTAAAAGGTGATAGCACTAGAAAAGAGGGATGAACACTATCCGTTCTAAGAAGGAATGAAAAGAAATGCGTGAAAGGAGGCTAGACATGCATAACACACCTAAACATGTATTTACAAGATATTTCTCATGGAATGCAACTAAATAAGGGACTGAAAGGGACATGAAATGGAACAACCAACATACAACCCAAAAGAAAAGGAAATAAAAATGAATGAAAACACGTTTGGACAAAGAATAGTCACAAAACGACGTTTCTATTACTTCCAGAAATGCACATTATTGTTATGATGATGAAGGAGGCCGATATCCACATGCGAGAGCTAGATCTAGAGGTCTGCAACTCAAAATACAAATATATAATTCCTTAGTAGAAAATGTGTAAGGATCTAGAGTGTCCAACAAAAAAATGAGTCTAACTCTTACATTTATATATGAATATGTAGAAAGAGAAGAGGAGGGAAAAATCAAATTTGAAATACAACCACCAAAAATAAGTATTCAGTGCATATAAATCCACATGGAGATCTATGAAATACACTTCCTTAAGCTTGTTTGGCATGTTGTAGAAGGAATGATGGAATATTATATCAAATTGGGTGGTTGGAGCAATTGGATTTACTCATCAATGCTCAGAGAGAAGTTTTCCCATTTCTCACATACTAGATCCACCAAGAATATGAATTTGAATTTCTAGCACTATAGTTGATGTCAATAGCTCTCTGAAAATTCCAAGCACATGCTGATCTGATCTCTGTAGAAAAATATAGGTCTATCATAAGATGTTAGAGTCGTTGGTGCATGCAAAACACATGACACACATGGATTGGATGAAATGATGGCCAAATGTTTAAATATTTTTCATTTCTTCCACGTATTAGTTATTGATTTACTACAAGGATTTGGTGCCCTATTGGCACACTTTGATTAGTTACGCATGACACACCTAAACATGTCAAAAGATGACTTGACATGAATGGGCACAAAGGAGGGAAAAAGGGAAGGACACGTGGAAAAAAACATTGGAAGGTGTAGAAGGACGTGTGCATGACATGCACGAGGAAATGAGGAAAATAGGAAAGAAGAGAATGCATGGTG
This sequence comes from Taxus chinensis, assembly GCA_019776745.2. Classification (NCBI taxonomy): domain Eukaryota; kingdom Viridiplantae; phylum Streptophyta; class Pinopsida; order Cupressales; family Taxaceae; genus Taxus; species Taxus chinensis. The sequence goes on along the minus strand of CM034148.1, from coordinate 508,728,294 downwards.
AAGGCATAATCATTACAAGGTGATGGGCATGCCACACGAGAGGGCTAGGTACTTAGTTGATTGAAGCAAGTGTGAGATGCACATAGGGTGAAGAATCCACTTAGGAAGAAAGTGAAAGAGTAGAAGGTGGGTGTAAGGGAAGGGTGGAACAAAGAGGAAAAAAAAATGGAAGGAGATAATCAAAAAGCACGTAAGGGTACTTGAGGAAAAAAAGGGGCACTAAGGGATAACTGCAACTAAGGGGTTGTGCCAATTGAGCTTGAGCATGCAGAACCTTCAATGAGGAAATGAGAGCTAGAATGTGTATACAAGTTATCCAAATCACCAGGAGAGTTATTTGGATAGCAAGTTTGGAGAATTTCAGGGCCACCTGCCTATTAGATGAAAAATATCAGTAGTCTGGAGCATCCATTGGGCATGGAGTCCACTTATGCAATCGTGAAGCTACCCCTGTAGTCACTTGAAAGATAATTTCTTGACTCTCTTCTGAATCTTGCAACTACTAAGAGAAGCTCTACATTTTGGAAGCAATAGAAGAGCACACATAGGAAGCACACAAGAAAAATAACTATGTACAAATAAACAATGTGTGTATAACACACTTGGTAGAATTAAAACTAATCTAATATATACAACATGATTCAAAAAACTTAATAAAAGGGTTTGAGATAGATCCCATTTACAGGGATTTATAGCTCACCATCATCAAGATGGGTTAACTCAAAATAGTTAGCCTCCTTACAGGAATTGATGATGTATGAGCCACTTCAAAGTGCATCAAACTTTGAATGAAACCCTTGTTTAGCTTTTTCAACATCCCATTTTAAAACTAATTCCCCAAATTTGAAAGCTTGAGGCTTATCCTTTCTATTGAACCATTTATTTGTTTCTTGTTGATGCTGTTCTATCTTGATCATGATAGAGTTCCTAATTTATTCAAGATCAACCAGCTCTATCATTCTGATTTATCTTTAATTTGTGCCTTTAAATTCTAGCTGTTGGGAAAACAATAATGAATTAAAATCTAGTGTCAAAGGAAGGGTATCCTCCTTACCATATACAAACTTGTAAGGTGAAGTTCCTATTTCCTTTTTTATTGTGATTCTATCTTCCTAGGGTGCACACGAGACCTTTGTATGCCATTGTATTTGGATGATGTTTATTATGCACTTCATAATTCTGATCAAGTTCTTGTTTTTTGACTCTGAAAGACCATTTACCTGTAGGTAATATTTGGAAAAGGTTTTTAGATAAATGCTTAGATTTAGAGCCCAATTAATGATTTTAGTACTAAGGAAGGATTTTGCATTATCAGAGATAATGGTTTGAGGAACACCAAACCTTGTGACTATACCTTCAAGAAAGTCAAGGATGAATGACTTGATTGGTTCCTTGAGTGTGATGACTTATGTCCATCTAGTGAATTAATCTATAGCTTTCAAAACCCACTTATGTCTAGTGCTTGAATCTAGATTGATCATGCCTATGAATTCAAGACCCGATTGTGTAAAAGTATGATATTTCTGAATTATTCGGAGGGGAAATGCTACCCATATTTTATTTTATGTAAATAAAGCACATTCCTTGCATTTTTTGACCCACCTGTGTGCATATGAAAAAAGGGTAGGCCAAAAGATACCTATCATTATGATTTTCATTACTGTTGTTTTGACAGAGAAGTGTCCAACAGAGAATCCATTGTGAAATTATGCTAACAATTTTTCGGTTTGTGCACCATTAATACACCTTAACAACATGCCGTCAAGATTTATTTTGAAGAAAATTCCATCAATCAAAACATATGGGATAGATTGTAACCTCATATGTCTTCTCTTTTATTTGTTTAGAATAGGAGGATATACACCCTCAGAAAGGAATGTGATCATGTCCTTCATCCAATCATGCACACTAGGGTCTGTGTTCTGCTCAAGTTCTACACGCGGGAGGTCCTCATATAGAAATAATGAAGTCTTAGATTCAATCTGTGCATCCTCAATAATCTACCTATAGATTGCACTACCTCTTATCAGTTTTGTGGAATTTATAGTCACATCATACTCCATGATTTTTTTTACCCATCGTGCTCTTTTCTCACTAATTTCTTCTTCGATGATGAAGTCTTTGACATAAGAGTGGAAGACTAACACCTTGATATGATTGGTGGTGAGCATACTCTTGAATTTCTTGAGTGCATGTATGATGGTGAAGACCTGATTCTCCATGTGACTGTACTTTAATTCATACTCCTTCAACGTCTAGCTGAAGAAGGGCACTGGTTGTTCTAACCCTTGTTCATTTTCTTATGTTAGGAAAACAACAACACTAACATCAATGCCATAAGGATAAAGAATGAAATCCTTGGAATAGTATGGGTTGATGAGTGTTGGCATGGAAGAAATTTCTTGCTTGATTTTTTCAAAAGTTTTCTATTCCTTCTACTATCCATCTGAAAGTTATGTCCTTCTTGACTATCAAGGTGATGTGCCAAACCATTCCTACAAAGTTAGGGATAAAAAAGCTAAAAAAATTGATCTTGCCAAGGAAGGACTGTAGGGCCTTTTTGTGCACTTGTAGGGAAAGGGATAAGATGGTTGAGAGGAACTCAAGATCAATTGTTATGTCATCTTTTGAAACCACATGGCCCAAGATATTTCTCCATGCCACCACAAAATTACACTTCTTGGGGTTAAGAGACACCCCAAACTTTTTGCATCTCTCGAATACTTTCTCTAGGTTCACCATATGATCCACTCTCTACTTTGATAAGACTATTATGTCATCAAGGTAAACCAAGATAAACTCATTAATGTAACCTTTGGAGGTAATATCCATGGTGTATTGAAATGTGGCACCCACGTTTGACAGACCAAAGGGCATTTTTTGACATGCATATGTTCCCCACTTGGTTGTAAATGTTGTTTTAAATTTATCCTCTTCCTTAACTAGGATATGGTTGAATCTTGAATATCCATCTAGCATGGAGAATATTTGCACGTCATCCACCATCTGTAGAATCTGCTCCATTGAAGGTAAAGAATAATGATCCTTTAGAGATTCCTTATTGAAATCTCTAAAATCAACACAAAGTTTGATTTTTCCATTCTTCTTGTGCAATAGAACTAGATTTGTGACCCAAGTAGAGTATTTGATAGGAAACATAATTTTTTCCTTAATGAGTTTAGATAATTCCTTTCTCATGAGGGGTTCTATCTTTGGATTGACTGGTCTCTGCTTCTGTTTGATAGGCTTGATACCAAGATCAAGGTCAATGGAGTGTTGAGAAACACCTGGATCAAAAAATTTGAGGTATTCATACTCCCATGAGAAGATATCACTATATTTTTAACAGAGAGAGATAAAGCCCTACTTTTTCTCATGTGCGTAAGATTGATTGAGTTGTAGCTCTTTCTCCTACACAATAGTGACTGGAAAGAAGTACTCTTGCATGGTGTGCATGTCCCTTTCTTCACCCTTTAACTCATCATCATAGATAAATAATTACTCTAAGGTGACCAACCCTTTAAATAACATGTTTGTCTTCAGCTATATCACTTAGTCACTATAGCTATCATACAAGTCAACTTCCATACTTGATGAAAATTCAGCTTCATTCTAGATAAACTAGACGATCTGTCAACTAGTGTTGCTGTCTGGAATGGGTGGTCTGATCACCATCTTGATGTGCTGAGTTTTTTCTTTAACAAAGTTCTTAGTAGGAGATATTTTTGAACCCAACATGACCATCTAGTTAGCTTCCTTGTTCATTTTACATGGCACCACCTACAGATTTAAAGCACCAAATCTCTCAATTAGGTCCCAAAATATATGCTTATAAGCTTTGAGAAGCCTATTATTTGTATGAAATTTGTTGGTAACCTGGTGGATGATCAATTATGTGTCTCTAAAGATCTGAAACATCTTAATTTTCTTCTTCTCAGCAATGAGAAAGCCATAGACCAACGCTTCATACTCTGCCACATTATTAGAACATGTGAATTCCAACCTATGCGTGAAGCATAATTTATCATCCTTAGGGGAAATGAGAACCACTCTTGATCCTAAACCATTCCTGCTTCTAAAACCATCAAAGTATAAATTCCATAGGCTAGGTTCAACTTTTTTTTTATTGAGCATGAGTAGAAGCATAGTTTCATCTCCAAGGATGTAGTAAGTACCAAGCCTAGTTTCATAATCTTCTAATTCTTCATCAGATGGATAAAATTTATGGTGCCTTTCCACCCATTCATCAAGTACTAGGTAAGGAAAAAAGGGTGGAAGAGACTGCTCTTTTGGAATATAAGCTTGTTCTTCTTGGATTACACATTTGGCTTGGAGAGGGGATGGGACATATGAATCTACACGATAGGAAAATATAGGCTCAACTTGTATGGTAAATCAGGTACCATATCTTGTCTTGAGTAACATATGATACCAATCAGAAGACAAGTAAGCACCCACTTTAGCATTAAAGTCCCTTGATAAACATAGGGCAAACAAACAAGGTAGGTCAATGATTGACAAATATTGACTTATTTTTAGGCTTGGACATGCATGTAGGGTTAACTCAAGATCCTTGATGGCTCCTAAGGTGGTGATAGTTGAGACATAAAGCTACAGGACTCCTTTAGACAAATGGCTATATTTCAGACCTAACACATCAACAATATTCCTGGGCATAACAAAAGTACTAACATCTAAGTCAATCATGCAATTATGCACTAGGTATTTTCCTATGATCAAGGATATATAAAAGGGTGGGGTTTTAATAACTTTACTTACTTGCTTCTCTTCTTCTTGGAATATGTTGATAGAGGCATGTGGCTTCTGCATAATTGGATCAGCACATGGGAGTTGCGTCAGAGCTTCATGTAACAAATCCAACTGAGATGGAATAGTCAGGGCATACCACATTGTGACATTTATGTTTTTCTTATTCATCTAGTAAACAATGTTAAATAGAAGGCCCCTATTTTGTGCATTTGGGGAACCACATCCCTTTTTTACTATTCAGGTGTGGAAGCCTAGAATTTAACTAGAGTAGAGGCTTGACATACTAAAGGAGAGGTGCACACTACTTCAGAGAGAGATTTGAGTAGGATTTATTGTGTAGGGACATGGGTTCCACTTCTACTAGATGCCTCAAATGCATATTTCTACTTCTGAGGATCTATTTGTGTCGTTGGGATTGTGACTTGCACATCTGATGCTAACATTATCTTCTTGTATCTTGTGTTATACATAGCTTGAGTACGTGGGCTATTTGTATCATTTGTTGCTTGGTTGATTACACAGAAGTCCTCTGCACCAAAGAACATAAATTTTATTTCTGGAGGACCTTCTTTTCTTTCTTGGTTATCCACTTTAGGGGTACTTATTGAAGGCTCACAAAATAAAGCATTCTAGATCATGTAGGCTTGGGTGCGCATAACATTAGCACATTGATATTGAATATGAGGCATGTTTTAAGGGAAGCACCATTTTGAATCTTGAACCAAATTGTTCTGAACTGGGAGAAGTGCATGACTTGCACTGGGTACTAGAAGAGAAGGTGTGGGAGGAACAAATTACAAGGGAAGATATGCATTGGGATGTCATCTATCATTCTACTAGTTGGGCACGTATATTTGATTTCCATACTGATTCTACCAAGGATGATTTCTCTGACCATGCACCTAATTAGAATTGCCTTTATAGGCTTGCGCCTGTTACTTTTATAATGATATGATTTTTTTAATAAATTTATAATTAGGGCCTTCAACTCTTCATCTTCCCTCTACTGTGCTGGAGAGTAGGATGTTAAGGAAACTAGTTGTGTGCTTTGCTTAAGAATATGAATAGGGGCTACAGAAGGCTAGGGAACTTGTGAAATTTCTAGGAACAAGGGTATAGGTGGTCTAGGAGCTATCTTTCCCACCTGAATAAGAATATTTTCCTCCCTTACTGCAATACTATAAACATCTGGTAAAGTCCTACTTCCCATGGATTGGATCATGACTGAGATATCTCTATTGAGAGCCTTCAGATAATATAGGAAAACATGTTTGGTTGTAGGTCTTCCCACAAGAAGGATCATGTCCCAAGTCTTCTAAAATCTGATGTTGAAATCATTCTGTTGTATATATCTCCCCCAAGGAAATATGTCGGAGGGGTTCCAAAACCTGACACAAAGGAAATATGTCAGAGGGGTTCCAAAACCCGACACAAAGGAAATATGTCGGAGGGGTTCCAAAACCCGACACAAAGGATTTCGGGTTTCGGGTTTCGGGAAACATGAGACATGAAGCATGAAAATCGCAAGGCATGTCTCGATGCTTGAGAGTTCCGAAAACCTGAAAACACTACCTAGGCAAATCGGGTTTTGGAGTCAGGAAAGCATGGGGAAAAAACATGTTGAGGCACCCTCCAAACCCGATGTAGATGCAAAGGAGAAACCCGAACCCGACTGGAAACAGACCCTGACTTGGGGAATATTCAAATGGCCATAACTTTTCACAGGGAGCTCGGATTCACACAAGGTTAGACTTTTTAGAAATCTCTCGGCATCCTCTACCCAAATAAGACTGGATATCTTGATTTGGGTGAGAAAAAGTTATTCAAAAATGTAAAATATAGTTCGCCATTTTTTGGGGTTGTTAGGGGTCTCACCTACTGGCATAATGAGATGAGTTAAGGCAGTCTGGAGGTGGTTGGAGCAGATTTCAAATTCCTCTCTTCTCCCTCTCTTTTTTCTCTATATAAATTGTAAGGAGGGGCTTCTTTAAAAAGGTTGGAAATTCTTGTTTTGCCCCTCTCTTCTTCTCTTTGGCAGGTGAATTTGTTGAGTTCAAACCTCCCATTTAAAATTGTAATGAAACTTTGCCTCTTGGCATTTTGTAGTGTATTGTGCTAATCTTTGGAGTAAATAATACATGTCTGTGGATGATTATCAACCCTTTCTGTGTTAATTTGCATCCCCTTGGCCTTTCACTATGAATTTGGTTACCTGTGCATGATCTTGCATTGCATTTTAATGGCTTATGTTTATTAGCAAGACAGTTGTTCTTCATTCCTCGGTGTATCACCTCTGTTAGTTTAGGTTTTATTTTTATGCATCTTCTTACCCTATCTCCTTGGCAAGTTAGATTAGGTTTTTGAGTAAGCCCTCTACATTTTTACGTGTGCATCTGAACAGAGGAATAGGAACCGGCCTTCATCCGGAGAGCTTTTTCGATTTCGCAAGGTCCCACACTTGGGAAAAGCTCCATGTTATGTAATCACACTGAGAGTCTCAACCCATCGAGTTGTGGACACTCAGGGGTGTTGTGATTCACCATCAACACATTCATCTTCTCGTTGGGCACCCTCCTTATTGTCAGTTACTCCACCTGAGATAGGTGATCTGACTTATCTTTAAAGTAATTACAAAGAGTTGTTCCCAACTCATCCTAGGTGGTGATAGATCCAAGTCTCAGGCCTCAATACCATTGAAGTGCTTTACATTTGAAATAGGTTGTAAGTATCATCACTGCTACATCATCATGTGTGATCAAATAGAGTGAACACATGTTTGTTACATCTTGGATATTATCCTAAGGGGTGACTTGATTCTCACTAGTAAAGTATGGAATACTCTTGAGTGCGGCATTTAGCATATCATGTTGTACATCTAGAACCAAGGTACTTCCTCTAGTGAAGTTAGAAAATTTTCTTAGTGGAGGAGGTGGCTAATGTGACATTGTAGGGGTGCACATGTTTTCTATTTTGAGGAGGAGTTGAATGGGTGGGGTGCACTGGAGATAGAGATGTGTGCGTAGATTTTCAAGAACGAACTCTTTTAGGGGATAGATGGAGGTACTCAAAAGAATCTTCAGCTGCTACAATTTTTATTGTGTGCAATATGCTCATGAAAGGCACTTAGGATTGCTAAAATCGAGATTTGAAGATGTTGGGAGTCACCGAATGTGTTGAAATGATCCTTTGAAGGCTGAAATACTAAGTCCATACACCAGAAATTAGAGATATGAAATTTGATCTTTCAATGTTGTACCACTGGGCATTCCATAAACTATTGGACCACTGGGAATTCCATAAACTATTAGTTTCTCAAACATGCACCCACATCTTAAATCTTGGAAGGGCCGAGGTGTTTGAGACCACAATGGAGTTGTCCCCAAGTTGTGGGACCTTGTGTACTTAGGACGGATTTCTAGAGAAAGTTGATTCCTCTATCTATTTATATTGTTATTGCTACTCCTAGTGCTAGAAGCGGAAACTCATATAACAATCCCAAGAGACTAGGGATAAAAGGATACCATGAAATAAAACTACACTAAAATGTGATAGCACCAGAAAAGAGGTATGAACACTATCTGTTCTGAGTAGGAATGAAATAAAATGTGTGAAAGGAGGCTAGACACGATTAACATAGACACGTATTTACCAGATCATTCTCATGGAGCACAACTAAATAAGGTATTTCAAGGGATGTGAAATGGCACAACCAGCACAAAACCCAAAAGAAAAGGAAATAAGAAGGAATGCAAACATGATATGAAAAAGAATAGTCACAAAAAGACATTTCTATTACTTCCATAAATTCACAGTGATATTACAATGATGAAGGAGGCCGATATCCATATGTGAGATCCTGATCTAGAGGTGGGTAAATCAAAATATAGAAACATGAATTCCTTATTAGAAAATGCATAAGGATCCATAGTGTCCAACATAACAAATGAGCCTAGCTCTTACATTTATAGATGAATCTATAGAAGTAGAAGAGGAGGTAAAATTCAAATTTGAAATGCAACCACTAACAAGAAGCTTTCAATGCCTACAAATCCACCTGGATATCTATGAAATATTCTTCCCCAAGTCTTTTTGGTAGGTAGAAGAAGGAAGGAGGGTGGATCATATCAAATACGGTGGTTGGAGAAATTGGATTTACTCATCAATGCTTAGAGAGACATTTTCCCATTTCTCACCTACCAGATCCACCAAGAATTTGAATTTGTAGCACTGTAGCTAATGCCAGAAGATCTTTGAAAAGTCTAGGCATGCACTGATTTGAGATCTGTAGAAAAATATAGGGGTTTCAGAATATTTCAGAGTCGTTGATGCATGCAAAACACATGGCGCACACGAATTAGATGAAATGATGGCCAACTATGGAAATATTTGTCATTTCTACCACGTGTCAGTTACTGATTTGTTGCAAGGATTCGGTGGCTTGTTGGCACACTTTGACTGGTTGTGTGTTGGAAAACTAAGGATGTCAGAAGATGACCTAGCACATAAGGTCTCAAAGGAGGTCACGAGGGAAGGGCACACGGAAGAAAACAAAGGAAGGTGCAAACGGATGCATACACGACATATGCGGGGAATTGAGGAAAATAGGAAAGAAGATAATACATGGTGAAGGAGAAACCATTAGAAGTTGATGGGCATAGCACATGAGAGGGTCTAAGACTTATCTGATTGAAGCAAGTGTGAGATGTGTGTAGGGTGAAGAAGCTGCTTAGGAAGAAAGTGAAAGAGAAGAAGGTGGGTGTAAGAGAAGGGTGGAACAAAGAGGAAAATGAAAATGGAAGGAGAGAAATAGAAAGTGTGCAAGGGATCTTGAGGAAAAGAAGGGGCACCAAGGAGAAACTACAATCAAGGGGTTGTTCCTATTGAGCTTGAGCGTGCACAACCTTCAACGAGGAACTAAGAACTAGAATGTGTATACAAGTTATCCAAATAAGTAGGAGAGCTATTTAGATAACAAGACCCTCCTTATCTTCCCCCTCAATGACCTCTTCCTTTGTTAAATATCCAGGAGACATTTAAGTCATAATCATCTAAGTCGACTCTTACGTCGCAATCATCTATGTAGACACCTACGTCAAAATCATCTAGGTCGATGCATACATTGCAATCATCTAAGTTGACGCATACATCACAATCATCTAATTCAAAGCATATGTCATAATCATCCAAGTCGATGGATAAATCACAATAATCCAAGTTGATGCATACATCATAACCATTCAAGTTGAATCCTACGTCACAATATACTAACATTCTTTGCAATCTTCTTTGTTTCCCAAAATATGTCATCTTCTAGGAAATCCATCACCAATCCATTTCAAATTTACATTTTATTATACTCATAATACATATCAATCCAAGTCTATTTCATATCTTGAGTCATCTTCCTATATCAAGAAGAATCCAATCCCTCTTTTGCCTCAGTGTTATTTTGATCATACCTTATTCTTTATCCATCAATCTTCTAAATATTGATGTTTATGTCCATGTCAAACTATTCACAAAAAATGATATCTTAAGATATATTTTTTATGCACTATCCAATTCCTTTGTGGACACAATAAGGTTAAACCTTCCCCTCATAAAAAAACTTCTAGATATTCCACACTTGTTGGACCCCTTTCTTCCAATCAACCTCCTATGATCGACCAACCCATACCAATCGATTCATTTCAGAATGAAGAAGCAATTAGAGAATTTATGGGGCTAAATAAAGATATTCCTCTAGAAGGTTGAGAGAAATAACTCTCTTTAGACCTCGATACGTTTGCGTATTTTGGGGAAGAGGTTGATTCCTTTTATTAGGAAACAGAAGAAGACCCTAGGATTTTCGAACTTGATAATCCTCTTATTATTTTTTCTTCACGTTCTTCATTGCGTGATGAAATTCCTAAGTTTTGAATTGATCCATGACCTATAGTTTCATCACTAAATCATTCTTTATCTATCATGATTCCTCAATCATAATCTCACTTGGGTCACTTCCTGGTAGCCCATCATATTTTGCTATATGTGGGCCACTTCCAAGAATACCTTTGTCATCTAGTTGGGGGTCAACTCTTGGTATCCCATTAACTTATATTCTTGGGCCACATCCTATTATTCCTTCATCCTCAGCCTATGAGACACCTCATGTTAGCCCATCCTCTTCTATACTTGGGCCACATCCTATTATTCCTTCATCCTTGACCTATGAGACACCTCCTGTTAGCCCATCCTCTTCTATACTTGGGCCACATCCTAGTAGCCCTTCATATTTAGTCTATGGGACACCTCTTGGTAGCCCATCCTCTTCTATACTTGGACCACATCCTAAAATTCAGTCTATAGTACACCTCTTGGTATCCCATCCTCTTATATACTTGGGGAACATCCTAGTATCCCTTCATCTTCAGTCTATGGGAGACCTCCTGGTAGCCCATCCTCTTCAATTCTTAGACCGTATCCTTTTCTTCCATCACATTATCCTTATATAAATGATTGTGGAAATCCTGCATGCATTTCTCATATCAATTCTAAATATCCACTTTCTTCTCCCAATTATTGGGATTAGACAAGTCACATATTAGCTTATAGGAAACCTAAATAGTTTCTTTATCAAGCTAAGATAAAAAATTCCAAGAGCTCCAAAGTTCCCAAATTTTTTAAATATCATAAAGTTTAAAATCAAACGCAATTCAAAAACTCACATCAATGCAACCATCAAGTATGGTGTAAAGTGCATAAACCTCGGAATAGCGAACTCAAGCTCCCACATACAAAATCCATGTTTCAATATAAATCCCAGTCATTTGTTGAGTAAGAGCTCACCACGATCATCGATATTGGGGATAATATGAATCTTGATAAGAAAACACACCTAGTTTTCCTTATCAATGAAATCACTAACATTGTTGTTGGATTTTATCACACCAAGTGACCTTGTCACTCCAACTTTTCAAAAAAATTCAACAATACAAAAAAAAGAAAACATTAAAACAATACAAAAAATCAAAGGTACGAAGATAAAACATTGCAATCAAGTATTGTATACACATGGATATTCTTTCTTCCCTTTCTTTCCATCCCTTTGTAAGTCATCCACCATTTTCATCCCTTCAATGATACTGTGGTAAGTCTATTCATATGCATTTTGCAACATTTATCTCTATGGTATCTATTTGACCTTGTTCTTTCAGCATGTTGGTAAATTAAATAATGACTAACCTCTTAGAGATCCTAACACAATCAACATATAATAAACTTATTGTGAAGATATTTTATATGTATTTGTTGAAACTAGTCAATGTTGTGATTGCAATCACTTCCACATCCTTCCATCAAGCCATAAGTGATTCTTGACCCCTTGTCAAAACAATCAAGAGAGCTGAAATAAATATTTAGAAAGAAAAAAAATCAATCAAAAATCAAAAGAAAAAATAAAATCGATATGTAACTCTCTCTTGGGGTATTGCCAATAATCTCTATCGGGGTTATGGATGCCTAGATGGAAATAGAGAATTTTTTTGATTAGAATCAAATACATTTCCATTTGGGCTATGGACACCTGACTGGTAGTAGAGTAATGTATAGATCTCCTCCCACAATCCATTCACAAATCAAATTTGAAAATAAATCATTCCTACACATTGGCTAGGGCATCTTTACTTGTTGTCTATGAAATATTCCCTCTAAGAGGTAATCAATTTTCATGTGCACACACTAGATATCCATGAGTAAACATGATTAGTATATTATTAAGTGTATTTTTTTGGACCTTATTCAAACTCTTGCTTTAGTCAATATCTTTTCTCATGATCTGTGCCTTTGGCTAATCACTTCTTCATCATAAGGCATCTAACTAAATTTTCAATTTCCTTTCATGGAATTCATTTTGTTCTTATTCCTTGTTCAAAACGTCTATGTGTATAAGATTTCCTTTGTACTATATTTGTGGGAACCTTTGTCCCCTTTCACAAAAGTAATCTTCTATTTCTTTCTATCATGAGTTTCTTGACCAGCTTAAGATGGGGGCATCCTTTATCCTTCCTAGATCTTCATGGGTTTAAGTTTATTATCATGTTGAGCATATCCATATTTGCCCTGATCCCACTTTTGTGTGTGAAGAGTTTGCCTTTGTATATTCCCATCTAACACTGGGGCACATACGCATGGAATTATGATCTTGTACATCCCTTCTATCATTGGGGTCATCCACATTTCTTTGTTTTCTGTATATATATTTTGAAAAATTCTAGAAAATCAACAAAACATGCATATAACTTTTGAAAATCCTAAAAAATTCAAATATATTAATCGGAAATATCAAAACATTCAAATATGTTTCAAATACACAAACATCATAATCAAGTGTTTCTCCTACATGCCCCTTGTTGCACATGTGTGCCCCTTGTTGCACCTAGGTACCCCTTGCTACACCTATACACCCATTTTTGTGCATTTGCACCTTTCTTCATGTGTGCGTGACCCTTTTAGTGCTTGCACGCCTCCCCCTTAGTAATTGTGTGCTACCCTTTAATACATGCGTGCCTAGGCTAATAAATGCATTAAATACACTACACAGTCAAATTTTATTCCAATTTCTTCAATTACTTGTTGTGATGATTATTTTTAAAACAAATAATCATTTTTCACCCATTTTCGCTACACTAGGGCATGTTTTTTCTTCCTGTTAACCCTTTTCTACTACACAGGGCATAGTTTTGCTTCCCAACATTATTTGGCAATGTCACATGATATTGTCATTCCTCTAGATCATTTTATTCTCGAAAAATTCAAAAACCCAAAAAAATTGGTAAAAACATCAAAACCTAAAACATTGGTAAAACACAAAAATCTAAAACATTTGGTAAAACAATTAAAATCCAAAAAATTGTAAACATCCATTTTTAAAAAAAATTTGGTAAACACCATGGATGTAGCTAAAGCCTGTATCAAACGCATTGTCCTCAAACATTAAAATTTTTCCTACAAAACATCTTTCTTTTATTTTTCCTTATTCTTTTCATGAGTCGCAGATTTTTTTTATCTACCCCCATTAAAAAAGACGGCTTGCTTACTATGTCAGTACTTCCATGTAACAATGAGTTTCCAAAGACTGTATCATAACATATGAATGATTTTCATGGGACTAATTGTGTCCTTTTTTATTCCCCTTGCATGTATTCTTGTTTGGTGCTCAAGTTTAACCCTTGTCGTTAAAACACGAACATTCAGGAACTAAAGCTTGATTAAAAAACATTAGTGCCACTATCTTGAAGGTTGTTTGTTTGATTATATGTGATTGTACTTATTTATCTGTTAGGTTAGCTTGTTTAATTTCTCATATTACATTGCATTATGTATGTTGCATGCAGTTACACATTTTTAGCAATGAATAAATGTTAGTATTTTATCTTTTTATGTTATGTTACACTTTTTTTGTATGCCTTTATTTTAATAAGGGCCGATGATGTCGATCACGAGTAACATGATGAAACATAGTTGTTTATTAAATGATTGGATGCAAAAGATATTCTTATATTCCTCACTATTATGTCTTATCACTATTCATTTTTCTTCCAAATCACCTGGGGCAGTAAAAATCCTTTTTATCCCTATCCTATTTCTTCTATCCATTTCGATCATATTTTCAATCGTCGATTGAATTATTCTATCACCCCATTAACACTCGATAGGGAATCATTCATTCTACTAATTTTTATTCAAAAATGTACTTCTTTATTCTTTTCTACTATGTTTGAAGTGGCGTCACTTACTTCACCTCAAACAGGGGAAAATGTAGACACCTAAATTCCTCTTACGCAGTTTTATTTCTAAAAGCACACTTACTACACCCATTCTTACCATTTCAGTTATCATTAGTGATTTCTACTAATTAAATAATTTTCCCTCTATTTTGGTTAATTAATGATGCTTTTTTGATTAACTAACCTCTATCACATTCTGGATGCTAATTGATGACACATAATTAGTTAATATCCTCTTTTGAGTAAACAATTAACGATTATTAGTTAATTAAGCCTATTTACCCTTGTTTTGATCAATAAACCCTATTAGTGGTTAATACCCCTTGTCTAATCATTCAAAATCACCACATTTCCCTCCAATACATATTAAATGGCTTCAAGATCTTATCCTAGCATCCTAATTGACCCTAATTGGTTAACTAAGGCTCCTCACATGCTAATCACTTGTTAATTCAGTAATCATGATTAACAAGTAGTAATCTACTTTATCATTTTTAGTCCACATGCACCAAGGTGCAAGTTTTCCCTAAATAGAAAACTATAAAAATGACTAAGCACCTACCTTTATACTTTACACCATGTTTTGAATAACATTAACCATATAAGACATATGATCTAAAGCCTTACTTCCATTGATAAGAATAGCTTGCTTAATCTTTACATTCAATCTTCATGTTGGTTAGAAGAGGATTATCTAATATGGCCTTGTAGCCATTGTTAGATATGTCCTTTCACCATTGTGGAGTAGCAACGCCTTTATTTGATTTACTAGTGGTCTTCATAAGTCCATGTTAGTTAGTAAATAACACTAATTAGGCATGCTTTAACTAAGATTGATTGGTATCATGTTAGTTATATTAAGTATTCCAATAAGCTATGATCTTGATGTTACTATTGTTAATTCATGTATTCATTTTTATACCCATCACAAAGGAAAGAAATCTCATGCGCGATGACCTATCACCCAGTTGGTGTTGGGCGCTCACATGAGGCACGCACGGGAGCTGAGTCTCTCTTTTATGTGAGTTTAATGGGAAACATCATCTATGATCTGAGTGTAAGAGATTTTGAAAGGAAATAAGACATAAAATCACCATAGATCTTATAACAGCTTCTAGATCCTTGTAGACATTCTAGGCATGAAGTAATTTAATAGATAAAAGAACTTACACCAATACAGAAAGGAAATCATACAAGTATTCATACTAGTTCATAAACATAAATGAGAAAGAACTATAAAGAAGGATGTATGTATCAGTACCCTTAATGCTCATATTCATATCAACTTGGTAACCTTATTACATTCATTAGGCCATTACAGAATGTCACAGAAAGACAGACCGTAGTCTTGCATTATAACTGGACTTATATACTAGGCCCTCAAAAGAAAATTTATAATTCCCAACCCTTGATACATCCTTTCATACCCTTATTTTCCCAAAACATCAGAGTCTTTGTAGTATTTATGCAAAGCTCTGCCCTCTCTCTATGTCTTATGTTTACTTGAGTAGGAACTTGTATATATACCCTCTTTAATATGCCAACTCATTCTCATGCAGCCTCAGATCCGTCGCCAAGTGTCTGAATGTGGTCCTCTAGGAGTGCATGCTCCTCCAGGCTTGAGCTCACCACTCTGTGCCATGATGTCCTTCTAGAATCCTCTATTGTAGGGTATATTCCTTCATGGGCCAACCTATCACTAGGATGACACCTTATCTACTCTACATGCACAGTCAGGTTACACTTTTCTCGTATCTTACCCAAAATTCCCAATATGTCTAGGTGCTAGAACCTTGGCTTTGTTCACATGCATGCCATGGGTTTCCTTAAACCCTTCCTTAAACCCTTTCCTGCATGCCTTCTCCTTACGTTCCTTTCTTCAACTAGGCATTGCATGCCTACGTGCCATTTTGTATTTAGCCAATATTTCAGGAGCCCAACATCACCCCACACTATGCTTGTTCTCTACCCGCGGGAACACTTCTTAAATGGATAAGAAATCATAGTAGGCTTATTCCTTGGAAAAATAATAAGGGGATGAAGAATTTGGGAAAGAAGAAGGAATGGGATAGTGGTGGAATCACTATAATAAACTAGGAAAATATTTTTATAATTTGGCCTCCAACTTGTTCCAGGAATCAACTTCGTTCTGCACTCTCTAGAAAAGATCACCCACTAAGGTGCTCACCTATCCAAAACCCAGCGCATCCCCCTGTGTGCTCATGGTTTTAACAATATTTTATAACTCTATGCTTATATCCTCCAACGCATCCATCCTTCGTGTAATCTGTGGGTTTAGTTCCTTTAACCGGTTTTTGATTGAACCACTTAAGGTTTTAATGGCCTCAGATTTCTGTTTGACCTTGGCTAGGATATTTTACCACTCAGCTCTATTTCCCTTATTTTTCTCCTAGAACTCTTTAAGTTTTGCTTCATCATTGGTGACTAGCATGCTCACCACTTTGTCCCTGTTTGCATAGTTGTCGTATGCAACCTCAGCATTCCGGGAAGCAATCTTCACATCAGTATGGACATTATTGTATTTTGCTATGAGCACCATGATTTTCAGCTTATCCTCCTTCTCTAAGTGTGTGGCCACTTCTTCTGTAGACTCCAAAGCTAATGACTACCTCTCCATGGTGAGAACTCCTGTTAAGTCCTCCAAGAATTCTAGGGCAGATGCATACTTCTACGCGGTAGGTGCTAGGTCCAGATGCTTCAACACTATGGCATTTGTAATGGAATCCACATTTTTGTAAACTTCACACACTCTATCCTTCTCATCCCTTAACTCTCATTGCCAATGGGTGCTGATAAAATTATCTTGACTTAGCTCCTTTTTTCTTGCAGCTAACTCTTCCTCTTTCTTCTTCAATTCATCCTCCAGATCTTTGATTTTATCATTTCACCCAAAGAGTCTATCTTTGACCTCAACGGAGACCTTGTTGAGTGCATTGCATAGTTTTTCATATGAGAGTTTTCAAGAATTCACCAATGGGTTGTCTCCTTTTGATTATGGAAATGTTATAATTTCCCCATTGCTTACTTCAAATTCTGGCTCATTGAGATGGGACTCAAATTCCCATGAGAGCATATTCCTTGTCTGTGGGTATGTAGCCTCCTTATCAAAAGATGAAATTGCTACGAGCTCCTCTACTGGAACTGTGCTTTGGAGTCATGCAATCAACACTTTATTGGGGTCACTAATATAACCCATCCTTGGCCTCTCCTCCTCCACGCATATTCCTCCTATGCATGTTCCCTTAGGAATAACTACATTCAAATTGGGGCATCTAGTGCTTCCATGGTCCTTTTCTGTGTTGTCTTCCTTATCCTCATTCAACATTAGCTCAGTGTTGCATTCCAATTCCTCTTCTACCAAGGTCTCAATGATATTTTATTATTCTTCTTCTACCGCCTTGGTTATTTGTTCCTACGTAAGGCTTGGAGTCCTCTACTTTTGTGTGCTGATCTCCTCATTTATTACTATGTCCTAGGTGCCTTCCCCCTCTTGACTAAACTTGTGCTACATGAAACGAAACTCCTGTTCTTCTTCTCCACCTTCTTCTTCTGAATCATACACATTGAAGATGGGTGGCTCTTGATCTCTTCCAAGATCATCTTCTTCATTTCCATCTTCATCATCGTCATCGTCCTTTTCACCTATGTACTCTCCAAAATCTCAATTTCTTCTGAGCTGGTCTCTTCTTCTACCCTCTGATTCTTCCTAATTGGGGGTCTAGTGTAGGTGACTCTGTCTTTTATTCCTCTGATGACTCCTTGTCTAATGGATTTTCTGGCTTCGGAGTCTTCTCTTTGATTATAGACTTCTTCTTATGTGAGTGCATACTTGTTCTAGTGCTTGTCCTAGGGGAATCTATTACCTATGTATCTACTACACTTGGTATTTTATTCTCTAGTTATTTTTCCTCCCGCCTGGGTGTGGATCTCTTCCTGTCAGTTGGGTCCTCAGGTATGGATATCTCATTCTCTAGGTATGCACCCTTCTTAGCTTTTGGTCTTATATGGAGGTATATGCGCACCGCGGATCCTCCTGCAATGGTAAAGGTCATGGGTCTCATCATTTGGAACTCATGTGACATGTACCTCTCCACATATGCATGCTTGTTGGGGTAGAAAAACCCTTTGTGCATTTCCCTGTGGTCCATGTCTAGATTTCCAAGGTCCAACCTCAACTTATTGGATTCTATGAACCTGTTCATTCCCACTTGGAAGTGTTGAGCTGTGAAGGAAAAGGGGAGCTTATAACATGGGCTCCATGTAACATTTTTCAGTTTGAATCTTCCCAGGTAGAAATGCTAGTACACAGAAAACTCGGCCTCTCCCTTGGTGGCCACTAGTAGTTGTTCAAGGATCCTCCATTCCGCCCCAAATGCATTCCTCAAGTGCATATACCATTTCTCTAAGCGTGCCTTGTGCACAGACGTTATAATTTCACAAGAATACTTTTCAAATCTCTTCGTGGGTGAAGGGTCCTTAGTAGGGTACTCCCACATGAATTTTTTTGAAGCATCCGACACTCCAATCTATGAAAACACAATGGTTAGCAAGACATTACCAAAAAGGATTTTGTCACCTTCCTTCGCATTGCTAACAATATCATCTGAAATGAATGTAGACAAGTTGTAGATGGTGCCCTCTAAAATTTTCCTGAAAACATGTAACCATGCCTTGTTAACTTGGGTCCATCTCTCCTTCCCATTTATCTTTCTTACAAGGTGTGTGGCCATCTTCATTACTGTGTCCTTGATGTCCCTGATATCATAGTAACTAGACCCCTTTTTTATGCATAAGCGATGAAAATCTCCTTAATTGCCTCTTTGTTGCTTAAGTCATCCTCCAAACTATCTCCTTCACAGATGAGGCCTATGAAATGTGAAATGAGCCAAGGGGTAATGCACATCTTATGCCCTGTGAAGTGGAAGTAATCTTCATGCACGCATGCCATCAACCATTGATATATGCGCTCATGTTTCCTTAAGTAGGGTAACTCAAAGAGTTGTAATAACCCTGACTTCTCCAACTTGACCTTTACATCATCGTCATAGATGGGAAAACCCTCTAGTGTCCTTTTATTTTTTGGGCGCACTAAATCCAATGCCATCTCCTTCTCAATTGTGCTCGAACAATGATTGTAATCATTTACAGACATGCTTCTCAAATGGGACTCCCACTCCTTTCCCAAGAATACTCCATTTAGGTACTGCATTTCTACGTACAAATCTTCATTTTTATGCGTTACATTTTCTTGTTTCTTTCCCTTTCCCTTTCCCTTCCTAGGTGTGCCAACTGGTTTGTTGGGTTCCATTTTTAGGTTCTTTTATTACTTCAATCACTTCCTGTTACTCTGTTCCTCTACTCCCTCCAACCTTAGATCTCAAACTTGTGAAGAAAGCCCCTTAAACCCGTGCCCTAGTTCTTCAAACCCTAATTGGGATAATTCCTTCACAAATGATGCCTTCTTACTATTTATTTTACACCCATTAAATCCCTTCTCTTTGGTTTGGAAATCCAAACTAGTGACTCATGCTCACAATTTTCAATTTTTTCTTCACACGGATCCATTTTGGAAGCCCTAGTTTGCAAAGATGCACAAGTGCTTCTTTCTCCTTATACACAAATTGAATAATGAAATACCCAAACCTTTATTTATAGTTTTTCCCACTTTTAAGAATTAAATGATACTTCACCTACCACTGTACATTTAACATTTAAAGCAGGTTTTCCAAACAAAACCTCACTTTTACACCCTAACTTATGCACCCAACCTGCGTAGATAATCCCCAACCTTCTGGCATGTAACCAATCCATTTTGACAAGAGAATCTTACGTGCGCATCACCTGCACCAAAGGAACTTCTTCTATCATCTTTTTTTTTGCTCTCACCTACATCGTGTGGTTTATGTGCTTCTTCCTTCTCTATACGTGGGATCTAAAAGTAGCCTTATCTTGACACCAACCATCCTTTTCCACCTTTTCTTTCATACACCTCTTTCAACAGAGCCATTCAACTGGGATTTTAAAAAAAAAATTCCTTGGCACTTTACCCATGCTTTCCTTCACACCACTCCATTCAAAACTTAAATGATGCGTGACCCTCTACACATTCAAAACCCTAAAAAAGTAACAAGGTTACTGGAACCCTAGGGGAAAAACAAAAAAACAATGCGAAAGGGAAATAAAATAAAGGAAATGCATAAAGGAAATTCTAAATTATCTGGAAAAACTGCCTTATTTACAAAACACCAAGAAGCCTTATTTATAGTAGGGCTTCAACCTACTCCCATTGAAGTGACCAAGAAATTTTGTTCCATCCAGCACTTCTAACTGACACACACCTAAATCAAGGATGTATGAAATTTTGTAGGGACCCAACCAATGGACTATCAACTTCCCAAGGTGGCACAGAAACATGGAATCATACAGTAAGACCATCTGCCCAACCTCAAATTTCTTGTTTTTAATGTGGCGATCATGCCATGCTTTTTGCTTTGATTTTTCTATTGTTTGGCTCCACCTGGTGAGTAATCATCTTTCATCTAGCTTCATTAATTCATCAATTTTCTCTTTCAGCGCTTACTCATCAGCCAACCCTCCTGCGCTTGCTATTTACAAAGAAGGTATCATGAAATCAACCAACAGAACAAATTCCATGCCAAAGACCAATTGAAATGGTGTGGCTTTGTTCAACCTTTTATAAGTTGTCCTATAAGCCCATAATACAGCTGATACCTTGTCATCCTAATCTTATCTTCTGACATCACAAATTTTTGTCAGGGTATGACTCAATATTTTGTTAAACGCTTCTGCGGTTCCATTTTCTTGTGGGTGATAAGGTGTAGTCTTGTGATGAACCACCATGAAATATGCTAATAGAATCCTCATGGTCTCATTCAAGAAATGTGTACCCCTATCACTAGTTAAACTTAAAGGGCATCCATACCTTGTGATAATGGTTTCCCACAAAAACCTTCTTGTTGTAGTAGTAGTGCAGTATTTAGTTGGGGCTTCCTCTTCTCACCTTGTAAAATAGTCTGTGCAAGTGATTATGTAGCGTGATCCAATCCTACACGTTGCTGGTGTAATAGGGCCTACAAAGTCTATTACCCATTTCTCAAAAGGTTCAGTGCTAGGGATAGGGTGCAAAGGAAATTCATCTATTCTTGCTGGCTTTCCAACGCATTGACAGTGGTCACATGATTTACAATATTCCTTGAAATCCTTATATAGAGTTTCCCACCACAATCCTACCATTAATATTTTATGTGAGGTGGTGCTACCTACATAATGTCCACTTGCACTTCCTCCATGTGCTTCTTCTATGATAGCGAGGCACTCATCCTCTAGTACACACATATGTAAAACTTCATCACACCCTAATTTATATAAGTCCCCATTGATCAACATGTAGGGCATGACGCGTATGGCTAGTTACTTCTTCTCTACTGTCTTCATCCCTTCTGGTGCCAAACCTTATTTTAGAAATACTGCAATCTCCTCCAAATCCAAGTGTGTGTGCTGCAACCTAAATAGTTGCACATCTGACATTGTCTCTTCAAATGCTCTGCGCATCCTCCCCTAAATCAATCCTTGAAAAATGATCAGGTACATAGTTACTCTTTCCATGCTTCACAACTACCATGAACTCAAACTCTTGAAATAACAACACCCACCAGCATATGCACCCTTGTAGAATGGGCTTGTTCACCAAGTACTTTAATGCCATGTGGTTGGTGTAAAACAAAAAGGGAGTTTCCAGGAGATACTATCTGAACTTGTGAAGCACGTAGATCATTGACAATGCTTCGCGCTCGGTCATAGTATAATTTTTCTCTTCTGGTGTCAACTTCATGCTTGTAAAGCATAGGGGATGATCAATAATTCCCTCACCAGGTTGTGCAAGCACTTCCCAAATGGTCGTTCCAGAGGCATCTATATGAACATGGAAGGGCTTATCCCAAGTTGGAAAACGTAATATAGGCACGGTGACAAGCCTATCCTTTAACGTATCAAACACCTTCTGCTGCACCTTTCCATAATGGAAGGAACTTTTATGTCTAAGCAATTATTCTAAAGGCATGATGATCTTGGCATACCCCTTGATGAACTTCCAATAATATCCCACGTGTCCAAGAAATCTGTGCACTGTGCTTTGGCTAGGTGGCTCCCCCAATCCCACAATCACAACAACTTTGGTAGGATCTACTAGCAAGCCCTCCTTATATATGATATTCCCCAATAATGTTCTAAAGGGGGTAGAAAATACACACTTCTTAATGTTGAGGGATATCATTAACTACCGACACCATCCAATCATCCAGATACATCAGCCTTAAACTATCACAATGGTCTTTTACTAGCCCATACACCATTCAATCATCTAGATAGACCTGAAGAAATTTGTGGATGAAGTCCTGGAATGCCAGTACCACTATGCGTGAGAAAAAAAATGGCACATTCTTCAACCCAAAGGGCATGACCGTGTATGCAAAACTTCCCCATTCAATGGTGAAAGTTATCTTCTCCTGGTCTTCCTTTGTAATCTGGACTTAGTGGTACCCCAAAAATCCATTTGCAAAGGAATAGATTTCTCACCCAGTGACTCCCTCCAAAATTTCTTCAGTGAAGGGGGTTGGAAAAGGATTGATGACACACACTGCGTTAAGCTCCCTATAATTCACATAGATCCTAATCCACCCATCCTTCTTGATGCTGATTACCATCAGAATTATCCATTCTGATTCTTCAACAACTTCAACAATCCCATATGTTATCATTTTTTCTATCTCCTCCTTTACCTTCACACACAAATTGGGATTCATCCAGTAGGGTCTATTCCTGACCGAGCGCGCATTTTCCTTTAGCTTTTTCCTCATTTTCCCTAAGGAATGGTGGATGCCTTTGTGCTCATGGTACCTGTGTGGAAATAAATCCTCAAACTCTCGCAAAAAATCAATGATCTTAGAGACTTCCTTCTTTGACAAGTAATCTCCAATGATACCTTCTTTAGGTTCTTCTCCTGAGCTATGTTAACATTTTTAGTTTTTAAAGGTTCATGGTAGGAACATGTGTGAGTATCAACATTTTCCACTACCTCGCGCATCCCTATAGAATCCAAATTTTGTTCTTCCTCCCCATTAATCAAATAAACAAACTTTCCTTTCTCCTTTTTTCACACACACACGCGTAAACTGATCCTCCTCTATTTCCTCTTCTACAAAGTGATCCCCCAAACCTTGTTCACCAAGTAAGTCCAGTAGCCTATCTTCTATCATGGCACTCTTCCCCATGGTAAGGCACTTGACAACCTGCAATGCTTTATCAACTGATGGATTGGCACTTCAATACTCGAATGTTTTCACTAGGCCAACTATTAGTTCTTGCCAATTTCTTGTTTGGCAGCATGTCTCAAAATGTATGTACCATGCATGTGCGAAACCCTGTAGTGTAGAATACAATTTGTGCACCCAGTGGAATGGTGGAAAATTTGTCATGCCTTCCCTCCAGGTCCTTTCACAGGCTATGATGTGGAAAGAGGCAGGTTCCTTACCATGGTAGTTCTTGAGGGAAGTGGGCGCATTACTTCTAGATAAATGAACACAGAAGGCAATTATCACTTTGCACCATTCCAATAGATTAACATAATGTGTTGCCCACCAGTGCACAAAAATTCCTAGTAGGATGTAACTTAACATCCCTCTTCTATCATTTTCCTCCTTCCACTGAGCTTCCATTCTCTACAAAAATACCTTAGGGGAGGCCTCTCATGAGTACTTAGGTAGCTCTTTTCCTCCTAGGCACTTGATTTTGTGCACCTTTGTCACTTTTGTCACTGATCCTCTTAAATGCCATCTGATCAATTCGTAGGTCCTATGTGCCAAATTATCACATGCTAGACTAGTGGTGTCACTTACCGACTGATCATCTTCAAACTGGATAACTCTGTCAGTAGGATGGATTATCTCTGGATCCCTGATTGAGTGCACATATATTCTATCAAGGACCTCTTCTCCCAAGGGTTTAGTATAGGGTGTTGGCTTCCCATTAGCCAGGGGTATGATGAATCATTCCTCTTCATTTTCAAAGCTGATGTACCCTTTGTTGAACCAAATTTCCACATTGTTCTTGTAACACCATGGGAACCTAAATAGTGTTGGGAAATTGTCTACCTCTGCGAGCGCCAAGACTTAGCTCCCTGAATAGTGATAGATGCATCTTTTGAGATGCCAACGGGAATTGCCTTTGTTTTGTTTTCCATATACAACACATTGAAATATGGATATAATGTAGGCCTTCCCATCTAATGCCATGCATCTAATGTGAGAACATTGACCTCCAGGCTTATGTGAATGAGGATATTACTCAACAGTCATCTATTCACCACTACATTTAACGTGATCTCCCTTTCATAGTGAAGGATATGAGGGGGAAGGTTTGCATGTAGTACCTACCTCTCACGCTCTTCTCTGGTGCATGGTACCTTCTACCTCAACCATGCTCCTAGCAAGGGAATAACATTCTCTTTCCTTAGAATTTTACATACTTCCCTGACCTCATCCAAGTCATCTCTTCGTGCCTCAACCTTCCTCCTTTTATCTTCCCTCTTGGATTTCTCCTTTAGACACTAGATTTCTCCTTGTAAAATCCAAATGACATCCATGGTATCTTGATATACCTCCTTCTGATGAGTAGGATTTGGGTAATTTCCATGCATCACTTCTTTTCTTGAAACCAAAGTCCTCTACCTTGGTATTTCCTTTGCGTGCATGGCCTCTGCTCTTCTTATTACTAAAATAGGTTCCAAGCCTGCATCACATGTTACCTAGGACATCCATTGTGTTTTTGTCTTTTTAATTCTTACCATTACAGCGCCCTTTTATTTCCATTGCTACTAATTCATGTGCTCAAATAACTCAGGGAACTCCTCATACTTGTGTTTCTTCCCACATAATGAGCACTGCAATAGGTTTGGGTAGTCTCAACTATAATGCTCTATAGACCCACAAATAAAAAAAGTTCCATGTGGGAACTCATTTCTTCCTCCACAATTACCATGACCGTAGAATCCTCTATAAAATCCTCTTCCACGCACACCTCCATCTACACACTCCTCATAACAGTGACCATTACCTTTAGAAATACTGGCAGTGCTAGTCTAGTACACCCCATGATCAATGTCCTCATGGATCTGGTCAATAAGCCTATAATATTTAGTATCATGGGTTGTAGAGGTGAAGATCTTACAGTAGCAAGAAACATTCTTTCAAATTACATGTTGTAACAAAGGGCATCTACTTGCATCATGGTCCCCATGAAAAATCTCATAGTCTACTATCATAGCATGTACTCTCCTTCAGGGGTAATTATCCTTAACATGCTTCTCTACTTCATAATATGTACACCATAAACCATTGTGAGCCTCATGGGCTGAGTTCGCAGATAAATTTTGAGCTGCTTAACCATGGTAGCAATCTGAGCCTCCAAAAAGGGCTAATACTAGTGTCAACACTTCCAACAACCTCGACATGTAGATCATCTTCTAACGCCTCACGTGATTCTGTGAAAGTTTTATGAGATAAGGCCCTTCTAAAAGGTGTGATCATCCCTCCAAAAAACCACTGAGCATGCTCTGGAGGGTGAATTTCATATGATAAATTAGACAAGAAAGTTTTAAAGCATGCATCATACTCTCACACACTCTCTGTCATTCCCTATTGCATCTCCTTCAGGGAGTTGATGCTCTTCTGTTCAAACTCAGGGATGTGGAATTTTTCCAAGAATGCATTCTTTAAAGCAGTATAATCCACCACCATTTGATGAGGGTAATATTTCCTATACTAGCTATGCATGCCCTTGCAATGTAGTTACAAACTGACTAGCCTTCTGCTTTGAGTTTGTGATCCCCTTTCCATGCCATAGCAGCTCACACTTGTGAACATGTTTTGTAGGATCTTCAATACCTCTGTAATCTAGAAAATGTAAAGACATATCAAAGAAGACTTGAGGCGGTGGTTAGGGCCCTTGTCCTCCTAAGCCAAAGCCTTGGTTCCCTTCAGTGTTTCCTCTGCCACTAGATCCACCAGGTCCACCAAGTCCTGTGCTGCCTGAGCCACCAGATCCACTAGAACCACTAGGTCCACCAGATCCTGTTCTTCTTGAACCACCAGATCCACCAGAACCACCAGGTCCTGTAGTAGTCATGCCAAGTGTCCCCAAGGTTTCACTGAACTGTGTGTCGACGGTCTGTGATAATGCCCCACTACCACTAATGTACCCTAAATCACTCCCAGATGCGATACCAAAGGCTTGTGTACTTGCTCCTTGTCCAAAGACTCCTCCAAATACTAGAATATGTGTAGCCCTATAAGTGGGAACTAAAAAATTGTATCTCCTGGGTGCAGATCTATCACTTCCACTGATACCAACTAGGTCAATGATACTCGTTCCTTGATCAAGAAATACAAGCGTTAGGGTTTGGTCATTGGGTGGGTTCAAATATGTGCCAATGAATCTTCTCTCTCTATGTGACAAACTCTCATTAGAAGCTAAAGGGGTTTCTCTTACACACTTGTCAAGATGGGGTAGCACAGACTTCTCAAGTTCCATGTCCTATGTGTGAACCTCAACTCCTTCCCGCAATGTTTTCCTCCATAGATCCATCATACTTATAGCCTCACATTATCTATTAATATACCTTTCATGCACTTCACTATACTTGAGCTGTCTCTCCTCTCTTTCTTTCTCTATCATAATATCCGCCATCTTCCTCCACCCTAGCGTCCTTGCCCAATGCTCAGAATGGTTTAGCTGGCCATTGGAAATTCCTCTAAACTCAAAGTAACAATCAAGATCTTCATTTCTAGAGGGATAACATGTAGAAATGATCCTTTGGGATCCCACAGAAATTCAAACTCAGTAACTTCTAGACAAGAATGTGTGGAAATAGTGTACTCCAGAGTGTAGCTAGCCAACACACCCTTCCACTAATGATCCACAACACGAGTCCATGTCATATCTGCATCCTACAACCTATGGTATTCTTCTAAGATCCACATGCATGATCTATAATACCATATTGATCTAGACGCATATGCTGTGAGCCATTCATACAGTTCTATTGGGAAGCAACCAAAAAATGTTTCATATAAATTATGGTAGAGGTTCTATTGTACCCACCTACGTGCATTAAATTCAGGTCTAGTGTTGAATCTCTGAGTAAATTCATCCTCCGTGCTCTTTAACCATGATTAAACAATTTCTAGAGTTAAACGTTCTGTTATTAATCATTACTGAGATCATGATGTATGTCATTTCCCACTACAAATTTGAGAAGAGGTCCCAGTAACGGAACCAAGATGTAGTCATTTTTACCCCCATCACAAAGGAAAGAAATCCCATGTGTGTTGACTTATCACCCAGTGGGCAGTGGGTTCTCACTTGAGGCATGCACAGGAATCGAGTCTCTCTTCTATGTGAGTTTAATGGGAAACATCATCTATGATCTGAGTGTAAGAGATTTTGAATGGAAATAAGACATACAAGCACCATAGATCTCAGAACAACTTCTAGATCCTTGCAGTCATTCTAGACATAAAGTACTTTAACAGATAAAATAACTTACACCAATATGGAAAGGAAATCATACAAGCATTCATACTAGTTCATAAACATAAATGAGAAAGAACTATGAAGAAGGATGTATGTATCAGAACATTAATGATCATATTCATATCAACTTGGTAACCTTATTACATTCATTAGGCCATACAGAATGTCACAGAATGGCAGACCGTAGTCCTGCATTATAACTGGACTTATATACTAGGCCCTCAAAAGAAAATTTATAATTCCCAACCCTTGATACATCCTTTCCTACCCTTATTTTTCCAAGCCAACAAAGTATTTACAGTATTTTTGTAGAGCTCCACCCTCTCTCTATGTCTTATGTTTACTTGAGCAGGCACTTGTATATATAGCCTCTTTGATCTTCCAACTCATTCTCCTACGGCCTCAAATCCATTGCCAAGTGTCTGAATGTGGTCCTCTAGGAGCGCATGCTCCTCCAGGCCTAAGATCACCATGCCGTGCCATGATGTCCTTCTAGAAGCCTCTACTGTAGGGTATATTCCTTCCTTGGCCAACCTGTTGCTAGGCTGACACCTTGTCTACTCCGCATGCACAATTGGGTCACAATTTTCTCGTATCCTGACCAAAATTCCCAATATGTCTTATTCATAGAACCTTATCTTTATTTGCACACATGCCACAAGTTTTCTTAAACCCCTTCCCACGTGCCTTCTCCTTACGCACCTTTTTTAAACTAGGCCTTGCGCGCCTATGCGCCATTTTGTACTTAGCCAATATTTCAAGGGCCCAACAATTCATAGTATTATTAATAGACTATGTGGTGTTAGTCTTGTTATTTAGCCTTGCTAGATTTTGGGTAGTGCACAATACCAAAGAAGTTATTAAAGGAGGAGGAGGTGGGATTTGAACCCACAACCCAACCTCTAAAAACCAGCCAAACATCCATTGAGCTACATATCTCATCGAGTTATATAAGCAGCTCGCTACTACTTAAAGACACTTTTTCCAGTGATTGTGTAGAGGAAGTTTTAAGAAATGTACAAAAAACTACATTTTTTGGCACTTAGAGTTATTTTCAATCTTTATTTTAAATTGAAGAGTTTCACAGAATTTAAAGATGAATAATATTAACTCATTATTATTCCACAGAGTGGTATAATTTTCTTGGTTTAGGGGTGTTTCTTACTCTATTTCATAGAGAACACACTATGGAGATATTGTAGAGCCACAGATGGATTTGGGAACACATTTATGACATTTTATAGAATTTTCAAATATGAATCAACTCAATTTTACATTTAACACTGATCTATTATTAACTTTTTAAGGTAAAAATTTTACTTCAAGATATTTTTAATAGATGGATTCATGATGAAGTGAATTTGAAAATGTATCCCATCTGGGTGAAATCCATTATCAACTTGTGGAGTATCTTTTTATGTTTTTTATTCTTATTACCACTTTTTAAATTCAGTCTAAGTGAATGAATAATTGATTAAGCAAAGTAATTAATTTGAAAAATAGATTAAGTTGAATATCTGAATCAATTATCCATAGAACAATAAAGTGAATGCATTATTCAATTTTGGACTATCAAATCAAATTGATGTGCATTATAAAATCAACTTGTTATCAATATTTAATGGTATTTGTAATAAATCCACTTGAATCATGAAATTTGGGATTAAAGGAAAAATTGATCTTATAAGAGAAATTAGAAAACAATGGATTTTAAAAACACCTAAAAGTGAGTCCATCACAATATTTTGATCAATTTGAAATAATATTTTTAAGTATCCAGAATTTGTAATAAAACAATACCCAGGGGGTAAAAACTATTTACAGATAAATATTTGGTATCAAATCTTGTTCAGCTAAGTATTTTCTTTGAGTTGAATTTTATTTCAGTGTAGTTTTGTAATTTGGGATTTTTGATCTTTCTGTTTGCAGCACATAATTTTTTGGGAAGTAAAGATGTTTCAGGAAGCCATGGGAAAGATATATAAATAGGAAAATATCAATACGAATGAGGCATTCAATCATCAGATTCAGGAAGAAAATGAATTCATGAGATGTCAGTTGTTGTTGGCCTGGAAAAATATTACCTATGGATCAAAGGAACATATGATAGTGGTGTAGAAGAAGGGGGTATGGGGATAAGCATGAAATTTTGACAGAATTGTTCCCTAATATTTCATGCCCATGAGAGATAGAGATTAGGACTTATCTTTTTTGACATACACGAGCTAAAAATAGGATATAGTGTAGAGTATAAGAGGATAAGAACAAGGATACTTCATAGCGAATGAAAAAATATTTTGGGAACATTTGGAAGATCAAGAGTCATGTAGATTATGAGATAATAATAGGATCATATTTGGAGTTAATTATAGCTAATCTATTGTTACACAAAGTTTTCATGCTTCTTTAGTTATCTTTGTACATGCACATGACTATTGTGAGTATTTGGCATATTTTGAGAGCGTATGGGCAGTGAAGGGAAAGTCCCCACCCTTATTTTATGTGTTAATTTGCATTTTTTTGAGATACTGTGATCTAAATTGTAATAGAGTTATGATGTGGTTTATTTATGCACATGAATTTGTGATGATGATTATGTTGTATTGATGTTCTATGTTTTGTGATTATTTAATACAATGGATCATTGTGGATGGATATTGATTGTTAATATTTATATTTATGGTTATTATATGGTGAGTTTTGTATTAATCCTTATGTGATCTGTATGTTCTTTAGTATGTATGTTTCCAAATTGAGCTCATGGATCTAGTTATTATGCTGAAAAATATACTTTGATTATGGTTTTAATGAACATGCATGATGCACCATAGTAAGACAATAATAAAGAGGGATCTGATACCTTTGTACACTTGAGATGAGCACTCATATCTATATAAGTGATGTGCCAACACATTTATGGTTTTGAGTGGGAAAATAAGTGAAATGCCTCTAACATGACTGGTACCTATGATGACTTTTTCTATAGAAGGTTTAAACATTGACAAGTGATTTTGTCTTAAGACAGTGTACTCTTATGACTTAGAAAATAATGTTTGTAGAAGATAAGAAGTTATCTTTTAGGAATAGGTACATTTTGTTGTGTTTTTTATTAATTGAAAATGAAGCAATCCATCTCTTTTATGCAGAATAAATTCACTGCTAGGGATTATGAATTTGAGTTTTAGTTTTCATAATATACAAGGATTCAAACAAAATTTTGATCCAAGGTATGCTTCTAATTTTCATTTCTTGTTGTCATGATGTACGATTTGGACAATTGGAGGAGTTCTAGAACTTAAATGTGTAAAGGTTATGTCTGCTCTTGTCCATGGACCCTACTTCATATTTTAATTTTGATGATTATTTTGGTTCTTCTTTTGTTAGTAGAATGCAATAATTACTATGATCAAGGAACCTAATATAACTATGATCTAAAACTAGTAACTCTATTCTAAGGGTTAAACCTAACCTAAGTTAATATGTCCTTTTATTAATTTGGATGAAAAAGAATTAGGAGGGACCTAGACTAAAACTATGAACCTACCTATGGACCTATGTTGATTTCCTAAATTAGTGTCTAACCTAACTAAGGGAATGGCTAACCTAAGGGGGCCTATGAAATGACATGGGGAAAGAGGCAAGTGGGAGGCAGTAAATTCAAGGAATTTAAGGAAATTTATTAAGCCTTATCTCTACGTGTGACCAAATTTGGCAAAGGAAGTTAAAAAATTATGATGATGAGTTGGCAATTTTTGTGAAAGTTTTATGATGCATGATTTTTTTTGACTTAAGTCCACTCCAAATTTGGATATGGTGGTGGTGGGAAAGAAGGAAGGATTGACATTCCTACTCTGCATTTAATTTTTGGAAATTTGTGAAATCACCTAGAAAAAGGTAGAGGGTTGGTTTTGTCGATTCATTTAGTTTTGGATCTATGCATGAGGTTGTTTTTGTTTTCAAACCTCCAATTTGATTTTTGCATGCAATATGTCAATGAATGAGTTTTTCTCCCTTCCATGGCATAGAAGAAAGGGTTGGCACTGTGACACTATAAGGAGGAGATAGAGGAAGTTTTTGTGTGATTTTTTACATTTCGAAAAGAGGATTGAGGCTCTTGTTGGGATACTTCTATGAATCAATGAAGGTGAAGCGCTATCAGGAATGATAGGCTCTATCCATTAAGATTCTTGATTTTATTTATGTGTTTCATAAGAAAAACTCTACTCTTTGGAATAGAATGACTTTTTAATTGTTTATAAACTTACTGTGCTTGAGGTTTTTGTATTTTTTATTGGGAGTGATTTTTTTATTCTATTTGAATGATGGAAAGAGTGATATGGGTTTTCAATTTTCTTGGTTTAGTAGCTGGGATATGTCAATAATCATTTTGCATGGGCTTGAGACCAAGTCAAAAAATGTGTGTGACCTTGTTTTAACTATTTAAATATGTAGGTAGCTTGGTTTTATTTAATATTTGGAGCTTGTTTTAGAGTGAACTTGTTTCCTCTCTGTTGTGAAACTGTAGTTATTTAACTGTTCTGAAAACCTTGACTGTTGATGGAATCTTTATTATTCTTCAGGGAAGATAAAAAAATTGTGACGTATGCTTAAACGTATTCTTTTGAGGACTGGAGGAATCTCAATTTTTTTTGAACGTGTTTGTTTTCTTATCGCTAACTATAATTGTAAATATGGGTTTGTTACATTATTTTGGCTGCAGACTTTTGATCTAGTGATTATTTAGGAAATATAATGGTTGGGATTTTTCTTGGAAAGTGGTTTAACATTTCGTGGACTTGTTAAGTCTTTCAGTTATATTATTTAAAGCTTGCTAATGTATACTTATTCTTTTCTTTGGAAATTTTCAGTTGTTTTCTTGAAGCTTAATTTTGGAATCCCGTAAGGGAAATGTTATTTAGTTTTATATTCTATTGGGTAATTTGGTAACCATTGTGAAGGTATAACATATGGTGTTAAGAGGGAAAAATCCCTCAAGTATGGTTTACTATATTTTGGTTATGGTTGTCAATTTGAACTTCTTGATAGTTCTATCGACATTGTTTTAATGTACTTTGTTTTCCTGTTTCTTCAATCTTGGGCCATTAAACTTATGGTTTCGATTCTTTCTGATCTTAGGAAATGTTCTTCATGAAAATGGAATAAATTAATCCTATTTTGGTTAAATCATATTGTTCACTTCTTTCCCTACATAGGTCTGAGTTGGGAATATTGTTTAGATTTACCCTTCTGTTATTTTCATCTTTTCATCTTTGTATCTTTTAGAAGATGGTTTATTTTGTTATCTAATGGGAATCAAGTCTATATATACCATCTCCTTGAATGATCTAATGTAATGGATTTTGTTACTCTTCGTTCTTTCCATTCCATATGGTATTGTTGTTCATTTAAATTGGACCCAAATTAGATCTTTGTTTGTGATTTTGGTTTGTGACATTAGATAATGGAGCGTGCCTATATAGGTTATTGGTTTCTTATGGATCTATTTTTAACATAAAATGAGTTTTGGGGTAGTTATCTATCTCTTTCCCTCCTTCATTTAATTTTCTTCCATAGCTTTGAACTCGGTGAGGATGTTGTCTCTATGTCTAGTCTATTTTGTTATGAAACTTATTGACTGTCTGGTAAGAACGATTGCAGAATGTTGTTAGGGTAGTATAGTTAAAGTTGAAATTAATTGGTTGAAATGTTATGTTTGTCTAGAAGTATCTTGGATGGTATAATGTGTTTGTCTAGAGTATAAACTTAACAATTATTATCACTTAAGGTAATGATAGAAATGGTGTATCTTGTGAGATTGGATTTTAACTCTTTTTCTGGTTGGAAGTAACCTTACCTCTTTAAGGGTTTTGAATTAGTTTGTTTTTTTTTTTAACTTAAATTGGTTCCTAGTTCTGAGTTTGAGCATTAAGGACACTCTATATAGGACACTTCAATATTACGATGATTTGGGTAATCCTAACTTATTTCTTATGATATTTAAGTTCAATTGTTGGTAGCTCAAATTTTAGGATGAATTTAGGCTAATGAAATATTTATATGGAACTAATGTTGTAAATGATTTACTATGCTGAACTATGCCTAAAAGATAGTTAGGATAGTTATTTTCTTCTGTAAAAGGAATTAACTGAATGAGTGATCATGAAGATAAATGTAATAAAGTAGTAGTGATATTATGATGAAATGCTACTTATCTGAATTCTGTTTAAAATATTTTGATAAAATTCATTAGTATGGAAGGTTGAATTTGTTGTATATTATGACCTAACCTTACTTTTGATTTGTTGTTTCTCTCTCTCTCTCTTATTGATTATTATATCTTCTTTTTGTTATGTCTTTCTAATTTTCTAAGGACTGTTTCATAACAACATAGTTATTTTTATGAATGAGTTAGTCAAAAGCACATCATTTTAATGTTTAGTGCTTATCATGCTTAGTTCAATAAACTGACCCGTGCTAGAAATTTTACAGATGGACTTCCTAAGTGATGAAAGATGAAAAATATTAGGAAGTTACATTTATTTATCAAAGATACTAGATCTTTTTATGATGAAAAATGGTTCATTACTAAAATTTACTTGATGGAAAAGAAAGTTGTATCTGAAATATATTTAATGTTGTTGTTTGATATTAGTAATGTCTAAATTGTTTGGACTTGTAAATGTATGAATCCTCCTTGTTAAATAAAATATTTGTGATATTTGTTTACACTTGATATAATTATTTTTGGTATGAATTAAATGGAAATACTAAGTAAGACTTTGTTTTACAGAATGTAACATACCTTATGGTTTAGAATAGAATAAACATAGATCTTAAATAATTTTGTACTATCTTCTCTAAGTGAAGAGGCAACTTGTAAAGTTGGCATTCTTGCACTAATTTTCAACCGGTTCACTAGGCTATAAATTAAACAAATGATTTTTGAGAACTAGACTTTGGATATAAGTTAAAAAGTGCAAGGGATTATAAATGGACATTAATCCTTAATAAGGTAAATAAAAGACAATTCCCTTCAAATGAACCATAGTATTAATTTAAGACCTTTTCTATATGAATCCTGATTGCTATCTGTAGGTAGTGAAAGTGTTCTTTCTCTCGTAGACTTCCTTACTAAATAGGAATGTAGGATAAGATAATTAAAAAGGGAATTAGACTTCATTTCAATGAAGTCTAATATGGAAAAGGACCTACTCATATCTTATATAAGATAGGGATGATTTAAGTGAGAAAGTAAATGACAATTCCATGTGTGTTGGGACTTTTATGTAAAATATGAATCAGGATGTTAATAGTTTAAATAATTGCATATGAATTAGATAGAAATCATATTTATCTACATAACATCATTTATTGCAGTCTTAAATCTGAATTTTAATGATTAAGGAACCTAGTTGTTCAGTAGGATTTTTGTATACATAATATATAACAAGGGAAACTAATAAGATATAAATTTCTATCTAAGGTATCTTCGTTGAGATGAGGAAAAATCAGATGGATGTTGACACACACCAACTACAATGTAGTACCTTCTTGATGACTAGGGTCTTCATGAGGATACTATGTTGCAGTTGACATGTTTCAACACCCTTTAGAGTTTATTCAACTAGACTAACATAAATTCTGACTTGATCATGGTGTTTCCCTAGGTAGAGATAGGGGCATGACCTAGTGTCGGGGTCAACGCACGCTGACTTAGGATTAAGAGACATGCCCAATCTACATAAGTCAATTGAGTATGTATAATTAACCTTATTAAACATAAGCTTTCTTCCACACTAGGCCATGTTGCTAACCTTGGCTAGGGCTAAACCATAAACAAGTGGACCGACATAAGTCATTAAAGACCATTCTAGATAACAGATAAAGTAGGGTGAAGGATGTATTCCGTTTGACGAGTATGATGTCTAGGAATATAAACATGAAAAATATGTTTAAAATATTTTCCCAAAGTATCATAAGATGTTGGTTGCATTGTCCTGTGTCACCTAGTTTAAGAAGTAGGATTTCATATGAATATCGGTAACAAATATTCAGATAGGCCTCTTAAAAAAAACACTTGATACCTCTAAAAGGGTAACAGAACCAAGTATATGTAGTATACACATTATAAAGTTAACATGAGAGATCAGAATGATACTGAGTCATGAAATGACAGATTGGTGTTTCACCGAGTCATTTATAGCAGCATATGTTTTTATGTTATGAGATAGATTGGCTTTAGAATGCATGTTTTGAATTATGTTAATTTAGAACAGAGAACATTATGCAAAAAAAATTCCTTGTTTCTAAAGTCTTAAAATGGGAATGTTACATCTTGGTATTAGAGTTGAAGGTTGCAGATCTTGGACCTATTGTGTCCATAATCTGATAAAACTTAAATTATCTTGTTAATAGAAAATGGTTATAACAAGAGGAAATGTTGCAAACAACCCACCATGAGGCAGAGAAGTAGCTACCACCCAAAAACACGATGAGATCCTTACTACCCTATTGGACATAAGAGATCATATGGATGTACTAGAAAAAAAAGTAATGGGAAATGAGGAGGATGAAGAAGATACTGGTAATATCAATCAGCTGCCTTCTGTGTATAACACCAATATTGTAAATTTGAGCGTTGATAACAATAACACTACCAATGCTAATGTAAATGTACCCAATAAAACTAAGAATAGAAAGGTGAGATTGGTAGATAAACTCTCAAATGATATAAAAAGGATAAGTCCACCCAATTTTTATGGCACTACAATGGGAGATGGAGCTAAGAACTAGCTCAGGGAAATGGAGAAGTACTTTGCAATAAAAAACTTCTTTGCGGAAACTAAAGAAATATGGGGAGCTTATGAACTTTCCCATGAGACATATTCTTAGAAGGACAACTATAAGGCTGAGTTAAACATTGATGAAACAAACGTCACTTGGGATCAATTTAAAAATTATTTTAGGTAATGATGGCTGCCACAACTTTACTATGATCAGAAAATGACTGAATTCCAGAACTTAGCTGAAGAAAAGTTAACTATAACAGAGTATTGGGATAATTTTAATAAGCCTCTCAAGTACATGCCTCTATATCAAATTGGCGAGAAGTTCATAATACGAAAAATTCATAATGGGATTAAATCCTATTATAGGTGGTGAAGTAGATGTTCATAGCCCAACCACCATGGAATGGGTTGTTAAAAAATCCATTAGGCAGGAGCAGAAAGTGAAAGCAATATCTGCTCATAATGAGGAAATTAGAAAGAAAATTCCTAAATCTTCTTCATCCCTTGCACCCAAAAAGGGACCATGGAAAAATTTTGGTGCTAAAAGCAATTTTTTTACTGATAATAACAAGAAAATTACAGCAAATAAACCTACTGCTAATGTTTGAAACAATTTGGGTAAGAAAAATAATAATGGACAAAAGTCCTATGGAGGACAGAATGAGAATTTTAAGGTCGCAAATAAATTTAAAGCCTAAGAAAGGACTTGTAGGAGGCTATTACAATTGTGGAAAAGATCATTATGCAGATTAGTTTCCTTTAAGGAAGGATGCCCGTAATTATCAATATAAGATACATGTTAGAGTAGCAGACAAACAAGATGAAAATTAAGTTACGCCTATATAAGTGTGAAGTAAGTTATTTGGTATACCTGTTACTATAATTTTTGATATTGGAGCTACTAAATGCTTTATTTCTACTAAATTAGCTTCAAAATTAAAAAGAAAAGTTGATTTTTTTTGATAAATCATGGGATGTACATTATGCAAATAATCTTGTCCACACAGTTAGTATGTGTCTTTTTGGAGTATTCCTTGACTTGCCTAGTTTTTCCACTAAAGTTGATCTTTACGTTTCTCCTTTGGGGTCTTATGATGTAATCATAGGTGTTAACTAGCTTGCAGAACATAAGGAAAATGTTGATTGTTTTGAAAAACATATTAGTTGTCTAGATGATCTGCATAAAACAACAAACATCCAGGGGTAAAACGTGAGATTTCAGTTAGAAATTTTTTAGTCATGTAGCTTAAAAAGGCAAAAACAAAGGCTACACATTGTATGCAGTAAAAATTTCTGAAACAACTGAAGGGGATAGTGATTTCTCAGAAAGATACCTAGTGTTACAAAATTTTAGTGATATGTTTATGAAAGAACTACCTGGTCTTCCGCCTAAATGGGAGTTTGATTTCATGATTGAGATAAAGCTGGGAACCAAACCTATTTCCAAGGCACTGTATTGAATGACTACCATTTAATTGGTAGAGCTTAAGGCATAGTTAAAAGAACTGTTGTCTAAAGGTTTGATAAGACCAAGTGTCTCACCTTGGGGAGCACCGGTAATTTTTGTGGAAAAGAAAGATGGAACACTTAGATTGTGCATTGTATAGGATGTTAAATAAAGAAAAAATAAAAAAAAGATATCCACTTCCTAGGATTGATGATTTGTTTGATCACATGTGTGGTGCATCAGTATATTCTAAGATAGATCTTTGATCCAGATATCATCAGTTAATAATCAAGGATGAAGACATTCATAAAAAAAATTTAGGACAAGGTATGGACATTATGAATTCATAGTTTTACCTTTTGGTTTGACTAATGCACCTAAAATTTTTATGAACTTAATGAATAATATATTTCAAGAATACTTGGATAAATTTTTGCTTGTATTCCTTGATGATATTCTCATATATTCTAAAAGCATTGAAGAGCATCACGAGCATTTGAAGATAGTTATAGAAATCTTAAAAAAAGAATATTGTATGGTAAGTTATCCATATGTTCATTCTATGAGACTGAATTACACTACATAGGGCATGTCATAAGTAAATATGGAATAGTAGTAGACCCATCAAAAATTATTGCAATATATGAGTAGCCTACACCTAAGAATGTACATGAAGTCAGAATCTTCATGGGTCTTGCTAGTTACTATAGGAAGTTTGTAAAGGAATTTCAAAATTCGTTGCACCAATAAATTTGTTTCAAAACAAAGATAAGAAGTTTGTGTGGAGTGAAAAATGTGAATATGCATTTAAGAATCTAAATAAACA
The DNA here is from genome assembly GCA_019776745.2 of Taxus chinensis. Taxonomy (NCBI): domain Eukaryota; kingdom Viridiplantae; phylum Streptophyta; class Pinopsida; order Cupressales; family Taxaceae; genus Taxus; species Taxus chinensis. The sequence continues at coordinate 508,689,066 of CM034148.1, read as the reverse complement.
ACTAAAATCTGCACCTATTTTGGATGTACCTGATCTAAATGGAGACTTTACTATAGTAACAGATGCTTCTGGGGAAGGGCTTGGAGGTATTTTATTACAAAATGAGCATGTTATAACATATGAAAGCAAAAAACTCAAGTTACATGAATTTAATTATGCTCCCCATGACCTAGAGCTTGCTGTCATTGTTCATACAATTCAAGTATGGAGGAATTATCTTTTAGGAAGACCTTTTGAATTAAAGAGTGACCATCTTGGGCTAAATTATATTTTTACTCATCTGAATCTGAACGCAAGACAACAAAGGTGGTTAGATTTTCTATCTTAGTATGATTTTGACATAAGTTATATAAAAGGAAAGGAAAATAGAGTGGTAGATGTACTAAGTCATAGGAAACATATTTCTACACTTATAACGTTGAGAAATCAGTTTAGAGATGAAGTAAATAGTATCATGGAATTTGATTCTTATTTTCAGCAAGTAAAAACAACACTTGTTACAAATCCAAATGATATGAGATATAAAGGTTTTCACTTTGATGATGAAGGAATCTTGAGATATAATAATAGAGTATATATACCTTCAGGAAATGAATTTAAGAGGAAGTTTCTAACTGAATTTCATAACTCACCTTATTCAAGACATCCTAAAATTACGAAAAATTCTTGCTAATATAAAACCATAATATTTTTGGAAAGGGATGAAAAAAGACGTAATTGAATTTATGAAACACTACTTAGAAAGTCAAGGTGTTAAGGTTGAACATATGCATACAACTGGTTTACTATACCCTTATAACATTCCGCAGTATAAATGGAAAGTAATTAGCATAGATTTTATTCAAGGGTTACCTATGTCAAGAAATAAGCATGATGTTATTCTAGTTATTGTTGATAAACTAACAAATGTAGCACATTTTATCACTAGTAATCTTAAGGATGATTCACCTGTTTAAGCAAAAATATTTGTGCATGAAATTTTTAGATTACACGGTGTACCTGAATTGATCATATCAGATGGAGATCCAAGAACGACATCTAGATTTTGGTAAACACTCAATGTAGCCTTAGGAACTAAACTGAATTTTAGATCAGCATACCATCCTAAAACAGATGGGAAAATTGAAAGAGCTAATCACATTTTGGAAGATATGTTATGAATGTAGGGCATGGATCAGTAGTACAAATGGGAAGAGTACCTTCCATTATTTGAATTTTCTTATAATAACAAGTATCATGCCTCTCTGAATATGACACCTTTCAAAGCATTATACGCAAGGAAATGTAAAACTCCAATTAGTTGGGATAGCATAGAGGACAAAAAGGTAATTGGACCTGAGATCCTTACTAAAATGGAACAACAAGTTAAATGATTCATGAACATTTGAAGGAAGCAACAGATAGGAAAAAACATTATGCAGAATTAAAAGGGTTGATAAGAAATTTGAACTAGGTGAAAAGGTATTTTTGCGGGTTAAACTAAAAAAGAGTTCTACAACATTTGGAAAGGGTGTCAAGTTATCACCTTGTTATGTGAGACCCTTTAAAAATATTGAAACAATCAACCTTGTATCTTATCATTTAGCTTTACCACCTTCTTTATCCCGAATGCAAGATCTTTTCCATATTTCTTTACTTAAGAAATGTATTTCATATTTATCACATGTGTTAAATTAGAATTCCTTACAGGTCCAAGACTTAGGAATAAACATGGTTAAACCCATTCGAGTGCTGGAAACTCACCAACTGCACTTAAGAACTCATGAAATAAGACAATTTAAGGTCCAATGGGACCATTTTATTAAAGAAAGTAAAACATGGGAAAACCTCGAAGATATAAAAACTACTTTTCCACATTTATTTTGATAGATTTGATTCATTTGATTGATAAAACTTGAAGATTTTATTCTTACTATATCAATATATCTTCTAGTTTTGGGCAGATACTAAATTCATTAGTATTGAAACAACTATTTTAATGCTGAATAATTTATGAACACATAAATTTCTCAATTTGGTTCTGTTATGAACTTATGGATGAAAGAATTATAATTTGGTTATATTCTTGATTGAATTTTTTTGACTAAGTTAATCATAGGGATGATGATGCTTTTTAGGAGGGATGTTTATAACACCTCTAACATGACTGGTACCTATGATGATGTTTTATATAGAAGATTGAAACATTGATAGGTGATTTTGTCTTAAGACAATGTACTCTTATGACTTAGGAAATCATGTTTGCAGAAGATAAGAAATTATCTGTTGGGAATAGGTACGTTCTGTTGTGTTTTTGCTTAATTAAAAATGAAGCAATCCATCTCTTTTATGTGGAATAAATTCACTGCTAGGGATTATGAATTTGAGTTTCAACTTTTATAATATAAGAGGATTCAAACAACATTACCTTAGATCAATTCCATTGATCCAAGGTATTCTTCTAGTTTTCATGTCTTGTTGTCATGATGTCCAATTTGGACAGATGGAGGAGTTCTGGACCTAGAATGTGTAAAGGTTATGTACGCTCATGTCCATGGACCCTGATTCATATTTGAATTTTGATGATTAGTCTAGTTCTTCTTTCGTTAGTATAATGTAATACTTAATATGATCAAGGAACCTAATATAACTATGTTCTAAAACTAGTAACTCTATCCTAAGGGTTAAACCTAACCTAAGTCAATATGTCCTTTTATTATTTGGGATGAAAAAGAATTAGGAGGGATGTAGACTTAAACTATGAACCTACCTATGGACCTATGTTGATTTCCTAAATTAGTGTCTAACCTAAGGGGGCTATGAAATGACATGGGGAAAGAGGAAAGTAGGAGGAGGAGAATTCAAGGAATTTAAGGTAATTTATTAAGCCTTATCTCTACTTGCAGCCAAATTTGGTAAAGGAAGTTAAAAAATTATGATGATGAGTTGGCATTTTTCACCAAAGTTTTATGAGGCATATTTTGTTTGAATTAAGTCCACTCCAAATTTGGAGATGGCAGTGGTGGAAAAGAAGGAAGGATTAATAGTACTACTCTGCATTTAAGTTTTAGAAATTTTTGAAACTGCCTAAGAAAAGGTAGAGGGTTGCTTTTGTCGATTCATTTGGTTTTGGAGCTCTGCATGAGGTTATTTTTGTTTTCAAACCTCCAATTTGATTTTTACATGCAATGTGTCAATGCATGAGTTTTTCTCCCTTACATGGCGTGGAAGAAAGGGTTGGCACTGTGAGACTATAAGGAGGAGATAGAGGAAGTTTTTGTGTGGTTTTTTATATTGTGAAAATAGGATTGATGCTCTTCTTGGATACTTTTGTGAATCGGTGAAGGAAAAGTGCTATCAGGCATGATAGGCTATATCCATTAATATTCTTGATTTTATTTGTGTTTCATAAGAAAAAATATGCTCTTTGGAATAGACTGATTTTTTTCTGTTGATGAACTTACTTTGCTTGAGGTCTTTGTGTTTTTTATTCGGATGATTTTTCAATTCTGTTTGAATGATGGAATGAGTGATCTGGGTTTTTGATTTTCTTGGTTTGGTAGTTGGGTTATGCAGTAATCCTTTTTCATGGGCTTGAGACCAAGTCGAAAAATGTGTGTGATATTATTTGAACTGTTTAAATATATAGGTAGCTTGGTTTTCTTTAATCTTTGGAGCTTGGTTTTAGAATAAACTTGTTTCCTCTTTGTTGGGAAACTGCAGTTATTTAATTGTTCTCAAAACCTTGACTATTGATGGAATATTTATGATTCTTCAGGGAAGATAAAAACTATGTGATGTTTTCTTAAACATATTCTTTTGAGGATTGAAGGAATCTCAAAATTTGTGAACATGTCTATTTTCTTATCACTCACTATAATTGTAAATCTTGGTTTGTTGCATTCTTTTGGTTGTAGACTTCTAATCCAGTGATTTTTTATGAAAGATAATGGTTGGTATTTTTCTTGGCAAGTGGTTTAACATTTCATGGACTTATTAAGTCTTTTAGTTATATTATTTAAATCCTACTAATATACTTCTGCTTTTCTTTAGAATTGTTCAGTTGCTTTCTCGAAGCCTAATTTTGGAATCCTGTAAGGGAAATGTTTTTCAGTTTTCTACCCTATTGGGTAATTTGGTAACCTTTTAAGGTATGTAATATAGTGCTAAGAGGGAAAAGTACCTCGAGTATGGTTTGCTATATTTTGGTTATGGTTGTCAATTTTAACTTCTTGATAGTTCTATCGACTTTGTGTTGATGTACTATATTAGCATGTATCTTTGATCTTAGGCCATTACACTTAGTTTCGATTCTTTCTGATCTTAGGTAATATTCTCCATGAAAATAGAATCAATTACTCCTATTTTGGTTAAATAATAATATTCACTTCTTTCCCTCTATGGTTTTGTGTTAGGAATATTGTTCAGATTTACCCTTTTGTTATTTTCATATTTTCATGTTTGTATCTTTTGGGAGATGGTTTATTTTGTTATCTTATGGGATTCAAGTCTATCTATACCATCTCCTTGAATGATGGAAGGTAATGGAATGTTTTGCTCTTTGATCTTTCCATTCCATTGGTTTTTTGTCCGTTCAACTCGGACTCATATTAGATATTTGTTTGGGATTTTGGTTTGTGACATTAGATAATGGACCATGACTATATAGGTTATTTGTTTCTTGTGGATATATTTTGATCATACAAGAGTTGTGGGGTAGTGATATCTATCTACCCCTCCATTTAATTTTCTTCCAGCTTCAAAATCAGTGAGGATGTTGTCTCTCTCTGGTATATTTTGTTATGTAGCTTCTTGATTGTTTGATAAGAATGATTACAGAATGTTGTTAGGGCAGTATAGATGAAGTTGAAATTAATTGGTTGAAATGTGATTCTTGGATGGAAGTATTTAGATGGTTTAATGTGTTTGTATAGAATATAAGCTTAACCATTCTAATCACTTAAGGTAATGATAGAAATGGTGTGTCTTATGAGATTGGAGTTTAACTTTTCTTTTTGGCTGGAAGTAACCTTACCTCTTTAAGGGTTCTGATTTATTCTATTTGGTTTTTAACTTAAATTGGCTCCTAGTTCTAGGTTTGAGAATAAAGTACACTCTATCCAGGAAACTTCAATGTTACGATGATTTGGTTTATCCTAACTTATTTCTTATAATATTTAAGTTCAATTGTTGGCAACTCATATTTTAGGATGAATTTAAGCTAATGAAATATTGAGACGGAAGTAATGTTATAAATGATATACTACTGAAATATTCATAAAAGATAGTTACGATAGTTACTTTCTTCTGTTAAAGAAATTAACTGAATGAGTGATCATGAAAAGAAATGTAAGAAAGTAGTAGTGAAATTTTGATGAAATGTTACTTATCTGAATTCTGTTTAATTTTTTTTATAAATGTCATTAGTATGGATGGTTGAAGTTGTGTAACATTCCCAATTTAAGACTTTAGAAACAAGGGAATTTTTTTAATAAATACTACTCTCTGTTCTAATTCATAATTTAGAACACACATTATTTATCAACCATTCATATAACAAATAACCATATGCAACTATAATGACTCGATGTGCTACTGATCTATTCATTTCATGACTCAGTAACTACTGATATATTCATGTTTAACATTAAGTATTGAATAATTTTCCGTATACTATGTATACTTGGTTCTCTTCCCCTGTTTAGGGTATTGAGTGATCTATCAAAGGAACCTAACTTAATATTTGTTACCAATATTCATCTGCATTACGAACCTTAGACTAAGTGACGTAGGAAAATACAACCAGCAGCTTGTGATACTTTGGCCAAACATTTATAACATTTTATTCGTATTACTATTCCTTGATAGTATACTCATCAATTTAGAATACGTCCTTTACCCCACAATATTGTTATCTAGAATGTCCTTTACTGACTTATGTCAGTTCACTTGCCTAAGGATTAACCCTAATTTAGTTAACAACATATGTTATGATAGGGGAGGCTCATTAAGACATAAGGTAAGTTGGCATACTGGGTCAACCTATGTCAACCCCGTGTGCCAAGGTATCCTGAGTTTTAGAGGACTAACCCATTTCTTAAACATGTTACTAACCAAACCTAGAGAGAAACTAAGATCAAGTCCAATGTGTGTAGATCTAGATGATAAATGTAGAAGGGTGTTGCCACATGTCAACTGTATCCCTGTATCCTCGAGAAGATCCTAATCTTCTCGAAGGTACAACCCTACAGTTGGTGTGTGCCAACATCCTACAGAATAGCCTCATCAAGATGTACATACCTCAAGGAATTTATTATAAATTTAAATAATTTGAATTATTAAAAATAGATTTCAGCAACCTTTCCTAACCCTAATCCAACACTCCTTAAGTTCTTCTATTCAACAGTTTCAATTGATTGTTAAAGAACTTTCTTAGCTTAAGATTTCCTTTAATGTTATTTAATGGACTTAACAAGCCGTCAACCATAACAGGATATCAAAATCATAAGTTCCATTTATTGTGACTTAACCGCTTAAATAAGTGTAACAACCATCTAGGTTGTAACTAAGTAGACTTTATTAAATGAAGTCTAATGATTAGGAATCATGGCTTCCATTTTTTTGCATTCTTAAGATAGAGGACGAATCTTCCTTTACATGATTAAGTGCTAGGGCCTAGTACCCCTATAAATCATTTACAAATTCAATAATTATTACTGAATGTTCATTCCACATCATATTACTATATTGAATTGTTTAGTTATGACCATAAAATTATGTAACTTAGGAAGTTGCATCCTATTTAGGGAGATTATTCCAATTCCCACTGTCAAAATTATCTAAGAATACCCCATTAAGCATATACATAATATGGAGTATATTAACAAGATAGGATTCAATCTATGTTATGAAAGTACAAGATAATTTACACATCCACTGTAAATAAATTCTCAACATTTAATTCATCTCTAAAATTTATACATTTAGGTATGCTACATAAAAACTACCTTAATTACAAAAGAATACTACTTTTATTTTTCAATACAATCTCAAGAATGATTCAAAGTTCTTCACAAAATCAGACTTAAATCAGCTAATGCATCACATAAGTTTTTTCCTTCCTTATCACTTACAAATTCCATCTACCAAAATTGCGAGCACGGGTTAGTTTAATGAACTGAGCATGATAATTACTAAGCCTTAAAAAGAAGTACATTCCAATAATTGTTCCATTAAAACAACCCTTCTTTAATGAGACAATTATTACATCATAATATCAATACATCAATAAAAATGGAAAAGAAGTTCATTTTAAACAATTGATTTCACTTCCAAAAAAAGGACAAAATATAATCCACTACATCAGCCTTACAAAATTAGAGTTTAATTGATCCTATCAATTATCCTTAGGAAAAAAATAGATCATAACATCTAATTGTTCCCAATCTTTCATAATAAAATACAACATTTATTTTTGCTTCAAGCCAAAAGAAGGATTTAAATCATGGTTCTACTTAGGATGATTCACCTAGCTCCTAAGAAAACTAAGAAGAGAATCATTACCACTATACCCAGACACAAAACATATAAGAAACATAATAGATTCAAAACGTGATTTAATTGTTTCTTTTAAGGGATAATTACCTTAGAAATTTTAACATTTAAGATATTCATCAGAACAAAATTCCATCTTAATCCAAGAAGGAATAGAGAATCAAACATTATACCTATAAGTTTAAATCTACTTCCAGATATAGAAGTTAACTTTTAAAGAACTGAAACCATGTACAAAATCAAGGTAGATTCATACAGGAGTTAATCTCTACTCGATTCCATCCAAGGAGAATTCACAAAAAGATAGAGTACAAGAGACAAAACTTACTCATCTCAAACCAAACAAGAAAATTCTTGTAGAATAAACAGTCTGCCAAACAAGCTTACATTTTCCAGCTAAATAAAACCAAATAATATAATCTCTTCCAACATCATTTCTACAAAATATTTGAACAAGGAAGACCAAACAACTCATAAAGAAATCCCATTTTTAAAGAGAATCAAAATAGAAAAGTTCAACCAAGGATCTATACAATAGGAAGAAAGCACAAGAGTTTCAATTCCATACTCAAAATGAAATAAAAATAGCAGTCCTAAAACACAGTTGGTTCTAAAGGAATCACATTCTGTTCTTTTATAATACACAAGGTGTATTTACTGTATCCAACAAGAGATAGAAAATAACCGATCAGTAACTTTAACATGATGAGAAGTATCAACAACTCAGACTGAAATCCCATTGTCATATTTCATTATTACATTACAAAAAGATTAATCATTTCTTGATTCAATAAGTATTATAATACACAAACTATTTAAACAGAGACAAGTAATCCCTCCATAACAGTACATAGTACTAATTTACTAAAATATTCTCTTAAAAGAAACCCATAACTTATTTTAAGAGATATGAAGATGCGATTTTCCAAAAAACAAAGGGGAAAAGAATACCCTCAATAAAACACCATTGACATCCCAGAAAAGAAGAAACAATTCTAAAAAAGAATTACCAAATTCATTCATCAACAAAGACATTTTCAGTCAAGATCTCTAAGAGGTTTCCTAACAACTTAGCCAACTATTCTCCAAGTTTTCCTTGATTAATAGCTCAACAAAAGAGTTGTAAGTTTTAAACATTTATTAGAAGTAGAACCCAACTCAAATAATAGAACAAAGTTGACACAAAGTCTCAACAAAGTTCATAACTACACAAATAACCAAATACGAATGCGATGAAAAACACGAACCTCCATTAAAATTCACAAAAATTCACCAAATAAAAATTGAGTACAATGCCACATATAGCGTCAAAAATAGTATCAAGTTACCCAAGATACCAACACTGGTTCAAAACAACAAGTGACTCCAACATGATTTCATATCAAAACACGAAGCCTAAATAATAGCTCCAACAGAACTCAGGGTTCCCACAAAGTTTGGAGTCCACATAAGTAATAAAATATGAGTGTCGTGTACATTATAATCTTCCATTAATAGTTCAAATGGTCACTAGAAAATAACATAAGCTCTATGCCATATACTGACTTCAACAACATTCTAGGTCATCACAAAAAATCAAAAGACGATCCCTAAGTAAAAGAATCCTCTAACAACAGTTCAGGGAAAAAAAAAGTAATAAAATGCGTGTTCATAGCCATATACTAACTTCGAACAACAGTTCGAAGCTACCCAGGTTTCCAAACGCCAGTTCAGAATGACAAGAAGCTCCTACACAAGTTTATATGAAAACACGAAGTCCAAATACAAGCTCAAACAGAAGTCAAGGTTCCATATGGTTCAAATTTCATGTATTGCAATGAAGGTCAGTTCCAATACCACAACAACTTTGTATACACAATTCAGAAAAAGAAAACAAAGCTTCTAATGAAAGATTCACATGCATGTATCATTATCAATAATCACAAAGACAGTTCCAAAACCAACATAATTTTTGCCATGGGTTTATATCCAAGATGATAGATATTATAAACCAGTAAACAAGAAACAGATTAAACATGCAAGCCAAGAATCTCAAAAGAGCAGACTTGTTTTAATGAAACATTTATAAGAAATCAAGAGATCTTAAAGATTAGAGCTTATCATGCTTGATAGTACTTCTGAAAAATTGAAGGGAACCTCCATCCGAGCTCACAACTTCTCCTCTTCTCCACGAAAAATCAAACAACCACATTCTTTTTCCACAGTGCCTCTTATATATCCCATGAACCGAAAATAGGTCTAAAACCTCAAAAATAGCCATTCAGTGTAGTTCTATCTGCTGGTTTGAAAAACCAGAGAGCATGCTGAGTGAAAATAATGAAACATGCAAATTGAAATAACCCCATACAAACTCGTTTGCATGCCTACCAAAACGGTTTGAGCACAAAAACCAAAAACAATAAATTCCATTAATTCCTATTTTCCCACCTATCCTTCCTTGCCACAACCTTCCAAGTCTAATAATCGCCAAATCAAATTTGACAAGGAATTCCATTTTAGTGACACTTCCACATAATCCTCTACCAAGTCAACTAGCCCCTACCAAAACCGATAGTACTTCTATGAAATTAAAACCTTATCAACAACTTAAATTCCCTTGTAACCGTTTCCTATGACACATGTGGCCCATTAGGTTCCCATTTAAAATATTTTAGGATAGACATAATTGCTTAGGTTAGATCTTAGGGTAGCTTAGGATATGTAACCTTAGGATATAACCCAATCAATAAATTACCACCTTAGTTAGTTTCCACATAGGTTGGATTAATTCCAACACAATAGTTTTTAGGCATTAGGTTAGATCATCACATAACCATATAGCATTAGGTTTTAGGGTAATTTAAATAACCTAGTAACCTCTCCATAATCCTTTAGCACAAATCTTAGGTTAGGATAAAATTTAATTAATTAACATAGCTAGGTAGTAAATATATATATTCTTACCTAGCTTAGGATTCCGTAGGACAGTCCCTTTAGTTTTAGGAACCATAATATTTTCTAAGCTGTGAATAGGATATAGTTCGTTGGTGTCAGCATTTTCTTGTCACGATCAATCTCTAAAGACCCAAGCACACCATATAACTGAATAGAACACGTTCACACAAGAATTAAAGAACTTGTAACCAACAAAGTTCTGTCATATGTCTTTTAATTCGTGGAATGTCGATTTACCATTCATTCAAAAAAGTAGATTTAAAACATTCCTTGGATCACTAAAATTGATCCAAGGATGAGTTAGATTAATAGATAAGTTTACAATTCTTAAACCAGATTGCAACTCACCTACAAGAAGTGAAAAATGGATTCAAGGAAGCCATTCCAATTTAGTCAAAGGATCTTAAGAACATAAGATGATTTATCCATATCAAGCATGATCTCCAAAAATCAAAAGAACATATCTTTATAAGGAAATCCATATGTCAATGCTTGAAATACAAAGGAGGAAAATAACAACTGACAAGGGTGTTACATGCTCCCCTCCTTAAAAGAATCATCATCCTGATGATTACCCTTTTTTTTAACAATATACCTCAGGACAATCACTTCATTCACTTCTCTTACCATAAGTCAAAATATATTAGAATCTTATAGTTCAAGAAATCAGCATTAAATAGATGTTTATCCAAATCAAATTAATATCTACCCAAAACTGGCATATTTAATGTCATGTAAAGATAAAATCATAAATTTCTATCAGTCAACAAAATCAATTCTGTTCAAGTAGATATGGAAAATAAGTTTTCATATCTTCTATATTTTCCCAAGTTGCACTCTCTTTGTTAAACTGGTCCCACTGGACCTTACATTGACTTACTTCTCAATTTTTTAAATGCAACTGGTGAGTTTCCAGCACTCGAATGGGTTTAACCATGATTATTCCTGGGTCTTGGACTTGCAAGGAATTCCAATTTAACACGTGTGATAAATCTAAAATGTATTTCGTAAGCAAAGAAATGGAAAACATCATGTATTCATGACAAAACATGAGGTAATGTTAAATGATAAGCTACAAGGTTGATTACTTCAACTATCTCAAAAGGTCCCACATAATGAGGTGATAACTTGGCAACCTTGCCAAAATTTATAGAACTCTTTTTTGGTTTAACCCAAAGAAAGACTTTCTCACCAAGTTCAAATTTCCTATCAACCCTCTTCAAGTCAGCGTAACTCTTGTGCCTATTTGCTACTTCTTTTAAGCATTCATGAATCAACTTAACTTGTTCCATTTCTGTAAGGATTTTAGGTCCAATTACTTCTCTATCCTCCATGTTATCCCAACTAACAGGGGTTTTGCATTTTCTTCCGTAAAGTGCCTCGAAAGGTGCCATCTTAAGAGAAGCATGATATGTATTATTGTAAGAAAATTCAACTAATGGAAGATACTCTTCCCACTTATACTGATGATCCATACAATACATCTGTAGCATATCCTCTAAAACTTGATTTACTCTTTTAGTCTGTCCATCCATTTCTGGGTGATATGCAGAACTGAAATTTTGCTTAGTTCCTAGAGCTGCATTAAGCATTTGCCAAAACCTTGACGTCATTTTAGGATATTTATCATATATGATTAATTCAGGTACTCCATGTAATCTGAATTCTTTTTTGTACAAATCTTTTATCCAAAATAGGAGAATCATCCTTCAGATTTCTAGCAATAAAATGAGCTACTTTTATTAGTTTATCAACAACTACCAAAATAACATCTTATTTATTTCTTGACATAGGCAAGCCTTGTAAAAATTCCATGATTATTACTTGAGATTTATACTTCAGTATGCTATGAGGATATAATAAACTGGCTGGGTGCATATGTTCTGCCTTAACACGTTGGCACTCTAGACAATGTGTTACATTTAATCAATAACATCTTTCTTCATTCCTTTCCAAAAATATTGATGTTTTTATATCAGCAAGCATCTTTGTAATGCCAGGGTGTCCTAAAAAAGGTGAATTATGAAATTCAACTAACAATTTCTTTCTCAAACCATTAAGCAAATGTTCATAGACTTTGTTTTCAAATCATAATATTCCTTCTTTATCAAAGTGAACACCTTTATACCTCAAATCATTAGAATCTATAGCAAGTGCTACTTTTACTTGTTGAAAGTAAGAATCAGATTCCATAACACTTTTTACTTCATCCCTAAACTGAGTTCTTAGTGTTATAAGAGTAGAAATGTGCTTCCTATGACTTAGAGCATCAACCACTCTATTTTCTTTACCCTTTATATAACTTATGTCAAAATCATATTGAGACAAAAACTCTAACCATCTTCACTGTCTTGCATTCAGATTTGGCTAAGTGAAAATATACTTCAGCCCAAGATGATCGGTTTTCAACTCAAATGGTTTACCAAATAGATAATGCCTTCAAAATTAAAGTGCATGAACAATGGTAGCAAGCTCTAAATCATGTGGAGCATAATTTAACTCATGTAACTTAATTTTTCTACTTTTGTATGCTATAACATGACCACTTTGTAATAAAATACCTCTTAGACCTTCACCGGATGCATTAGTTACCACCATAAAATCTCCATCAGGATCTGGTATTGTAAGAATAGGTGTTGAAGTTAACTGTCCCTTCAAGGTTTTAAATGAAATTTCACATTTCTCACTCCAAAAAAACTTTTTATATTTCTTCTGCAAGGAATTTATTGGTGTAGCTGTCTTAGAAAATTCTTTTACAAATTTCCTGTAGTAGCCAGCAAGTCCCATGAAGCTTCTAACTTCATGTAAATTATTTGGTGTAGGCCATTCTATTATAGCTACAATTTTAGAAGGATCTACAACAATTCCATCCTTACTTATTACATGACCCAAATAGTGCACTTCTGTGTCGTAGAAGGAACATTTGGACATCTTACCAAACAATCATCTCTTTCTCAGAATTTCCAAAACTATTTTCAAATACTCATGATGCTCTTCTATGCTTTTAGAATATATGAGAATTTCATCCAAGAATACAAGCACAAATTTTTCCAAGTATTATTGAAAGATATTATTCATTAAATTCATAAATGCCGCAGGTGCATTAGTTAATCCAAAATGTAAAACCATATACTCATAATGTCCATACCTTGTTATGAAATTTGTTTTATGAATATCCTCATCCTTAATCTGTAATTAATGATATCTAGATCAAAGATTTGTATTAGAATATACTGATTCTCCATGCATCTAATCAAATAGATCATCAATTCTTGGAAGTGGGTATCTATTCTTGATTTTTGCTTTGTTTAACATCTTGTAATCAATGCACAATCTAAGCGTTCCATCTTTATTTTTTACAAAGATCACTGGAGCTCCCTAAGGTGAAACACTTGGCCTAATCAAAGCCTTGGACAAAATTTCTTGCAATTGAGCCTTAAGCTCTACTAATTCTGTAGTAGTCATTCGATATGGTGCCTTAGAAATAGGTTCAGTTCCAGGCTTGATCTCAATCGTGAAATCAAATTCCCTTTTGGGTGGAAGACATGGAAATTCTTCTAGAAATACATCGCTAAAGTCTCATAACAGCGGATATTATTCCATGAAATCATTGTTTTCCTCTACATATTTAGAAATTTTTACTGCATATAAGGTACATCCTTTATTTTTGGCCTTTTTAAGTTGCATAGCTGACAGTTTCCTAACATAAATTTCACGTTTCACACCTTGAATCTTTGTTATTTTCTGCAAGTCGTCTAAATAACTAATGCATTTTTCAAAACAGTTCACTTTAGCCTTATGTTCTGCTAACTAATTAATCCCTATGATTACATCACAAGACCCTAAAGGTGCAACATAAAGATCAACCTCTCTGGAAAAGTTAGGTAATTCAAGGACTGCTCCAAAAAGACACATACTAACCGTATGAACAACATTATTACCATAATGTACAGTCCATGATTTATCCATTTTTCTAGCTTTTCGTTTAAGTTTCAAAGAAATTTTACTAGAAATAAAACATTAAGTAGCTCCTGTATAAAAAAAATAGTTATAGGTATGCCAAATAAATTACCAGGAACTTCTATAGGTGTAGCTTGTTTTTCAGCTTGCTTGTCAGCTACTGCAACATGTATCTTGTGTTGTTGATTACGATCATCCTTCTTCAAAGGACATTGATTTGTGTAATGATCCTTGTCGCAATTATAATAGCCTCATATAGGTCCCTTTCTAGATTCAGAATTATTTCCAGCATTAAAGTTATTATTCTGACCTCCATAGGCCTTCTGTCCATTGTTATTATTCTTGAAAAAATTGTTGCATGCATTTCCAACAGTCTTATTCGTTGATGTTTTCTTATTATTATCAGCTAAAAATTTACTTTTATTACCAAACTTCTTCCATGGTCCCTTCTTAGGTGCAAGAGAAGCTGAAGAGGGGTTTGGAACTTTCTTCCTTACTTCCTCCTTATGAGCAGAACTAGCCTTTAATTTTTTTTCTTGCCTTATGGCTTTTTCAACAACCCCTTCCATAGTGGTTGGGATGTGAACATCAACTTCTCCCCCAATAATGGGATTCAATCCCATAATGAATTTCCGTATCCTAAACTTCTCATCAGTTTGATACTGAGGTACATACTTGAGGAGTTTCATAAACCATTCCCAATACTCAATTATTATTAGCTTTCCTTGAGCTAAGTTATGAATTTCAGTCATTTTTTGATCATAGTAGAGTTGTGGTAGCCATCGTTGCCTAAAATAACTTTTAAATTGATCCCAAGTGATGTTAGTTTCATCAATATTTAACTCAGCCTTACGGCTATCCCACCATGAAGATGCTTCATGGGAAAGCTGATATGCTCCCCATATAGCCTTGGTTTCCTCTGAGAAGTTCCTTATTCCAAAGTACTTCTCCATTTCGTTGAGCCAATTCTCAGCTCCATCTCCTAATGTGGTGCCATCAAACTTGGGTGGACTTATCCTTTTTATGTCATTAGTGAGTTCTGCTGCTAGTCTAGCCTTTTTGTTCTCAAGATGAACAGGTATGTTAATGTTGTTATTATCAACACCCAAATTGGCATTGTCCCTTGGAGGTGGCTGATTATTGTTATCATCTTCTTCTTCCTCCTCATTGCCCATTACTTGTTGTTCAAGCACAGCCAAATGATCTCTTGTGTCCAACAGGGTAGCAAGGATCTCATCAAGTTTCTGGGCAGTTACCACTCCTTCCTCAGGTGGAGGGTTATTTGCAACATTTCCTCTTGTTCTCACCATTTTCTGTTACAATAAAATTAAGTTTAATCAGATTTGTGGACACAATAGGTCCAAGAGATATAACCTTCAGCTCTGATACCAAGATGTAACATTCCCATTTTAAGACTTTAGAAACAAGGATTTTTTTTATAAATAATGTTCTCTGTTCTAAATTCATAATTTAGAACACACATTCTTTATCAACCATTCATATAACAGATAACCATATGTAGCTGTAATGACTTGGTGTGCTACCGATCTATTCATTTCATGACTCAGTAACTACCGATCTATTCATGTTTAACATTAAGTATTAAATACTTTTCCCTTTACTATGTATACATGGTTCTCTTTCCCTGTTTAAGGTATTGAGTGATCTGTCGAAGGAACTTATCTGAATATTTGTTACCAATATTCATCTGTATCACAAACCTTAGACTAGGTGACGTAGAACAACACAACCAGTAGCTTGCGATACTTTGGCCAAAGATTTCTAACATACTGTTCATATTACTATTCCTTGACGACATACTCATCAATCAAAAATACATCCTTCACCCCACTCTATTGTTATCTAGAATGTCCTTTACTGACTTCCATTAATCCACTTGCCCAAAGTTTAACCATAATTTGAGTTAACAACATATGTTATGATAGGGGAAGCTCACTAAGACTTAGGGTAAGTTGGCATACTGGGTCAACCTAAGTCAACCCCGTGTGCCAAGGTATCCTGAGTTTTAGAGGGATACCCCATATCTTAAACATGTTACTAACCAGACCTAGAGAGAAACTAAGATCAAGTCCAATGTGTGTAGATCTAGATGATCAATGTAGAAGGGTGTTGCCACATGTCGACTGCATCGTTTTATCCTCGAGAAGATCCTAATATTCTCAAAGGTACAACCCTACAGTTGGCATGTGCCAGCATCCTACAGAACAATCTCATCGAGATGTACATACCTCAACTTGGAGTTTATTATAAATTTAATAAATTTGGATTAGTAAAAATAGATTTTAGCAACATTTCCTAACCTTAATCCAACACTCCTTAAGTTCTCTTCAACAATTTCAATTGATTATTAAATAATTTTCTTAGCTTAAGATTTCCTTTAATGTTATTTAATGGACTTAACAAGCCATCAACCATAACAGGATATCAACATCATAAGTTCCATTTATTGTGACTTAACTGCTCAAGGAAGTGTAACAACCATCTAGGTTGTAACTAAGTATACTTTATTAAATGAATTCTAATGATTAGGAATCACGGCTTCCATTTTTTTTACATTCTTAAGATAGAGGAAGAATCTTCCTTTACATGATTAAGTGCTAGGGCCTAGCACCCCTATAAATCATTTACAAATTCAATAGTTATTACTGAATGTTCATTCCACATCATATTACTATATTGAATTGTTTAGTTATGATCATCAAATTAAGTAACTTAGGAAGTTGCATCCTATTTAGGGAGATTATTCCAATTCCCACTATCAAACATATCTAAGAATACCCCATTAAGCATATACATAATATGGAGTATATTAACAAGATAGGATTCCATCTATGTAATGAAAGTACAAGATAATTTACACATCCACTGTAAATAAATTCTCAACATTTAATTCATCTCTAAAACTTATACATTTAGGTATGCTACATAACAACTGCCTTCATTACAAAAGAATACTACTTTTCTTTTTCAATACAATCTCAAGAACGATTCAGAGTTCTTCACAAAATCAGACTTAAATCAGCCAATGCATCACATAAGTTTTTTCCTTCCTTATCACTTACGAAGTCCATGTACAAAAATTTCTAGCACATGTCAGTTCAATGAACTGAGCATGATAAGTACTACGCCTTAAAAATAAGTGCATTCCAATAATTGTTCCATTAAAACAACCTTGCTTTAATGGGACAATTATTACATCATAATATCAATACATAAATAGCAATGGAAAATAAGTACATTTTAAACAATTGATTTCACTTCCAAGAAAAGGACAGAATATAATCCACTATATCAGCCTTACAAAATTAGAGTTTAATTGATCCTATCAATTATCCTTAGGAAAACAACAGATCATAACATCTAATTGTTCCCAATCTTTCATAATATAATACAACATTTATCTTTGCTTCAAGCCAAAAGAAGGATTTAAATCATGGTTCTACTTAGGATGATTTACATAGCTCCTAAGCAAAAGAAGAAGAGAATCATTACCACTATACCTAGACACAAAACATCTGAGAAACATAATAGATTCAAAATGTGATTTAACGGTTTCTTTTAAGGGATAATTACCTTACAAATTTTAACATTTAAGATATTCATTAGAACAAAATTCCATCTTAATCCAAGAAGGAATAGAGAATCAAACGGTCTACCTGTAAGTTTAAATATACTTCCACATATAGAAGTTAAATTTTAAATAACTGAAACCATGTACAAAATAAAGGTAGATTCATACAGGATTTAATCTCTACTCGAGTTCATCCAAGGAGAATTCACAAAAATATAGAGTACAAGAGACAAAACTTACTCATCTCAAACCAAACAAGTAAAGTCTTGTCAAACAAACAGTCTGCCAAACAAGCTTACATTTTCCAGCTAAATAAAACTAAATAATCTAATCTCTTCCAACATCATTTCTACAAAATATTTGAACAAGGAAGACCAAAAAAATCATAAAGAAATCCCATTTTCAAAGAGAATCAAAACAAAAAATGCAACCAATGATCTATATAGTAGGAAGAAAGCACACTGCCATATTCCTTACACTTATTTACTTTCAAAGAACACGAGTTTTAATTCCATACTCAGAATGAAATAAAAATAGCAATCCTAAAAGACAATCAGTTCGAAAAGAATCCCATTCCTTTCTTTTATAAGACAAAAGGTGTATTTACTGTATCCAATAAGAGATATAAAAATAACTAATTAGTAAATTTAACATGATTAGAAGTATCAACAACTCAGACTGAAATCCCATTGTCAGATTTCATTATTGCATTACAAAAATAGTAATCAGTTCTTGATTCAATAATTATTATAATACAAAAATGATTTGAATAGAGATAAGTAATCCCTCCATAACAGTACATAGTAGTAATTTACTAAACTCTTCTCTTAAAAGAAACCCATAACTTATTTTAAGAGATATGAAGATACGAGTTTCCACGAAACAGAGGAGAAAAGTACACCCTCAGTAAAACTCCATTGACATCCCAGAAAATAAGAAAAAATTCTAAAAAAGAGTTACCATATTCATTCATCAACAAATACATTTTCAATCAATATCTCTAAGAGTTTTCCTAATAACTCAGCAAACTATTCTCCCAGTTTTCCTTGAGCAATAGCTCAACAAAAGAGTTGTAAGTTTTAAATGTATATTACAAGTAGAACCCAAATCAAGTACTAGAACAGAGCTGACATGAAGTCTCAACAAATTTTAGAACTACAAAAATAACAAAATACGAATGCGATGAAAAAATGAACCTCCATTAACATTCCCAAAATTTCACCAAATAAAACATGGGTACAACGCCACATATGACATCAACAACAGTCCCGAGTTTCCCAGGATACCAACACTGGTTCAAAACAACAAGTGACTCCAACACGAGTTCATATCAAAATGCAAATCCCAAATACTAGCTCCAACAGAACTCAGGGTTCCCACAAAGTTCAGAGTCCACACAAGTAATACAATACGAGTGCTGTGTACATTATAATATTCCATTAATAGTTCAAATGGTCACTAGAAAATAGCACAAGCTCTATGCCATATATGGACTTCAACAACAGTCCAGGTCATCAAAAAAATCAAAACATGATCCCTAAGTACAAGAATCCTCTAACAATAGTTCAAGAAAAACACAAGTAATAAATTATGTGTTTAGAGCCATATACCAACTTTGAACAATAGTTCAAAGCTACCCAGGTTTCCAAACACCATTTATGAATGAGAAGAAGCTCCTACACAAGTTTATATAAAAACACGAAGTCCAAATATAAGCCCAAATGGAAATCAAGATTCCATATGGTTTAGAATCCATGTATTGTAATGAGGGTCAGTTCCAATACCACAACAAATTTGTATACACAATTCAGAAAAAGAAAACAAAGTTTCTAATGCAAGATTTGCATGCATGTATCATTATCAATTATCACAAAAACAGTTCCAAAACCAACGTAATTTTTACCATGGGTTTATATCCAAGATGAAAAATATTATAAACCAACAAACAAGAAACCAGTTTAAGCATGCAAGTCAAGAATCTCAAAAGAGCAGACTTGTTTTAATGAAAAATTTATAAGAAAGCAACAGATCTTAAATATTAGAGCCTATCATGCCTGATAGTCCTTCTGAAAAATTGAAGGGAACCTCCAGCCGAGCTCACAACTCCGCCTCTTCTCCACGAAAAATCAAACAACCACATTCTTTTTCCATAGTGCCTCTTATATATCCCACAAACCAAAAATAGGTATAAAACCTAAAAAATAGCCATTAAGTGCAGTTCTATCTGCTGGTTCAAAAAACTAGAGAGCATGCAGAGCAAAAATTATGAAACATGCAAAGTGAAATAACCCCAAAAAAACCCATTTTCATGCCTACCAAAACGGTTTGAGCACAAAAACTGAAAAAAAAAAATTCCATTAATTCCTATTTTCCCACCTATCCTTCCTTGTCACCACCTTCCAAGTCTAGTAATTACCAAATCAAATTTAACAAGGAATTCCATTTTAGTGACACTTCCACATAATCCTCTGCCAAGTCAACTAGCCCCTGCCAAAACTGACATTACTTCTATGCAATTAAAACCTTATCAACAACTTAAATCCCCTTGGAACCATAGCCAATGATACATGTGACCCATTAGGTTCCCATTTAAAATATTTTAGGATAGACATAATTGCTTAGGTTAGATATTAGGTTAGCTTAGGATATGTAACCTTAGGATATAACCCAATCAAAAAATTACCACCTTAGGTAGTTTCCACATAGGTTAGATTAATTCCAACACAATAGTTTTTAGGCATTAGGTTAGATCATCACATAACCATATAGCATTAGGTTTTAGGGTAAATTAAATAACCTAGTAACTTCTCCATAATCCTTTAGCACAAAGCTTAGGTTAGGATAAAAATTAATTAATTAACATAGCTAGGTAGTAAATATATATATTCTTACCTAGCTTAGGATTTCGTAGGACAGTCCCTTTAGTTTTAGGAACCATAATATTTCCTAAGCCGTGAACAGGCTATAGTTCGTTGGCATCAACATTGTCCTATCACCATCGATCTCCAAAGACCCAAGCACAACATACGACTACATATAAAATGTTCACAAAAAAATAAAATAACTTGTAACCAAAAAAGTTTTGTCATATGTCTTTTAATTTATGGAATGTCGATTTACCATTCGTTCAACAAAGCAGATTTAAAACATTCCTTGGATCACTAAAATTGATCCAAGGATGAGTATTATTAATAGCTAAGTTTAAAATTCTTAAACTAGATTGCAACTCACCTAAAAGAAGTGAAAAATGGATTCATGGAAGCCATTCCAATTCAGTCAAAGGATCTTAAGAATAGAAGATGATTTATCCATATCAAGCATGATCTCTAAAAATCAAAAGAACATATCTTTATAAGGAAATCCATATGTCAATGCTTGAAATACAAAGGAGGAAAATAACAACTAAAAAGGGTGTTACAAGTTGTTTTATATTATGATGTAACCTTACTTTTGATTTTTTATTTCTCTCTCTCTCTCTTATTGATTATTGTAACTCCTTTTGGTTATGTCTTTCTGATTTTCTCAGGAATGTTTCATAACAACAGAGTTCTTTTTATGAAACAGTTAGTAAAAAGCACATCATTTTAATGTTTAATGCTTATCATGATTAGTTCAATGAACTGACCCATGCTACAAATTTTGCAGATGGAATTTGTAAGTGATGAAAAGAGAATGATCTTAGGAAGTTACATTTGTTTATCAAAGAGGTTGGATCCTTTTTATGATGAAAATGGTTCGTTACTGAAATGTACTTGATGGAAAAGAAAGTTGTATCTCAAATGGATTTAATGTTTTTGTTTGATATTAGTAATGTCTAAAGTGTTTGGATAGGTAAATGTATGAATCCTCCTTCCTGAATAAAAGATGTGTGATATTTGTTTACACTTGATATAATTCTTTTTGGTATGATTTGAATGGAAATATTAAGTAATACTTTTTTTATAGACTGTAACATACCTTTTGGTTTTGAATAGAATAAACATAGATCTGTAATAATGTTGTACTATCTTCTCTAAGTGAATAGTTAACTTGTAAAGTTGACATTCTTGCACTAATTTTCAACCAGTTCATTAGGCTATAAATTAAACAAATGATTGTTCAGAACTAGACTTTGAATATAAGTTAAAAAGTGCAAGGTATTATAAATGGACATTAATCCTCAATAAGGGAAAGAAAAGAAAATTCCATTTAAATGAACCATAGTATTAATTTAAGACCTTTTTGATATGAATTCTGATTTATATCTTTAGGTAGTGAAATAATTCTTTCTCTTGTAGAATTCCTTACTAAATAGGAATGTAGGATAAGATAGTTAAAAAGGGAATTAGACTTAATTTCAATTAATTTTAATATGGAAAAGGACCTACTCAGATATTATATAAGCTAGGGCTAATTTAAGTGAGAAATTAAATAATACTTCCATGTGTGTTGGGCCTTTTATGTAAAACATGAATCAGGATGTTAATAGTTTAAATCATTGCATATGAGTTAGATAGAAAACATATTTATCTACATAACATAATTTATTGTAGTCTTAAATATGAATTTTAACAATTAAGGAACCTAGTTGTTCAGTAGGGTTGCTGTAAATAATTTGTAATGAGGAAACTAATAAGATATAATTTTTTATCTAAGGTATGTTTGTCCAGATGAGGAAAACTTAGATGGATGTTGACACACTCAAACTGTAGTGTAGTACCTTCATGATGAATAGGGTATTCACGAGGATACTATGTTGCAGTTGACATGTTTCAACACCCTTTAGAGTTTATTCAATTAGAGTAACATAAATTTTGACTTGATCATGGTTCTGCCCTAGGTAGAGATAGGGGCATGACCTAGTGTCAGGGTCAACACATGTTGACTTAAGATAAATAAACACGCCCAATCGACATAAGTCGATTAAGTATGTCTAAGTACCCTTAGTCACCATAAGAAGTCCTCCACACTAGGCCATGTTGTTAACCTTAGCTAGGGATAAAACTTGAACAAATGGACTGATAGAAGTCAGTAAAGACCATTCTAGATAAAAAAATCAAGTAGGGTGAAGGATCTATTCTTTTTGACGAGTATGTCATCTAGGAATATAAACATGAACAATATTTTTAAAATCTTTAGCCAAAGTATCGCAAGCTACTTGTTGCATTGTCCTATGTCACCTAGTTTAAGAACTAGGATTTCAGATGAATATCGGTAACATATATTCATATAGGCATCTTAAAAAAAACACTTGATACCTCTAAAATGGTAATAAAACCAAGTATATGTAGCATACACATTATAAAGTTAACATGAGGGATCAGAATGATACCGAGTCATAAAATGAGTGACTGGTGTTTCATCGAGTCATTTACAGCTACATATGGTTTTTTGTTATAAAATATATTGGCTTTGGAATGTGTGTTCTAAATTGTGTTAATTTAGAATAGAGAACATTGTGCAAAAAAAAATTCCCTTGTTTATAAAGTCTTAAAATCAAAATGTTACAATAAGACTGAATTTTGGTTCTGTTGTTGGGATCTCTTTTCAAAATTCTTACCATGATGTTGTATAATGATGGCATATCTTTTGATTCTTACATCCATTGAATATTTGGTAATTGATGAACAAGATCAATTTGTATGAAGATATGGTTCTGGACATGATTTCAATTCACACGCATGGGTTGAATAACATCTTTATCATGAGATTTATGAGAAATTATTTTCCTACTTTTCAATAGAGTTATAAGAGTGGGTTTCATACTATGCATCGAAGAAAACATGGAGTTACAGACCAAGGAGTTGGACACAGGAAGAGTATCAAGCTTTGTTTGATGCAGATGAACCCTATATGTGTGTTGTAGATCATTGATGAGCTAGTGTTGTGTGCAGTTATACTTTGGAGTATGTCATGTCTATGTATTCTTGTCTTGAAGTTTCTGAGTTCAAATTTTTACATGAGCCCAAAGGATCTTACTTTTGCACTATTCCTTTATAAATTAAGATCTTGATGGCAGTTTTGAGCCTAGAGAACCTTCTTATGGCTAGCTAAACATACCACCATGTTCAGGGGCATGATCAGGTGAAGTGAAAGATGGAGGACGTTACGGTAGAAAGGAAGAGAGAATAATATTGACTTAAGTATAATGAAGCGTGGGAGAGGGAATTTATGAAGAAGTAAAATATTGAGGAGTCTGTGGAGTTATGGAGGATGATTTCTCGTGAATTATTTTAAGTTCACGTGGAAGATGTGGATTTAGAGCATCAAGATATCCCCCACTTAGGAAACTGCAGTAGAGAATCCCCTTTGAATTTTGATGAGAGCATTTTTGATGAAGAAATATTGAGGACCAAGGGTGCACATCTGATCCCACCTAATGACCTAGCCATTGTGTTTGGTATTTGATTTCCATAAGTAACTATTGATAAACAGGTGAGTGTAGGTAATCTAGTGGCTTTAAGTATATATCATTACCATTTGAATATAGAAGTACATCAGGAAACACATACATCTATGACATTACATGTGACAATATTTTTTCTGTTTGGAGGACCGATTGGAGGAATATTTTTTCACGCATCATCAAGACAAAGTGTGGGTGGGTATAAAAATGGTAACACATCGGGAAGTACCAAAACTTCAAAAATAGTGGGAGTTTAGTTTATTACCAATGTTGGGATGTAAGGAAGTACATCCATTAGACCGGAACCTGTTACAGGAGGTGGTTCAGGGGATCAAAAGGGTCAGCATCAAGTGGATTAGATGGTTATGGTGGTGGAGGAAATGCTAGTGGGGGTTTTCTGATTCTGGATCTAGTGGACAAGGTCCACACCCTCATCAACCTTAGTAATTTTATTACAATATGTCCCTCTACCTTCCATAATATAGAGGTATTGAAGATGCTATAGAGCATGTACAAGAGTGCGAGTTGTTATGGTGTACTAAGGGAATCACCACTCCAAATAGAAAGGTAAGTTAGTTTTCTACTACTCTTCAAGGGTGCATGCATAATTGGTATAGAAAGTATCACTCGCAAAGGACTATGGTAGATTATGATTTTTTTCACTCTGTATTTTAAGTTGAGTTCTATATCCTTGAGTTCAAACAGGATCATATCAGCGCACTTAAGGACATTAATAAGAGGTTATTTGAAATATTTCAGGAGTATGAAGAGCATTTTAAGAATTTGTTGTCAAAGTTTTTTTATGATATACATCTTAGTCATCATGCATAATGGTTTTTTGGTGGGTTTTTTATTCCATTTAGAAGGGCATTATCTCATAAGACCTTTTTGGACCCACACAACACTTTAAAGGTAGCTCTGCACACTGAGGTAGTTAGGAGTGTGGAAATTAGAGTAAATACATTTCTTAAAGCATAGATTATAGTAACGGAGAAAAAATTAGATAATATCTCTACAAATTCATCTCATTAGATGTGCAGTGGGATATGGTGTACAGATTGTGAGGTTGAAGGACATATAAGGGATAGCTTCCCTCATAAGTCGGTGCATGCCATGTTGCTGAACTATGATATTTTTCATTTAGATCATGATGCAAGTAAATGTCCCCTATTACAATGCACGATTTGAAATAATGTGTCTATGTACTACAATATTTTCAAAACTCACACTAATGACATTGTGGACTACAAAGTGATTGATCATATACATGAAGCCATTAAAACTTGTGTGCACCAGACTAGTGTAGTGGGTGGATCTAAGGAACAAGGAGAACAACATAATGAAGGGAAAAATAATGGGGATAATAGAAATATAGGCTTTTGTGGGGGATATAGAGGTTGTGGTTGCAGCAGTGGAAGAGGAGGATTTCCTATATGAACTTGTTTTACTTGTGGATCTCTAGATCATTATCAACATGAATGATCTTAGAATGTGGTTTGCTCATGGTTTGGAAAATAACATAAATTTGAATAATGTACAGAATTTTATGAGCATATGAGAAAACATCACAAGTAAGACAAGGGAGAAACTATGATTAAGATACAATGCACATATATAGATCATTAGATGCCAAAGGTTGGATTTAATTCTAACTTACATCCTGTGTTAGTTATCACATGCACTAAGGATGCATGAGCTTGTGAACCTCTGAAGTATAAGATGACTATACAAAATTAAGAAGTGATTAATGCCAAATACCCTGATGCTGAACATCATAAAGAATTTTTCCTAGAAAATATGGATGTTATCAGAAATTTAAAAGGAGAAATTTAGATCTTGAAGGATCAGGTGTGCATGATGGAATGAGCTTATAAATTTGAAATACCATAAAAGTATGTAGATTATTTGAAGGAATTATGCATAATTGTTTTCTAGGAAAAGATAATCCCTTTGTTAGGAGAGTGGTTGCAAGAAAAATTACCGCACATAGGTAATGAGCACGAGAGGTAGATACTTCATGAAAATATGCCTCCCCATAATCATGAGTATGA